>JAVIAB010000059.1:34180728-34691173 GCA_032433765.1 Megaustenia siamemsis | reverse complement strand
AGGCTACCGATGCCCCCAAATCACATAAGATTTAGTGCGGTAGTGCTGGAAGTTTTTATTTCTAAACTATTTTTAGTACACGTTACGTAGGTAACGATAGCATGTACACAAACATATCACAAGTAAAATTGACTACAACATTCATCATCATCAAGTACCGGGCCTAATGGCGTAGTGATCATGTCTCTCCACAACTTTCGATCTCGACAGTTATTTATCATTTCTGTTGTTGACCTTCTGCAAGCCATTCTCTTAAGCTGTCTGGTATTTTTTCTTTCTCTTTGCTTCCCTCTATCTCTTCGTCTCTCAATTTTTTTCCAGTTGTTACAATATATTCCAGTTGTTCTCTTCTCATTACATGACCAAAAAAATGATGATTGTTTCTTCCTAATTGGAATTAAGGGAGCCGCGATAGCTCAGTGTTAGTGAACTGGACTACCACGGACAGGGGTAGGGTTCGATCCCAACCGACGCTTCCGGGTTCACCCAGCCTTAAATGGGTACCGGATTTTTTTTCTGGGAAAGTAAAGCAGCACTGGCGTAATACTGACCATATTACCCCAAAAATCATGTGCTGAAGGTCTGTAAAATGTAGGGTCACTAACTCTATATTTCCTTATACGCCACTTGGCGTGACGGGGGTAAAAAAAAAAATATTGGAAATTAGCTTTCTTTTTGCTTTGACCTCTTCCAGAACATTTTCATTACTCTTCTTAGCTGTCCATGGTATTCTCAACATTCTTCTGTAAGCATTGACTACAGCATTGCTTTAGTTTAATAAACTCATCATCATCATCGAGTGCCATCTCCGCAGCGAAGGTTGGCTACCATGGAGCGCCATTCTGCTCTTTCTCTTGCTTTGATGGTGCAGGTTGTCATAGGCTGGTTTGTCCATCTTTTTATGTTACTCGTCCATATTAGTCTTGGTCTGCCTCTTTTACCTTGTATTTTCCCTTCCAGGATTACTTTTAGCTGTTGTGTCTTTTAACATAGCTCAAAAATCGCATGTCTTGTTTGAATTGTGTTTAGTAGTTCTCTTTTCATTTTTAGTTGTTTTAAGACTTAATAGTTTGTTTTCTTTTCATTCCATCCAATTCTACCAATTCTTCTATATATCCACATTTCAAAGGCTTCAATTCTCTGTTCCGTTTTCTTGTACCATATAGGAATTTGAGAAGACATAACATTTTGCTATTCTTAGTTTTAGCCCTGGTGTTATTTGTTTTGATGTTAGTATGTTCTTCATGACATTAAAATTACATTTTGCCATTCTTATTCTTTTTTTTTTTATTTCAGTTGTTGTACATTTTTATCACTGGTTATAGTATGTCCAAGGTAGTTTCATTCATGCTAATATGTTATATTTATTTATGTTAATAAACTATCTTATTTTTATTTATCAACACAACGTCTTTATATACATATATACATAATCATAAATGGAAGGAAATGACAGAGGAGAAAGATTAATACAATTATGTGAAGAAAACAGGTAGATAATATGTAACACCTACTTTGAGCAAGAAAAAGGAAACTATACACATGGAACAGCCCTGGAGATAAGAAGAGGAATCAAATAGATTACATAATGATAAAAGAAAGGTTCCGTAACAGCGTAAAGAAAGCCAAAACATACCCAGGAGCAGATATTAATTCAGATCAATATCCTGTAATGATTAAAATGAAATCAAACTAAAGAAACAAGCAAAAGTCTAATTCATCAACAAATCCACTAGATATAACAGCTTTAAATAAAAAAATATTAAAGATACCGATACAATACAAGTAAAGAAACATACCAGAAGCTGCAAGAAGAAGGAATTGAGCAATACAGAAGAGAAAATCCTGATGAAAAAGTAACAACCAAATGGCAATGCATAAGGAAAATCATACAAGAAACCTGCGACACTTTACCCAAAAGAGAAAAGAACAAAAAACAAAATGGATAACTAACACAATCTTAGCAAAAATGGAAGAAAGGAGACAAGTGAAGAACACTGCCCAATACAATAAAATCATCATCATCATCATGTGCCTTCTCCGCAACGAAGGTTGGCTACCATGGATCACCATTCTATTCTGTTTCTTGCTTTGATGGTGCAGGCTGTCATAGATTGACTTGTCCATCTTTTGATGTTACTCGTCCATGTTAGTCTTGGTCTGCCTCTGCCTCTTTTACCTTGTAATTTCCCTTCCAATATTACTTTTAGTAGGCTGTTGTGTCTTTTAACATGCCCCACAAATTTCATTTGTCTTGTCTTAATTGTATTTAGTAGTTCTCTTTTTATTTTCAGTTGTTTTAAAACTTATCGTTTGTTATCTTTTGTTTCCATCCAATTCTACCTATTCTTCTATAAATCCACATTTCAAAGGCTTCAATTTTCTGTTCTGTTTTCTTATCTAATGTCCATGTTTCTGCACCATACAGAAATATTAGAAGATGTAACATTTTGCCATTCTTAGTTTCAGCCCTGCTGATATTTGTTTTGTTGTTAGTATATTTTTCATGGCATTAAAATTACTTTTGCCATACCTATTCTTTTGTTTATTTCAGTTTTGCATTTTCCATCATTGGTTATAGCATGTCCCAGGTAGTTGTAACTCTGGACTGTCTCCAGATGTATTCCCTCAACTGTTATATTTAATTGTAGGTCTTGAGAATTTTCTTTGTTTATGATCATAGTTTTAGTCTTTTTGATATTCATTTCTAGTCCATATTTTTTGCTTGTTGTGTTTATCACATTAAGCAATTGTTGTAGGTCTTTAGGATTTTCTGCTAGTAGAACAGTATCATCAGCATATCTCAGGTTATTGAGTATCTTTCCATTAATGTTTAGTCCTGGTATCTCTGAGATGTTTTTAAAGATTTGCTCAGTGTATAGATTGAACAAGCTTGGTGATAGGATGCATCCTTGTCTTACTCCTCTTTTTATGTCCATGGGTGTAGAGTTCTCCTTGTTATATCTAATTATTGCTGTTTGCTCCCAGTACAAATTACATATTAGTCGTATGTCTGCGTCGTCTAGATTTATATCCTTTAGGCAGTCTATAAGTTGATTATGGTATATTCTATCGAAAGCTTTGGTGTGGTCTATGAAGCAAGCATATATTGGTTTGTTTACTTATGTGTACTTTTCAATGTTCTCATGCTGAATATGGCTTCTTTTGTCCCACTGTTTCTCCTGAATCCAAATTGTTGCTCATCTAATTCAGTATTGATTTTAAAACAATAAAATAGATAATGAAATATGCAAAGTGTGCAAAAAGGCAAAATAAGACTGGCTCAGCCAAAAATGTATGGAAATAGAAACTATGGAAAGCAAACAAGACTTAAGAGGAATACACACAGAAGTAAAGAGAATGACTAATAAAAATAAAAAGCCACAGAAGGTGGATGCATTGCAGACAAAAAAGGAAAAATGCTAACAGACAATAAAGATATTATAGATAGATGACAGGAACATATAACAGAACTATTTCATGATCACAGGGACAAGAAACCAGTTATAAAATGCACATCAGGCTATAAAATCTTAAAATCTGAGGGGGAAAAAGCTACACAAACATTGAAAAAGGGAACTTTTAACTGTCGCTGGTACCACTCACCCCCCCCCCCCCCACAACATAACTGGCGTTGTGTCACGTTTGTAAAGTTATGACCCGTCAGTGGGTCGTATATTGGTCCCCGGTCACTGGCGGTGACCGGCAACTTTCGCTTGCTGTCGAGGTTACACTGGTATTGAGTTTTCTTTTGAGTAATACAACTGGATGACGTTATTTACCACCAGTCTCTTTTAGCCGCTTCCAGTCGTGTGTAGCTAAAATGAATGATGGTGACCCACACACACGTCTCCTACTTTGTTGTTCTCGTGAAGCTAGGGTACGCTGTCCGACAAGGACCAGTTACTTGCCTGGGTAATTGACACGTCTCACCCTATCCTGCGATCAGTTTAGGTACTTCGCATTGTCTTTGCCCGCGACATTTCCCAGGTTCTTATTCCGCCTGGTGTGAGTAGCTGACTGCTAGAAACACAACACTGCACGCTGATAAGGCGAACACATAATTCTTTATTCGTCTGAACTTTAAATTGGCGCCTATAGCTTGTTTCATAAGTCGTGCCCAACTTTAAAAATCAATATCTTTTAAACCGCTTTTGTATTTTTTTTCAAAATTTGCATGTATAGTTATAATGATTAGAACCCAACAGGGAATTAATTTCATTAAAAACAAACAGTTGGTATTATTATTGCTTATTTGATTTATATAATTTATAACGACCCATTGATGTAGTCAAACTTAGTGTTTACAGTAAAAAAAAAAAAAAAAAGTAAAGTACCCCCCGTCACGCCAAGTGGCGTATAGGGAAATATGGTGTTAGTGACCCTATATTTTACAGACCTTCAGCACATGATTTTTGGGTAATGTGGTCTTTCACTTACGCCCGTGCTGCTTTTACTTTCCCAGAAAAAATCCGGTACCCATTTTAAGGCTGGGTGAACAAGGAGCCGTCGGTTGGGATCGAACCCTACCCTTGTCCGTAGTAGTCCAGTTCACTAACCACTGAACTATCGCGGCTCCTACTAATTTTTAGGGAATTAGTAAAACCCAGGTGTCCTCGCCAGGATTACGAACCCCGGCTGTTGCCGTGGTAAGCCAACCGCCTAGCGATTGCGCTAACCGGACACCCTAGTGTTTACAGTATTTAAGTTAAAAATAGCGATTACAAATCTATACACGCTCAAATTTACGATTTTTCACGCTTTCCGCGTGAGTTCACTGACACAATTAGACACTTGTAGTAAACACGAGGCATTGTGTGTTCCATTTCCGTTCATTCAGCGGCGTAACGTGGAACAATAACATTTATCATGAGTCTTAAAATGAAATTCTGCAGTTTACAAAACATCGCAATAAAAATGTATGACTATTTTTGCAAAGAGGCTAAACGAGGAAGATTATTTCATTCTTAGAAAACCCTGAGAATAGGACAAGACACATTTTGGATTTATCTAAACGGTAATTTAATCGCTGGATTCAAGCACGTGACCGCAATGTTCCAAATATACAAAATCACAAGGAAGAGCAAAAATGTTGGATAATTTCGACAGTGAACTTATTAGAAGTGAAATTCGCAAAATGTTGGGTATGAATGAAACTGTTACAATAAGAAAATTAAAAGTGTCGCTGAAAAAGAACAACAGTATTGAAATATCAAAGTCTACATTATGGAGGAATGTGAGAGCTGCAGGCTTTGCATTCAGAAAGTATTCCAATGGACGAAACATCATCTGTGAGAAGCCACATATAGTAGTCATGAGAAGCAAGTACTTACGTGAAGTAAAAGAGGTGCGCAAGCAAGGTTATGATATTGTGTACTTGGATGAAACATGGATCAATGCTCACCACACTAACCAAAGGGAATGGCAGTCATCAGATGGAAAGATTAAGAGATTAATACCTAGCAGCAAAGGACAGCGCTTGATAATTGCTCATGCAGGTAGTCGACAACATGGACTATACAGAATGCAGAGCTCATTTTTCTTTCAAAATCCATAGACAATCGGGATTATCACTCTGAGATGAATGGTCACATATTTAGACATTGGATTGAAAATTCTGTTCTCCCATCACTAGATCGACCATCTTGCCTAATAATGGACAATGCAGCGTACCACAACATTGTTGCACTTGAAGATAAAGTCCGACGTCATCCAGTACAAAAGATGCTATTAAGATATGGCTCACAAAGGAGCACATACAATTTAATAACATGTACTTAAAACCTGAATTACTATCTCTAGTAAAGCAAAAACAGAGGACAAAGATTTTTCAAATAGATAAGATTATCCAAGAGCACGGTCATATAAGTTTGAGGCTGCCACCTTACCATGCTCATTTAAATCCAATAGAACTAATCTGGCAAAATTAAAAGGACAAGTGGCAGATGAAAATACAACATTCAAAATATGCGATGTAAAGACTCTTGCTAATCTCGCTTTATTAAATATAGACAAAGATTATTGGGCTAAATGTGAAGACCACGTCTTAAAACAGGAAGAGGAATATTGGAAAAATGATGGTTTGTGGAATGTTCAACCCCAAACAGTTATTAATCTTTTAGACTCGTCTGATTCAGAATGAAAGTATATAGCCCCCACAATGTTGGCCCTATATTACCTTAAATTATTTCAACAAACGGTCCTTTTCAGGACCACACAACTATGAAAATTGGACATACAGGTATACCTTGATATTATTATCGTCCGTCCTCGAACTGAGCAGACAATAATTCTCCTGGTGTTTTGTTTTATCCAGTTATTTCCCCATTACGGCCACGCCTTTACCTAGTGAAAATTAATCGTAGACCAGCAACTACGGTAATTTCTATTCTTTAGGGCTTCACAATTTACAATTTTGACAAACATCAAAGAAATATCGCCGCTTTAAGAAAACTGCAGCTGCAAGATATTTGTTAAATATACATTTAAAGGGTCTTTTGCATTCTAATAACATTTGGAAAATTTCAAAAGTATTTAACAAACGGTTAGAGAGTAATAGCGTGTTGAAGTTGGGCATATGTTTTGAAACGAGCTATAGTTACAACATATCTACATGTATTTACACGACCCAATGTTCTCTTCCGCATGGTCAGTCACAGATCTTTCTCTTCTTCTTCTGCGATCATGGTTTATTCAGACTAGGATTCCAGACTCTCTTATGAAGGTCAGCTGTTTGTTTAAGTGATTCGGTTGCCCCATATAGTTTCTCTTCCAGGAAGGTGGGTATGGACCACATTGTTCTTCTCAGGTCTATGTACTGATGCGAATCCAGTAGAACATGTTTTGTTGCCATGTTGTCCAGTATACAGTGGCAATGGCTGGTAGTTCCTATTTGAGTTTGGTGAACATGTGGTTTCTCATTCTGTAGTGGCCAGTGCGTAGGCGAAGTATGATGACATGATCCCTCCTTGATAGTTGGGGGTATCCATCTCTCTCATTATACTTTTGGTGTTCTTGTTTCCATTTTTCATGGTACTGGCCTGTGATGATGGATTTTGCTTCATTGTAACTGACCAGATGGTTCTCTTGTGGTAATCTCCCTCCTTAGCTAGTTTGTCTGCACGTTCGTTTCCGTGTATATTACAGTGTGATGGTATCCACTGGATGACCACTCACTGGAAGTTATTGCACAGTTAGTCTTGTTCTCAAGTCATCTAGCTCACTGTTCCTGTTTTTTTTAGAGCTGTTAGTACTGACAGTGCATCAGTCTGTATCACTAATTTCTTGTGCATGTTATTTTTGTGTTGGATATCCAGTTTTGCAGCGTCTTTGAGAGCTTCAGTTTCTGTTTTATAGTTGTTTAGAATTTCCCAGTAGCTATTGACTTGGTGATCTCTTCCTGGTTATTCAGCCTCAAGAATACACCTCCTCCTCCATTTCTGGTGGCATTTGTAGCAGAGCCATCTTTGTATATGTGGGACTAGGAGTCCTGTGGGTAGTTGTCGTTTGTGTGTTTTTCCGCTATGTGTTTTGTCTCTGTGTCTGTTTAGGCGCCTTTTTTTCATGATTCCTATTATGTCTACCTTAAGTTCTGGTATTTTGTGTTTCCCACGAGGAGTCATATCAGAGGGGCTTATGGTTTCGGCGCTGTTTGGGACAGTACTGGGTCACTAGTTGCCAGTTCTTTGGATATTGAAGCAAAGTTGCTCCTCTTTAGTCTTCCTTTTCCGAAATCAGTTATTATTTGGTGCATGGGATGGCTAAGGAGCCTTTTATATTTCTCTGCTTATTGTTTTAGTTTTCCGCCTGTCTTCTAAGGGTTGTAAACCTGTTACTGTTTCTAGAGTCACGATAGGTGTAGATTTCATAGCACCAGTGATTATACTGGCAGCCCGGTTTTGTGTTCTGTTAATTTTGCTACGCTGTGATTTGGAAGCTGTAGCCAAGGCTGTGACTCCATTCTCTAGCACTGGTCTTACTCTTCCTACGTATAGTCGTTTCAAGATATTGCTGTCTGCTCCCCAGTCCGTTCCTGCCAAATTTCTTCGTAAAATCTGTTCGTTTTCTGGCTCCTTTGTTTGCTTTTTCTATCTGATTTATCTATGTCATTCTGCGATCCATGATGACGCCAAGATATGTTGAGTTTTGGTCAATAGGAAGTGTATGATCTTTTATCATCAATTTTGCAGAGAGTTTGTTTCTTGATAGGCTGAAAATTGTGTATGTAGTTTTTTTCCTTAATCGGTAGTAGCCAAGTGTTCGTCCATTTTTTAAGTTTTCCTAAGGCATCTTGCATTCTGGAGTTAGCCACTGACATAGATTCTTCACGTGCCCATATTGCCAGGCCATCTGCGTACATTGCTGAGTGTATTCTGTGTGGAATGTCATTACGATGTCATTTATGAAAATTAAAAAGAGCGTTGGGATAGGACTCCACCTTGTGGGACACCTTGTTCGATTCTGGCTTTCTTACTTAGTTGTCAATGTACTTGTACTCTGGCCATTCTGTCTTGTAGATATTGAGATATCCAATTTAATAAACGGCCTTGGGTGCCATGTCTTGAGAAGCTTGTTCTTTAATCTTTCTCTCCATACCCTATCAAAATCCTTCTCCATGTCGACCCACACTGCCAGTGTGTGTTTCTTTTCTTGTAGAGCATCTTCTGTTTCCTTTGCGATGCAGGTCATCAGGTCTTAAGTTGACCTGTGCTGACGGAAACTACTTTGTTGTGGTACGATTTGTTGTTTTGTCTCCAAATGCCACATAAGTCTTCTGTTGACCAGCCTTTCAGTGAGTTTTCTCAGGCAGCTCAGTAAGCTAATCGATCTGTAGCTACTTGGGTCCAGTGGGTCTTTTCCATGTTTGAGAATGGGCACCATAATGGCTTCTTTCCAGATTGTCGGCACACGACCTCTCTTCCAGCTGGCATTTAATATTCTTAGAAGCTGGCCTCTTCTGAGAAATCCCATCTCTGTGGCATCTAATCGTCTTTTCATTTGTTTGTCTACTGTCCATGATTCTCTTCCATAGGTCAGAATTGGTTCTATATATCACCGATGAACTCTCTTTCTCACTTCTATTGACATAGATTTGTTGCAAGATATTTTTCATTTTCTGAAATGCTATTTTGGTCTGAGCTATTCTGCTTTTTATTTCTGTGGTGCATCTTCCATCTGATGTTATTGTTGTGTTGAAGTATTTGACGCGTTGCAATTGTTTCAGATTTGACCTGTTTACGTTTTTTCTGCATGATAGTGATGATTGTTTCTTTGATATGACCTTTACATCTGTTTTCCTACTATTCAGACAGAGACCTTTTTTGTTGCTTTCTTTTACTCTTATGTCTACCATTTCTTGTAGTTCTTTCTTGATGTTCTCTGCTATTACGACTGTGTCATCCCGCATATCGCAAATTATTTAAGTTGTGACTGTTGACTTCAATTCCTTTTTTGTCTACTATTGATCTCATAATATATTCGCTGTAAAGTGAAAACACATCCAGCGACAGAACACAGCCTTGTGTGACTCCTTGTTTTATATATTGGAATTGTCCTGATATATATATATACGTAGAACAATATCGTATATCATCATCATGTGCCATACCCGTTGTGATAGGCGATCATATCTATCTACAGTGTATCGTATCAGTTCTGTTGTTGACTGTTTTCCATGCCATGACATCAAGCTATCCAGTATTTTCTCTCTTTGTCGTCCGCGATCTTTCTTTCCTTTTATTTTGCCAGTTGTAACCAAGTAATCAAACTTTCCTCTTATGATGTGCCCGAAAAATGTTGATTGTTTCGTTCTGATGTTTTTTAGGAGCTCCCTTTTTTTGTGTTGGCCTCTTTGAGAATTTCCTCAATGGTTTTTTTTAGTTGTCGAATATCATATATAGTGCATATAAATAGTGAAAACTATAAAACATTAAATACTAAGAGGCGAATTCTAACACTATCATCATGTGCGATACGTTTTAAATAAAAGAAAAAAAGCGGGTCTCTGATGTTTGTTTGTGTTAATGTTATTCTTGATCCTTCTATCGCCACTAGGCTTTGCAGAAGGCACGTAGTGTTTTTTTGCCATTCATCTCTTGGCGAAATATTTGATCTTATCTAATGAGTTTCTGCTTGCCAACTTTGATTCTCTTATAAATGTTCTTTTTAGGGTCTCTCTATGTCTTCCTCTTTTTCTATATCCTGTGGTTTCCCATAAAACAGCCCGTTATGGAACTCTCTTCGTTGTCTCTTCTCAGCTCATGCTCCGCTTGTGTCCTTTTTCTCTTCGTGATTGTACATAAGAGCGTTGGTTGCTGACCATTTCTCTTATCTCTATTATATTATTCTTGAATTCATTACATTATACACAGAGTATTCCACGTCTGTATTAGTCTTTAAAAGCGTTTATTTTTCTTTCAATCTTTTATTGTTCTCAAACTTTCACATGCGCAGGTAAGGGTTGCGAACAAGTTTGATTTGAATATGCTCAGTTTAGTTTTCTTGCTTAGTCATTTGTATTTCCATATTTTGTCCAGATTTTAAAATTCGCTACTGCTGTAGCTATCCTTTTTAAAAAAAAATGTATTTCTTATGTGTTTCACCTTCGTGATCAATATATATATATATATTTGTGCGTGTGTGTGTGTGTATATATATATATATATATATATATATATATATATATATATATATATATATATGTATTGTAGGGTTTGTTTAGACAAAAATACAAGTTATCCCACTCTCTTTGCCCATGTCTTGTAAGTATAATTACAGTTAATTATGTCAGTCTGTGATATAAACAAACGGCTAATTATGTCCGTTGGTTTAGTTTAGTTTAGTTTAGTTTAGTTTAGTTTAGTTTAGTTTAGTTTAGTTTAGTTTAGTTTAGTTTAGTTTTTAGTTTAGTTTAGTTTAGTTTTAGTTTAGTTTAGTTTAGTTTAGTCGACAGATTATTTTCATTGAACTGCACCATAGTACACAGACCCCTCCTTAGCACGTTTCCTAGTTTGAAGCACTCTCCACACACAAAAAGAGAGATGCAATGAAAAGCAATGAAGACGGCTTCACCTCAGCTGCACGAACTCCATAGCACAGGCGAAGATCTTGACCTCAAACTTTTCAGTCGCCTTTTACGATAAGCGTGGCAAGTGACAATGGATGACTCCTTTCTTTTCTTCCTTGGCCGTGGGCAGAGCCCTATTGTGGGAAATTACTTACTATCTCTTTTAACTCTTAGCATATTTTAATAACAAATAATAATCTTTGTCATAATTATGTATACTTCATTGTTAATAAACTGCAGCAAACGTTAAATGTATGAAATCTATACATACAGGAACTAGGACCCTGTTGTAGATTGAGACACAGCGATCCGATTTGTATATTGTGTAAAGTAAAGGTTACCTCCACTCCTTACTGGGAGTATGGGGATTATTGTGTTAGTGTCCCTTTTTGTCCATGACAATGTTATATGTTTGGGTGATGTGTCACGCCAGGCCGCCTTTACTTTCAAGAAAAATCGCCAGTACCCATTTTTAGAGGTTTGTTGAGCCCCGGAGCCTTTGCCAGTCCGAAAAAAACGCCACTTTTGTGGATCGAAACCGAACCCTTCTATTTAGGAAGCAAACACACTAACCACTTCGCTACCTGGGCTTCTGTACTTTATGGGCTAACACATAATTTATGACGATGAAAGCGAAGAGTAAAAAGTGTAGGCGAAGCAAAGAGGAAAGTAGAAGAATATGTGCGAGATGAATCTGAAGAGTGAAATGGAAAACTACAAAATAAGAAAACATCATATGGGGAAAATGCTCGTGATTTATTTATAAAATAAATTCCACAATCCAAGTCAATTATACAAAGTGAATGATAAGCTAACAAGTCGATCTTACTTAGGCGCATGAGCTCAAAATGAATTATATATCCATCAGAAAAATCACTTAAAATCAGTAGAATGCAGACAACTAAAACAAGTAGAGTAATTCAAATACCTAGGAAGTCTAATGACAAACGATAATTCTCAAACAGCAGAGATGGAATCAAGATGCAACAAAGCTTGTCAAATCATCGGACAGTTATCACCACTATTGTCCAACAAGGAAATAACTCTGGAGGCAAAACGAGCACTATACAATACAATCTTCATCCCAACGTTGTGCTACCAATGCCAGACCTGGTCCTTAGATGCAAGAACAATAAGGAAAATAACCTCTACAGAGATGAAATGTGTTAGACGAATGACAGGAAACAGTCTGAGAGATAAGATCAGAAATGAAGAACTGAGAAAAAAGCTAAGAATAGCCCCCGCCATAGAATATATAAGGAAACAACAGATAAAATGGTTTGGCCACGTGACAAGGCAGAAAGAACAAAACACAACACAACGAGTCTTCAACAAACATTGTGAGAACACCAGACCCAAGGGTCGACCACAAAGAAGATGGATCGATGGAATATTAGAAGCACTAGGAAACATAACAGAAGCAGAGGCGAACAGAATAGCAAAAGACCGCAAATTATATCTCCCCTCGACGCTGCAAGGCAGAGAGGACGGAAAAAAAAGAAGAAGAAGAAGAAGAAGGAATATTCATAGACAAGAAGTGATAAGTTAACGCTAAGATAATGTGCAACAAGTGAATGTTATAAGGGACTTTGTAAAAAAAAAGTGTACAGTAAGTTACAGGGTCCTATTGCACGATCATCATCATCATCGCGTGCCTTCTCCGCAACGAAGGTTGGCTACCATGGATCACCATTCTACTCTGTTTCTTGCTTTGATGGTGTAGGCTGACATAGATTGACTTGTCCATCTTTTGATGTTTCTCTTCCATGTTAGTCTTGGTCTGCCTCTGCCTCTTTTACCTTGTATTTTTCCTTCCAATATTACTTTTAGTAGGCTGCTGTGTCTTTTAACATGCGTCAAAAATTGCATTTGTCTTGTCTTAATTGTATTTAGTATTTCTCTTTTTATTTTCAGTTGTTTTAAAACTTCATCATTTGTTATCTTTTGTTTCCATCCTGTACGATCAATTGCACGATATATGAAAAAATGTAGTAGTTATCGAGATATGAACGGGCCAGTTAACTAACATGTGTTGATTAGTTTAGAAGTGTGTGAGCACATGGTCCTGTCTCGTGACAAGAGGTTGTATAATACATTCTTTTATTTTATGTTTATGTTATTGTATGTTGATAAGCAATCAAAAGAAAAGTTGACATCATTAAATATGCGTATGTGTGTGCGTCCATGTATGGTGTGTGTAATATCAGTTGTAGCACCACGTGTAGATGCCGAGATCTATTGTTGAGATGTTGACTTGCCCCACGGCCCCAGAAGCCTGCCGTAATGGTCGACTGATTGTAGGTTGCAAGTAAGAGAGAGCTCACGAGTGGAATGTGTAAACATTGAGAATGTGTAAGAATGAATTAACTTCTTGACATGGGATGTTGACGTCATGGATTGTAGACGTGAGTGGGCAATCTATCATCATCATGTGCCATACCGGTTGGCGTAGGGGATTATGTCCTTCAACAATCTTCTATCTATAGTGCATCGTATCAGTTCTGTTGTTGACTGTCTTCCATGCCATGGTACCAAGCTATCCAGTACTTTTCTCTCTTTGTCGTCCACAATCTCTCTTTCTTTTTATTTTGACAGTTGTAACCAAGTATTCTAACTTTCCTCTTCTCATAATGCGCCCGAAAAATGTTGATTGCTTTTTTCTGATGTTTTTTAAGAGCTCCCTTTTTGTGTTGGCCTCTTTGAGAACTTCCTCATTGGTCTTTTTAGTTGTCCAAGGAACTTTCAATATTCTTCCGAGAAATCCCATCTCTGTGGCCTCTAATCGTCTTTTCAATTGTTTGTCTACTGTCCATGATTCGCTTCCATAGGTCAGAATTGGTTCTATATATCACTGATGAACTCTCTTTCTCACTTCTATTGACATAGATTTATTTCATAAGATATTTTTCATTTTCTGAAATGCTATTTTGGCCGGAGCTATTCTGTTTTTATTTCCGTGGTGCATCTTCCATTCGATGTTATTATTGTGCCCAAGTATATGACGCGTTGGACTTGTTTCAAATTTGTCCTATTTATATTTATGCTGCATGCTGGTGATGATTGTTTCTTCGATATGATCATTACTTATGTTTTCTTACTATTCAGACTGAGACCTTTCTTTTACTATTATGTTATGTGTTAGTCACCTCTAGTGACTCGGGCAGATGGTGCTCGTAAACCTGGGAGGGCCGACCATCTAAGGGCAGAATCCCCCTACAGAAAAGATCATCTGCTGCCTTGCAGGAATCATTTCTTGTAGCTCAATATCTGTCTGTGCTATTAAGACTGTGTCATCCGCATATCGCAAATTATTTATGTTGTGACCGTTGACTTCAATTCCTTTTTTGTCTGCTATTGATCTCATAATATGTTCGCTGTAAAGTGAAAACAAATCCGACGAAAGAACACAGCCTTGTCTGACTCCTTGATTTATAAGTTGAAATTGTCCTGTTTGGTTGTTAATTCGTATGACTGGTGTTTGTTGCCAGTACATGTTTTTTTATGATTCGCAGATCCTTGCCATCAATGTTTAATTTCTCCAGCACATTGATTATTTCCACATGCTTTATTTTGTCAATGTTTTCGTGTAGATTATAAAGCACACATATATATATATATATATATATATCTTTCTTTACCTCTATAGATCTTTCTATCAATGTTCTTAAGATGTATATTGCATTATTGGTGCCCTTTCCTTCCACAAATCCACATTGTTCCTCATCCTATAGTTAATGAATACTTAGTTTTATTTTAATGTAAACAAGAGCCTTAAATTGAGAAAGAGAAGAAGAGAAGTGAAGTGAAGAGAAGAAAAAGAAGAGAAGTGAAGTGAAGAGAAGAGAAGAAAAAAGAAGAGAAGTGAAGTGAAGAGAAGAAGAAAAAAGAAGAGAAGTGAAGTGAAGCGAAGAGAAGAAAAAAGAAGAGAAGTGAAGTGAAGTGAAGTGAGTGAAGAAAAAGAAGAGAAGAGAAGTGAAGTGAAGAGAAGAGAAAAAAGGAAGAGAAGAGAAGAGAAGAGAAGAAAGGGAAGGGAAGGAAGAGAAGAGAAGAGAAGAGAAGGGAAGAAGAAGAGAAGAGAAGAGAAGAGAAGAGAAGAGAAGAGAAGAGAAGTGAAGAAAGAAGAGAAGAGAAGAGAAGAAAAAGAGAAGAGAAGAGAAGAGAAGAGAAGTGAAGAGAAGAGAAGAGAAGAGAAGAGAGAGAAGAGAAGAGAAAGAAGAGAAGAGAAGAGAAGAGAAGAGAAGAGAAGAGAAGTGAAGAGAAGAGAAGAGAAGAGAAGAGAAAGAAGAGAAGAGAAGAGAAGAGAGAGAAGAGAAGAGAAGAGAAGAAATAGTACAAGGAGAGAGTACAAGGAAACTTTGTAAATAGGGAACTTACTCAAGTTGTGATTACCTTTCATACAATCATATATATATATATATTTTTTTTTAAACTGGATGTTTTTCATCCCTTCCACGGCATTTAATGTCGATTATGCCTGTAGGTTTTGAAGAGAGCCTGAATGTTGATGATGTAATGTTGACATGTATACGTTGTATGATACGTTGTGTGTCTAGCCATTTTGTAATCCCCATTGATGTGATTCATTGTAACTAACAAGGCGTGGCAGTATACAGATGGGTTGAGGCAAGTGGCGTGGAAAGTAAAAAGAGTAGTTTACAACAGGGGGCTGGTCAAAATGGCGGTTTTTTTTTTTTTAACTCATTTGTAACGTAGGAGAACATTTCAGACAGTGGATTCACATTCTTTATGCTAGACCTGAGAGCAGGATCCTAGTGAACCAAACTCTTACAGAGGCTTTCAGGTTAACAAGATCAGTCAGACAAGGCTGCTCTCTATCCCCCTTACTTTATGTACTGACAATAGAGCCACTCTTAGAAAGCATTAGACAAGACAACTCCATAACAAGCACACTCATACCAGAGAAAGGAGAACAGTAGCTGTTAGCCTACGCTGATGACACTGTTTTCTTTCCATCAACCACTAGATCAATAGACAACATCCTCAGCACATTCACAAAGTTTGGGCAGGGCAGCGGGGCAAAAATAAACATACATAAATCATTTATTATGGGTATAGGAAGGTACAAAACCTATCCAGGAGCAGATATTAATTCAGATCACAATCCTGTAATGATTAAAATGAAGATCAAACTAAAGAGAAACAAGCACAAGCCTAATTCATCAACAAATCCACTAGATATAACAGCTTTAAATCAAAAAAGATATTAAAGATACCTATACAATACAAGTAAAGAACACATAACAGAAGCTACTAGAAGAAGGAATTGAACAACACAATTCTACAAATCAGCCTATGACAACCTGCACCATCAAAACAAGAGACAGAGCAGAATGGCGCTCCATGTTAGCCAACCTTCGTTGCGGAGAAGGCACTCGATGATGATGATAGGCAGGTAGAAGAACAAAGAGGTCTTTCCCTAAGCTATAACACCTGTCACCAACTTAAAACTATATGGGATAACATATCCATGCAACCCAAATAAAACACACAAACCAACATGGCAGAACCTAGTCACAAAGATAACAGACATGCTGCAGAGATACAAATACAAAACATCAACAATTTTTGGTCGGAGCATCATAGTAAACACATACATCATAGTAAACACATACATCATAGTAAACACATACATCATCCCCAAATTGATTTACACAGCCACAGTTTCGACCCACCGCAATCAACAATCAAAGAGATAAACAAACTTATAAGAACCTTTGTATTTGGCCACACAATACACAGCATAACACAAAAAACACTGATACAGCACAAAAGACAGGGAGGGATCTCACTACAGGACATACACACAAAAATAAAAGCTCTCAGAACAAATCACATAAGTCGCTTCATCAAACAACCAGAAAACCACACCTTTGCTCACTACTACGTGGGGTTGAGATTAACCAGATTCAGAAAACTTAACAATTCATTGCCTCACCATTTTGACACCACACCCACATATTACAAAACATGCCAACAGGCCATCCAAGGACATGACAGTTTATTACACCTCTCCACTACATCACAGAATCAAGAGTGGCCAAAAGTACTTTCTCACAGACTACACCAGCACTTTCTCAAACCACCACAATCCATAAATTGCCACCAAAGCAAGGAAGGTCACATACAGACTTATATATAACACGACACCCGTTACAGCGAGACCAACCCACAGATTAAGACGGACACCCCGATGCCCCCTCTGCAGACAAAACACTCAAGAAACAAAAGAGCACCTATTCTATAGGTGCAGTACAATCATACCAGCAAGAAGGACACTGCAACACACACTAAAAACACACACAACACACAAAAAGTCGACACATACAGATCTATTATGTTCAGCACACTGCCAAAACAACAACACAAGATCTCTATACGCAATTACTATTGGTCGTTTCAAAATATTTTGAAGGTGTTTAAAATTCCATATCTCTGCAACCAATTGATTGATAATGCTGAAATTTTGCATATGGTCTTGTGATTTTTTGGTCCCAAGAAGTACATTCATTTCCTCACCAACAAACGTATAGTTTTAAATATTCTTTATTTGAAGTATACAAATTTAAGGCATTTTGGTCAAACCATATATTTGGAGGAATTACCGCTTCATATGAGTGAGCACCCACGGACTTGTCATCTTGAACGTAATGCGCGCCAATTTCCCTGTTTTAAGCACTAAAAAACACATAAAACGCGTCATAGTTATAATTTTATATCCGGTGCATCCCATTTCCTGTCGTTTTGTTGTGATTTATGTGCAAGGCGTATCCTAATTATTGGGTAATTTCGTTAAATTTGTGATCTGTTAGTCAATGGGTATAAAAGTAAAGTTCCTTACATTGCAATCAGTGGCAATAAAGGTGTATAAATATTTTTGCATAGAAGCTAAGCGTGGAAAACTGTATCGAAGCATCTCAAAGCCAGAAAAGAGAACTATTCACGCATTGGGTATAAGCAAACGCTTTTTCAAACAAGTGCTTAAAGCTAACGGAGTGTCCAGTTCAATCAAGACTAGGACGCTAGGAAGAAAGAAAGTAGTAGATAGTTTTGACAAGGAAGTGATTAGAAGAGCAATTTGTAAAATGTTCGATTCCAAAGAAACTGTGACTTTAAGAAAACTGAAAATTCGACTGAGAGCAGAAAATGACATTGTTGTGTCGAAAACAACATTATGGAGAACTGTTAGAAGCATCGGTTTTACGTTTAGAAAGTACGATAGTGGTAGAAATGTCATCTGCGAGAAGCCGCACTTAGTTTCTATGAGGAGTAAATATTTACGTGAAGTACGGGAAATGCGTAACCAAGGTTATGATATTGTATTTCTAGATGAATCTTGGATAAATTCTCACCACACAAGTGCAAGGAATGGCAGTTATCAGATGGAAGTATTAAAAGATGTGTACCCACTGGAAAAGGACAGCGTATTATAATGGCACATGCAGGCAGCCGAAAAGAAGGGTTGGTGAAAAATGCAGAACTTATATTCACCTCTAATTATACTGACAACAGGGACTATCACACCGAGATGAATGGCCATATATTTAGAGAGTGGATTGAAAATACTCTTCTTCCAATTCTAGACAGACCATCCTGTCTGGTAATGGACAACGCGTCGTACCACAACGCTGTGGCAGAAGAAGACAAAATTCCTACATCTACCAGTACAAAAGATGTTATAAAGATTTGGCTAAGAAAGGAAGGAATTCCGTTTAACGAGGGATTTTTGAAACCTGAATTACTGTCACTTGTTAAGAAATCGCAAAAGACCAAAGTATTCCAAATAGACAAAATCATTCAACAGCATGGTCATACGTGCTTGAGACTGCCCCCTTATCATCCACAATTAAACCCCATTGAACTCGTTTGGGCAAAAATTAAAGGGCAGGTGGCAGCTGAGAATACAAGTTTTAAACTATGCGATATAAAAGGACTGACATATGCTGCTCTATCACAGATTGACAAAGATTTTGGTGCAAATGTGAAGATCATGTCTTAAAAGAAGAAAATGACTATTGGAAAAAAGATGGACTATCGTTCGTTCAGCCCAGATTAGTAATCAATATGTTAGACTCCTCTGATTCAGAATAAATGAAATAATAATGGACGTTTTTATATGTCCGCATGATCAATCTTTAGCTAAAGTTGATAACGTTTTGAAAATGTAAAGATTCTTGATATGTGTACTGCAGGCATGCAAAGAAACTAAATCACTTTCATATGTCTTGTTTACGTAAAATAATGAAAGTCACATGGAAAGACATAAAACGAACAATGTAGCTCTTTACAGTGAAGAGGATCCCGTGCTTACATCGGACTCTTTAGTCACATGCGTACCCATAAACAATAACTTTGCTTGATATGTCATGCTCGTTATCGCTCGCAACGGATAATTAATTTTTTTAAATGTATTCTTTGTTGTATATTGTTTAAATAGTTTTCATTAATGGAACTGTTTATACGCTGATTTGTTTTAGACCGTCTGTAAAGGCTATAACATTGACATTCTCATAGTATTTTAAAGAAAGTAAACAATAGAAAGTAAACAGTTGATAAACGCCTCCAACTTTCAAGTTGTGTAGAGACGCCTATGCCGAGAAGCTGATTTCCATTAATGTACGGTAAATTATTTTCTCCAGGAGCAAAAAGATCCGTAAATTCACTGAGATCAAAGGAAAGTGCTGCTTCATGATGAAGCATACTTCCTACATCATTAAATTTTGTGAAATCGGTGGGACCTTGGAAAAACAAGACCAGATGCAAAAAATCAAGTTTGTAAGTGCAGGGAAAGAGGAGATATTTCATGTTAATCGTGAACATTTAGATTTGAAACGACCAATAATACTGAATACAGACATATAATATGGACCTGCAGAAATGAGGATATGTACGAATGTCAGAATTTTAATTCCCATCTTTTTCTACACATTTTTAATCAAAGATCAATGTCCATCTTAAAATAAACAAGTTAACTGTTGTGAATGAACGTATGTGGACGAAAGATATAAACAATAAAAAATGAACATTATTTTTGTAACTGTTAAGCATTAAAGTATGCGAACGAAAGAGATAAATATTCAATGTTCTTTCTTCTTTGAAATATTATGGCTGGAATGTGAGAGATGCTATTCCATTGTGTTTTTCATGAAAAAATGTTATCAAGCACTGTAACATTTAAAGATACAATAAAGATTTATTTTAAAAAAAAGACATTTTTTTTTACTACACATCATCATCGAGTGCCGTCTCCGCAACGAAGGTTGGCTACCATGCATCGCCATTCCACTCTGTTTCTTGCTTTGATGGTGCTGGTTGTCATAGGTTGACTTGTCCATCTTTTGATGTTACTCATCCATGTTAGTCTTGGTCTGCCTCTGCCTCTTTTACCTTGTATTTTCCCTTCTAATATTACTTTTAGTAGGCTGTTGTGCCCTTTAACGTGCCCCAAAAATTGTCATTTGTTTTGTGTTAATTGTATTTAGTAGTTCTCTTTTTTTTTAGTTGTTTAAAAACTTCTTCATTTGTTTTCTTTTCTTTCCATTCAATTCTACCTATTCTTCTATAAATCCACATTTCAAAGGCTGCAATTTTCTGTTCAGTTTTCTTGTCTAATGTCCTTGTTTCTGCACCATACAGGAATATTGTGAAAATGTAACATTTTGCTATACTTAGTTTTAGCCCTGCTGTTATTTTGTTGTTAGTATAATGGCGTATTGTTAATGTATAATGGCATTTTTCATGGCATTAAAATTACTTTTGCCATACCTATTCTTTTGTTTATTTCAATTTTCCATTTTTCATCATTGGTCCAGGTAGTTGTAACTCTGGACTGTCTCCAGATGTATTCCATCAACTGTGATATTTAATTGTAGATCTTGATAATTTTCTTTGTTTATGATCATCGTTTTAGTCTTTTTGATTTTCATATCTAGTCCATATTTTTTGCTTGTTGTGTTTATCACATTAAGCATTTGTTGTAGGTCTTTAGGATTTTCTGCTAGTAGAATAGTATCATCAGCATATCTTAGGTTATTGATTATCTTTCCATTAATATTTAGGCCTGGCATCTCTGAGATGTTTTTTTTAAAGATTTGCTCAGTGTATAGATTGAACAAGCTTGGTGATAGGATGCATCCTTGTCTTACTCCTCTATTTATGTCCATGGGTGTAGAGTTATCCGTATTATATTTTATTATTGCTGTTTGCTCCCAGTACAAATTACATATTAGTCGTATGTCTGTGTCGACTAGATTATATCCATTAGGCAGTCGATAAGTTGGTTATGGTGTATTCTATTGAAAGCTTTGGTGTAGCCTATGAAGCAGGCATATATTGGTTTGTTTACTTCTATGTACTTTTCAATCAATGTTCTCATGCTAAATATGGCTTCTTTTGTGCCACTGTTTGTCCTGAATCCAAATTGTTGCTCATCTAATTCAGTATTGATTTTATTCTGAATCCTCCTTCCCTGCATAACTTTTAGTAAAATTTGTGTTACCTGGCTCATTAGGCTTATTGTTCTGAAATCACTGCATTCAACTGCACCATTCTTTTTAGGCAATGCAATGAAATTGATGTTTTTAGTTCGTTTGGTATGTATCCTGTATGGTATATGTCATTGCATATGTCTGTGATCACTTCGATGCCAAAATCTTCTAGAGCCTATGTCATCTCTAATTGTATATTGTCAGGTCCTGCTGCCTTTCCCTTTTTCATTGTTTTTATAGCTTTTTTACTTCAGATCAGATTTCAGGATTTTATAGTTGTATGTGCATTTTGTCTGGCTTTTTGTCTCTTTCGTCATGAAATAGTTCTGTTATATATTCTTGCCATCTATCGATTATATCTTTGTTGTCTGTTAACATTCTTCCCTCTTAGTTTGCAATACATCCTTTTCCTGCAGCTTTTTTGTTTGTTTTTATTAGTCATTCTCTTTATTTCTGTGTGCATCTCTCTTAAGTTTTGTTTACTTTCCATAGTTTCGACTTCTAGACATCTTTGGTTGAGCCAGTCTTCTTTTGCCTTTTTGCACATTCTCCGTATTTCATTGTCAATATCCTTGTATCTGGCAGTGTACTTCGCTTGTCTTCTTTCTTCCAAATTTTCTAAGATTTTGTCAGTTATCCATTTTTGTTGTTTGTTTCTTTCCTTTTTGGGCAAGGTGTTGCAGGATTCTTGCACGTTGCTTTTATGCATTGTCATATTGTTGTGACTTTTTCCTCAGGATTGTCTCTTCTGTACTGCTCAATCCCCTCTTCTAGCAGCTTCTGATATGTGTTCTTTACTTGTACAGTATAAGTTTCTTTTACATCTTTCTGGTTTAACGCTGTTATGTCTATTGGTGTTGCTGAATTAGTTTTTTTGTTTCTTTCTCTTTAATTTGATTTTCATTTTTATCATTACAGGATTGTGATCTGAATTAATTTCTGCTCCTGGGTAGGTTTTGGCTTTCTTTACACTGTTCCCGAATATGTCTTTTATCATTATGTAATCTATGTGATTCCTCTTCCTGTCTCCAGGGCTTTTCCATGTGTATAATTGCTTTTTCTCTTGCTCAAAGAAGGTGTTGCATATTATCAGTCTGTTTTCTTCACAAAATTGTATTAATCTTTCTCCTCTGTTATTCCTTTTTCCTAAACCATGATTTCCTATAATGGTCTTATATTTACCTTTTCCTACTTTAGCGTTCATGTCCCCCATTATAATCAAGATGTCTGATGATTTCACTTGCTTCATAACTGTGTTTAGATCTTCATAGTATGCCTTTATTTGTTTGTCTGTATAGTATTGAGTAGGTGCGTATGTCTGTATTATTACTATGTCAAATGGTTTTGCTTTCATTTTTAATAGTACAATCCTATCATTGTATGTCCAGTGGGTATTTATATATTTTTGTAGCTTTCGTTTTATTAGAATGCCTACTCCTCTTTGATGTTCTGTTGTGTTACCTGAATATATAAATATATATTTATCGTCTTGTATGTATCCTCCCGTGTGTTACCGGGGCCTCATTATGTGGGATGTAAAGAATAGTGACACTGTGACCTTCCAGGCATGTCGTAAGAGGCGACTAAGGAGATTGATCGATGGCTTGACAAGCTGTCATTGTAAAAAGCATTGTTATGGAAACAGAACCATAGATTTTAAAAGCAGTGATCTCTGCAATATGTGCCATTTTGGCACGCAAGGTTTCTGTTTTTGAGATTGTGGTTCTGCCCTATGTGCCGTCTTCGGCTCGAAAGGACGATAGATGTATCCACTTTCCTTCCATCTTGTTTCTGATATGCCTAAGATATCTATGTTTAGTCGCTCTGCTTCTACCATTAGATTTTCTAATTTTCCTTGTTGGTATAAGGTCCTAACATTCATGTAGCTATTTGTAATTCGTTCTTAAAACAATAGTTAGAATTTCTCTCCGTGGATTTCTTTGGAGTGTTTATTGATGATACTCCAATCTCTATCACGGTGGTCTGCCATATTCGTCTTTCGTGTTCTGAATATGCTTATGTGTACCACACACTTTGCTGTTTTCGCTTTCTGGGCCGTTGATCATTTTGATTCATCCGCCCCATCCACCGACACAGACTTTTTATATTCGGGTTGAACAGATCCGGCGGCGCCATTTTTTGTCGAACCATGTGCTTGACTATTGAAACGCGAACACACGACACACAGAAGAATAAACTATTCTTTTCAAAATAAACTAAAAATTATCAAAGCTAGAACAATTACCCAAGCTAGAACAATTATCCAATCTAGAACAATTATCCATGGTAACATATTTATCCATGCTAAAATATGTATCCATGCTAGAACAATTATCCAAGCTAGAACAATTATGCAAGCTAGAACAATTATCCATGCTAGAACAAGTATCCATGCTAGAACAATAATCCAAGCTAGAACAATAATCCAAGCTAGAACAATAATCCAAGCTAGAACAATAATCCATGCTAGAACAATAATCTATGCTAGAACAATTATGCTACATAAAACAATTATTCATGCTACAACAATTATCCGTTCTAGAAAAATTGCTCATGCTAGAACAATTATCCGTGCTGGGACAATTATGCAAGCTAGAACAATTATCCATGCTAGAACAATTATCCATGCTAGAACAATTACCCATGCTGGAACAATTATCCAAGTTAGAACAATTATCCATGCTAGAACAATTATCCAAGCTAGAACAATTATCAAATCTAGAACAATTATCCGTGCTAGAACAATTATCCAAGCTAGAACAATATCCATGCTAGAACAATTATCCATGCTAGAACAATTATCCAATCTAGAACTATTATCCATGCTAGAACAATTATCCAAGCTAGAACAATTATCCATGCTAGAACAATTATCCATGCTAGAACAATTATCCAAGCTAGAACATAAAAGATCATCCACTCTAAGAGAAGGAAAATTCCTACATCAAACGTAGATCCAACCTCCCTTAGTCAGAGTGTGTCAGCCACGGCGCAGGTTTACGAGAAAATATAAGAGGCACATACATATACAATTATAGACCATCTGACGAGATGTGTCATGTTTCCTTTACGCTCCATCATGAAGCAGGACAATCGTCAAGTTCGCATGATCACATGACTTGAAGACTGAAGATTAAGTCTATATCCAGAATGTCGCTTCTTGTCCACATTTTACTGTTGTATATGTGTGTGTCGTGTGTGTGTGTGTGTGTGTACAATTCTTGCAGTGTTACATATATTTTTGTTAATAGTATTGTATCTATGGGTCAATGGGTTTTCTTTAGACTACTATATTCAGTGCAGTCTTGAAGTATGTGTTCAGCAGTTTGGGGCGTCTGTCCACATGAACAGCGGCTGAGGTACCATTCTTGACTTTTTTGTATTCATGTAATTATGTGTCGAATGTGCATTCTTCTGAGGTGTATCCAACATACCATTGTGCTTCAACAGGGTCTAGCCGAACCCGCGACTTTAACTTTATATATCACACACATTGGATCTGTGAGAAGGTTCGCCTTCCTAGGTTCTATGGACACTACCGCCATCTCACTTGAAGAAGAGATAAATTTCCGAATTGGAAAGGCAGCGTCAACATTTGGTAAATTTAGACATAGAGCATGGGTCACCACCAAACTAACACTCAGGACAAGAAGTCAAATTTACCGAAGTTAAGTATTTTGTTCACTTTTATTCGGATCTGAAAATTTGACTGTGTTTAGATCTTCATAGTATGCCTTTATTTGTTTGTCTGTATAGTATTGAGTAGGTGCGTATGTCTGTATTATTACTATGTCAATGGTTTTGCTTTCATTTTTAATAGTACAATCCTATCATTGTATGTCCAGTGGGTATTTATATATTTTTGTAGCTTTCGTTTTATTAGAATGCCTACTCCTCTTTGATGTTCTGTTGTGTTACCTGAATATATAAATATATATTTATCGTCTTGTATGTATCCTCCCGTGTGTTACCGGTGCCTCATTATGTGGGATGTAAAGAATAGTGACACTGTGACCTTCCAGGCATGTCGTAAGAGGCGACTAAGGAGATTGATCGATGGCTTGACAAGCTGTCATTGTAAAAAGCATTGTTATGGAAACAGAACCATAGATTTTAAAAGCAGTGATCTCTGCAATATGTGCCATTTTGGCACGCAAGGTTTCTGTTTTTGAGATTGTGGTTCTGCCCTATGTGCCGTCTTCGGCTCGAAAGGACGATAGATGTATCCACTTTCCTTCCATCTTGTTTCTGATATGCCTAAGATATCTATGTTTAGTCGCTCTGCTTCTACCATTAGATTTTCTAATTT
This sequence comes from Megaustenia siamemsis, assembly GCA_032433765.1. Classification (NCBI taxonomy): domain Eukaryota; kingdom Metazoa; phylum Mollusca; class Gastropoda; order Stylommatophora; family Ariophantidae; genus Megaustenia; species Megaustenia siamemsis. The sequence continues at coordinate 34,665,294 of JAVIAB010000059.1, read as the reverse complement.
TCCTTGTTGGTATAAGGTCCTAACATTTATGTAGCTATTTGTAATTCGTTCTTAAAACAATAGTTAGAATTTCTCTCCGTGGATTTCTTTGGAGTGTTTATTGATGATACTCCAATCTCTATCACGGTGGTCTGCCATATTCGTCTTTCGTGTTCTGAATATGCTCATGTGTACCACACACTTTGCTGTTTTCGCTTTCTGGGCCGTTGATCATTTTTGATTCATCCGCCCATCCACCGACACAGACTTTTATATTCGGGTTGAACAGATCCGGCGGCGCCATTTTTTGTCGAACCATGTGCTTGACTATTGAAACGCGAACACACGACACACAGAAGAATAAACTATTCTTTTCAAAATAAACTAAAAATTATCAAAGCTAGAACAATTACCCAAGCTAGAACAATTATCCAATCTAGAACAATTATCCATGGTAACATATTTATCCATGCTAAAATATGTATCCATGCTAGAACAATTATCCAAGCTAGAACAATTATGCAAGCTAGAACAATTATCCATGCTAGAACAAGTATCCATGCTAGAACAATAATCCAAGCTAGAACAATAATCCAAGCTAGAACAATAATCCAAGCTAGAACAATAATCCATGCTAGAACAATAATCCATGCTAGAACAATTATGCTACATAAAACAATTATTCATGCTACAACAATTATCCGTTCTAGAAAAATTGCTCATGCTAGAACAATTATCCGTGCTGGAACAATTATGCAAGCTAGAACAATTATCCATGCTAGAACAATTATCCATGCTAGAACAATTACCCATGCTGGAACAATTATCCAAGTTAGAACAATTATCCATGCTAGAACAATTATCCAAGCTAGAACAATTATCAAATCTAGAACAATTATCCGTGCTAGAACAATTATCCAAGCTAGAACAATATCCATGCTAGAACAATTATCCATGCTAGAACAATTATCCAATCTAGAACTATTATCCATGCTAGAACAATTATCCAAGCTAGAACAATTATCCATGCTAGAACAATTATCCATGCTAGAACAATTATCCAAGCTAGAACATAAAGATCATCCACTCTAAGAGAAGGAAAATTCCTACATCAAACGTAGATCCAACCTCCCTTAGTCAGAGTGTGTCAGCCACGGCGCAGGTTTACGAGAAAATATAAGAGGCACATACATATACAATTATAGACCATCTGACGAGATGTGTCATGTTTCCTTTACGCTCCATCATGAAGCAGGACAATCGTCAAGTTCGCATGATCACATGACTTGAAGACTGAAGATTAAGTCTATATCCAGAATGTCGCTTCTTGTCCACATTTTACTGTTGTATATGTGTGTGTCGTGTGTGTGTGTGTGTGTGTACAATTCTTGCAGTGTTACATATATTTTTGTTAATAGTATTGTATCTATGGGTCAATGGGTTTTCTTTAGACTACTATATTCAGTGCAGTCTTGAAGTATGTGTTCAGCAGTTTGGGGCGTCTGTCCACATGAACAGCGGCTGAGGTACCATTCTTGACTTTTTGTATTCATGTAATTATGTGTCGAATGTGCATTCTTCTGAGGTGTATCCAACATACCATTGTGCTTCAACAGGGTCTAGCCGAACCCGCGACTTTAACTTTATATATCACACACATTGGATCTGTGAGAAGGTTCGCCTTCCTAGGTTCTATGGACACTACCGCCATCTCACTTGAAGAAGAGATAAATTTCCGAATTGGAAAGGCAGCGTCAACATTTGGTAAATTTAGACATAGAGCATGGGTCACCACCAAACTAACACTCAGGACAAGAAGTCAAATTTACCAAAGTTAAGTATTTTGTTCACTTTTATTCGGATCTGAAAATTTGACTGTGTTTAGATCTTCATAGTATGCCTTTATTTGTTTGTCTGTATAGTATTGAGTAGGTGCGTATGTCTGTATTATTACTATGTCAAATGGTTTTGCTTTCATTTTTAATAGTACAATCCTATCATTGTATGTCCAGTGGGTATTTATATATTTTTGTAGCTTTCGTTTTATTAGAATGCCTACTCCTCTTTGATGTTCTGTTGTGTTACCTGAATATATAAATATATATTTATCGTCTTGTATGTATCCTCCCGTGTGTTACCGGGGCCTCATTATGTGGGATGTAAAGAATAGTGACACTGTGACCTTCCAGGCATGTCGTAAGAGGCGACTAAGGAGATTGATCGATGGCTTGACAAGCTGTCATTGTAAAAAGCATTGTTATGGAAACAGAACCATAGATTTTAAAAGCAGTGATCTCTGCAATATGTGCCATTTTGGCACGCAAGGTTTCTGTTTTTGAGATTGTGGTTCTGCCCTATGTGCCGTCTTCGGCTCGAAAGGACGATAGATGTATCCACTTTCCTTCCATCTTGTTTCTGATATGCCTAAGATATCTATGTTTAGTCGCTCTGCTTCTACCATTAGATTTTCTAATTTTCCTTGTTGGTATAAGGTCCTAACATTCATGTAGCTATTTGTAATTCGTTCTTAAAACAATAGTTAGAATTTCTCTCCGTGGATTTCTTTGGAGTGTTTATTGATGATACTCCAATCTCTATCACGGTGGTCTGCCATATTCGTCTTTCGTGTTCTGAATATGCTTATGTGTACCACACACTTTGCTGTTTCGCTTTCTGGGCCGTTGATCATTTTTGATTCATCCGCCCCATCCACCGACACAGACTTTTTATATTCGGGTTGAACAGATCCGGCGGCGCCATTTTTTGTCGAACCATGTGCTTGACTATTGAAACGCGAACACACGACACACAGAAGAATAAACTATTCTTTTCAAAATAAACTAAAAATTATCAAAGCTAGAACAATTACCCAAGCTAGAACAATTATCCAATCTAGAACAATTATCCATGGTAACATATTTATCCATGCTAAAATATGTATCCATGCTAGAACAATTATCCAAGCTAGAACAATTATGCAAGCTAGAACAATTATCCATGCTAGAACAAGTATCCATGCTAGAACAATAATCCAAGCTAGAACAATAATCCAAGCTAGAACAATAATCCAAGCTAGAACAATAATCCATGCTAGAACAATTATCCAATCTAGAACAATTATCCATGCTAGAACAATTATCCAAGCTAGAACAATTATCCATGCTAGAACAATTATCCATGCTAGAACAATTATCCAAGCTAGAACATAAAAGATCATCCACTCTAAGAGAAGGAAAATTCCTACATCAAACGTAGATCCAACCTCCCTTAGTCAGAGTGTGTCAGCCACGGCGCAGGTTTACGAGAAAATATAAGAGGCACATACATATACAATTATAGACCATCTGACGAGATGTGTCATGTTTCCTTTACGCTCCATCATGAAGCAGGACAATCGTCAAGTTCGCATGATCACATGACTTGAAGACTGAAGATTAAGTCTATATCCAGAATGTCGCTTCTTGTCCACATTTTACTGTTGTATATGTGTGTGTCGTGTGTGTGTGTGTGTACAATTCTTGCAGTGTTACATATATTTTTGTTAATAGTATTGTATCTATGGGTCAATGGGTTTTCTTTAGACTACTATATTCAGTGCAGTCTTGAAGTATGTGTTCAGCAGTTTGGGGCGTCTGTCCACATGAACAGCGGCTGAGGTACCATTCTTGACTTTTTTGTATTCATGTAATTATGTGTCGAATGTGCATTCTTCTGAGGTGTATCCAACATACCATTGTGCTTCAACAGGGTCTAGCCGAACCCGCGACTTTAACTTTATATATCACACACATTGGATCTGTGAGAAGGTTCGCCTTCCTAGGTTCTATGGACACTACCGCCATCTCACTTGAAGAAGAGATAAATTTCCGAATTGGAAAGGCAGCGTCAACATTTGGTAAATTTAGACATAGAGCATGGGTCACCACCAAACTAACACTCAGGACAAGAAGTCAAATTTACGAAGTTAAGTATTTTGTTCACTTTTATTCGGATCTGAAAATTTGACTGTGTTTAGATCTTCATAGTATGCCTTTATTTGTTTGTCTGTATAGTATTGAGTAGGTGCGTATGTCTGTATTATTACTATGTCAAATGGTTTTGCTTTCATTTTTAATAGTACAATCCTATCATTGTATGTCCAGTGGGTATTTATATATTTTGTAGCTTTCGTTTTATTAGAATGCCTACTCCTCTTTGATGTTCTGTTGTGTTACCTGAATATATAAATATATATTTATCGTCTTGTATGTATCCTCCCGTGTGTTACCGGGGCCTCATTATGTGGGATGTAAAGAATAGTGACACTGTGACCTTCCAGGCATGTCGTAAGAGGCGACTAAGGAGATTGATCGATGGCTTGACAAGCTGTCATTGTAAAAAGCATTGTTATGGAAACAGAACCATAGATTTTAAAAGCAGTGATCTCTGCAATATGTGCCATTTTGGCACGCAAGGTTTCTGTTTTTGAGATTGTGGTTCTGCCCTATGTGCCGTCTTCGGCTCGAAAGGACGATAGATGTATCCACTTTCCTTCCATCTTGTTTCTGATATGCCTAAGATATCTATGTTTAGTCGCTCTGCTTCTACCATTAGATTTTCTAATTTTTCCTTGTTGGTATAAGGTCCTAACATTTATGTAGCTATTTGTAATTCGTTCTTAAAACAATAGTTAGAATTTCTCTCCGTGGATTTCTTTGGAGTGTTTATTGATGATACTCCAATCTCTATCACGGTGGTCTGCCATATTCGTCTTTCGTGTTCTGAATATGCTCATGTGTACCACACACTTTGCTGTTTTCGCTTTCTGGGCCGTTGATCATTTTTGATTCATCCGCCCCATCCACCGACACAGACTTTTTATATTCGGGTTGAACAGATCCGGCGGCGCCATTTTTTGTCGAACCATGTGCTTGACTATTGAAACGCGAACACACGACACACAGAAGAATAAACTATTCTTTTCAAAATAAACTAAAAATTATCAAAGCTAGAACAATTACCCAAGCTAGAACAATTATCCAATCTAGAACAATTATCCATGGTAACATATTTATCCATGCTAAAATATGTATCCATGCTAGAACAATTATCCAAGCTAGAACAATTATGCAAGCTAGAACAATTATCCATGCTAGAACAAGTATCCATGCTAGAACAATAATCCAAGCTAGAACAATAATCCAAGCTAGAACAATAATCCAAGCTAGAACAATAATCCATGCTAGAACAATAATCCATGCTAGAACAATTATGCTACATAAAACAATTATTCATGCTACAACAATTATCCGTTCTAGAAAAATTGCTCATGCTAGAACAATTATCCGTGCTGGAACAATTATGCAAGCTAGAACAATTATCCATGCTAGAACAATTATCCATGCTAGAACAATTACCCATGCTGGAACAATTATCCAAGTTAGAACAATTATCCATGCTAGAACAATTATCCAAGCTAGAACAATTATCAAATCTAGAACAATTATCCGTGCTAGAACAATTATCCAAGCTAGAACAATATCCATGCTAGAACAATTATCCATGCTAGAACAATTATCCAATCTAGAACTATTATCCATGCTAGAACAATTATCCAAGCTAGAACAATTATCCATGCTAGAACAATTATCCATGCTAGAACAATTATCCAAGCTAGAACATAAAAGATCATCCACTCTAAGAGAAGGAAAATTCCTACATCAAACGTAGATCCAACCTCCCTTAGTCAGAGTGTGTCAGCCACGGCGCAGGTTTACGAGAAAATATAAGAGGCACATACATATACAATTATAGACCATCTGACGAGATGTGTCATGTTTCCTTTACGCTCCATCATGAAGCAGGACAATCGTCAAGTTCGCATGATCACATGACTTGAAGACTGAAGATTAAGTCTATATCCAGAATGTCGCTTCTTGTCCACATTTTACTGTTGTATATGTGTGTGTCGTGTGTGTGTGTGTGTGTGTGTGTGTACAATTCTTGCAGTGTTACATATATTTTTGTTAATAGTATTGTATCTATGGGTCAATGGGTTTTCTTTAGACTACTATATTCAGTGCAGTCTTGAAGTATGTGTTCAGCAGTTTGGGGCGTCTGTCCACATGAACAGCGGCTGAGGTACCATTCTTGACTTTTTTGTATTCATGTAATTATGTGTCGAATGTGCATTCTTCTGAGGTGTATCCAACATACCATTGTGCTTCAACAGGGTCTAGCCGAACCCGCGACTTTAACTTTATATATCACACACATTGGATCTGTGAGAAGGTTCGCCTTCCTAGGTTCTATGGACACTACCGCCATCTCACTTGAAGAAGAGATAAATTTCCGAATTGGAAAGGCAGCGTCAACATTTGGTAAATTTAGACATAGAGCATGGGTCACCACCAAACTAACACTCAGGACAAGAAGTCAAATTTACCGAAGTTAAGTATTTTGTTCTTTTATTCGGATCTGAAAATTTGACTGTGTTTAGATCTTCATAGTATGCCTTTATTTGTTTGTCTGTATAGTATTGAGTAGGTGCGTATGTCTGTATTATTACTATGTCAAATGGTTTTGCTTTCATTTTTAATAGTACAATCCTATCATTGTATGTCCAGTGGGTATTTATATATTTTTGTAGCTTTCGTTTTATTAGAATGCCTACTCCTCTTTGATGTTCTGTTGTGTTACCTGAATATATAAATATATATTATCGTCTTGTATGTATCCTCCCGTGTGTTACCGGGGCCTCATTATGTGGGATGTAAAGAATAGTGACACTGTGACCTTCCAGGCATGTCGTAAGAGGCGACTAAGGAGATTGATCGATGGCTTGACAAGCTGTCATTGTAAAAAGCATTGTTATGGAAACAGAACCATAGATTTTAAAAGCAGTGATCTCTGCAATATGTGCCATTTTGGCACGCAAGGTTTCTGTTTTTGAGATTGTGGTTCTGCCCTATGTGCCGTCTTCGGCTCGAAAGGACGATAGATGTATCCACTTTCCTTCCATCTTGTTTCTGATATGCCTAAGATATCTATGTTTAGTCGCTCTGCTTCTACCATTAGATTTTCTAATTTTCCTTGTTGGTATAAGGTCCTAACATTTATGTAGCTATTTGTAATTCGTTCTTAAAACAATAGTTAGAATTTCTCTCCGTGGATTTCTTTGGAGTGTTTATTGATGATACTCCAATCTCTATCACGGTGGTCTGCCATATTCGTCTTTCGTGTTCTGAATATGCTCATGTGTACCACACACTTTGCTGTTTTCGCTTTCTGGGCCGTTGATCATTTTTGATTCATCCGCCCCATCCACCGACACAGACTTTTTATATTCGGGTTGAACAGATCCGGCGGCGCCATTTTTTGTCGAACCATGTGCTTGACTATTGAAACGCGAACACACGACACACAGAAGAATAAACTATTCTTTTCAAAATAAACTAAAAATTATCAAAGCTAGAACAATTACCCAAGCTAGAACAATTATCCAATCTAGAACAATTATCCATGGTAACATATTTATCCATGCTAAAATATGTATCCATGCTAGAACAATTATCCAAGCTAGAACAATTATGCAAGCTAGAACAATTATCCATGCTAGAACAAGTATCCATGCTAGAACAATAATCCAAGCTAGAACAATAATCCAAGCTAGAACAATAATCCAAGCTAGAACAATAATCCATGCTAGAACAATAATCCATGCTAGAACAATTATGCTACATAAAACAATTATTCATGCTACAACAATTATCCGTTCTAGAAAAATTGCTCATGCTAGAACAATTATCCGTGCTGGAACAATTATGCAAGCTAGAACAATTATCCATGCTAGAACAATTATCCATGCTAGAACAATTACCCATGCTGGAACAATTATCCAAGTTAGAACAATTATCCATGCTAGAACAATTATCCAAGCTAGAACAATTATCAAATCTAGAACAATTATCCGTGCTAGAACAATTATCCAAGCTAGAACAATATCCATGCTAGAACAATTTTCCATGCTAGAACAATTATCCAATCTAGAACTATTATCCATGCTAGAACAATTATCCAAGCTAGAACAATTATCCATGCTAGAACAATTATCCATGCTAGAACAATTATCCAAGCTAGAACATAAAAGATCATCCACTCTAAGAGAAGGAAAATTCCTACATCAAACGTAGATCCAACCTCCCTTAGTCAGAGTGTGTCAGCCACGGCGCAGGTTTACGAGAAAATATAAGAGGCACATACATATACAATTATAGACCATCTGACGAGATGTGTCATGTTTCCTTTACGCTCCATCATGAAGCAGGACAATCGTCAAGTTCGCATGATCACATGACTTGAAGAATGAAGATTAAGTCTATATCCAGAATGTCGCTTCTTGTCCACATTTTACTGTTGTATATGTGTGTGTCGTGTGTGTGTGTGTGTGTGTGTGTGTACAATTCTTGCAGTGTTACATATAATTTTGTTAATAGTATTGTATCTATGGGTCAATGGGTTTTCTTTAGACTACTATATTCAGTGCAGTCTTGAAGTATGTGTTCAGCAGTTTGGGGCGTCTGTCCACATGAACAGCGGCTGAGGTACCATTCTTGACTTTTTTGTATTCATGTAATTATGTGTCGAATGTGCATTCTTCTGAGGTGTATCCAACATACCATTGTGCTTCAACAGGGTCTAGCCGAACCCGCGACTTTAACTTTATATATCACACACATTGGATCTGTGAGAAGGTTCGCCTTCCTAGGTTCTATGGACACTACCGCCATCTCACTTGAAGAAGAGATAAATTTCCGAATTGGAAAGGCAGCGTCAACATTTGGTAAATTTAGACATAGAGCATGGGTCACCACCAAACTAACACTCAGGACAAGAAGTCAAATTTACCAAAGTTAAGTATTTTGTTCACTTTTATTCGGATCTGAAAATTTGACTGTGTTTAGATCTTCATAGTATGCCTTTATTTGTTTGTCTGTATAGTATTGAGTAGGTGCGTATGTCTGTATTATTACTATGTCAAATGGTTTTGCTTTCATTTTTAATAGTACAATCCTATCATTGTATGTCCAGTGGGTATTTATATATTTTTGTAGCTTTCGTTTTATTAGAATGCCTACTCCTCTTTGATGTTCTGTTGTGTTACCTGAATATATAAATATATATTTATCGTCTTGTATGTATCCTCCCGTGTGTTACCGGGGCCTCATTATGTGGGATGTAAAGAATAGTGACACTGTGACCTTCCAGGCATGTCGTAAGAGGCGACTAAGGAGATTGATCGATGGCTTGACAAGCTGTCATTGTAAAAAGCATTGTTATGGAAACAGAACCATAGATTTTAAAAGCAGTGATCTCTGCAATATGTGCCATTTTGGCACGCAAGGTTTCTGTTTTTGAGATTGTGGTTCTGCCCTATGTGCCGTCTTCGGCTCGAAAGGACGATAGATGTATCCACTTTCCTTCCATCTTGTTTCTGATATGCCTAAGATATCTATGTTTAGTCGCTCTGCTTCTACCATTAGATTTTCTAATTTTCCTTGTTGGTATAAGGTCCTAACATTTATGTAGCTATTTGTAATTCGTTCTTAAAACAATAGTTAGAATTTCTCTCCGTGGATTTCTTTGGAGTGTTTATTGATGATACTCCAATCTCTATCACGGTGGTCTGCCATATTCGTCTTTCGTGTTCTGAATATGCTCATGTGTACCACACACTTTGCTGTTTTCGCTTTCTGGGCCGTTGATCATTTTTGATTCATCCGCCCCATCCACCGACACAGACTTTTTATATTCGGGTTGAACAGATCCGGCGGCGCCATTTTTTGTCGAACCATGTGCTTGACTATTGAAACGCGAACACACGACACACAGAAGAATAAACTATTCTTTTCAAAATAAACTAAAAATTATCAAAGCTAGAACAATTACCCAAGCTAGAACAATTATCCAATCTAGAACAATTATCCATGGTAACATATTTATCCATGCTAAAATATGTATCCATGCTAGAACAATTATCCAAGCTAGAACAATTATGCAAGCTAGAACAATTATCCATGCTAGAACAAGTATCCATGCTAGAACAATAATCCAAGCTAGAACAATAATCCAAGCTAGAACAATAATCCAAGCTAGAACAATAATCCATGCTAGAATAATAATCCATGCTAGAACAATTATGCTACATAAAACAATTATTCATGCTACAACAATTATCCGTTCTAGAAAAATTGCTCATGCTAGAACAATTATCCGTGCTGGAACAATTATGCAAGCTAGAACAATTATCCATGCTAGAACAATTATCCATGCTAGAACAATTACCCATGCTGGAACAATTATCCAAGTTAGAACAATTATCCATGCTAGAACAATTATCCAAGCTAGAACAATTATCAAATCTAGAACAATTATCCGTGCTAGAACAATTATCCAAGCTAGAACAATATCCATGCTAGAACAATTATCCATGCTAGAACAATTATCCAATCTAGAACTATTATCCATGCTAGAACAATTATCCAAGCTAGAACAATTATCCATGCTAGAACAATTATCCATGCTAGAACAATTATCCAAGCTAGAACATAAAAGATCATCCACTCTAAGAGAAGGAAAATTCCTACATCAAACGTAGATCCAACCTCCCTTAGTCAGAGTGTGTCAGCCACGGCGCAGGTTTACGAGAAAATATAAGAGGCACATACATATACAATTATAGACCATCTGACGAGATGTGTCATGTTTCCTTTACGCTCCATCATGAAGCAGGACAATCGTCAAGTTCGCATGATCACATGACTTGAAGACTGAAGATTAAGTCTATATCCAGAATGTCGCTTCTTGTCCACATTTTACTGTTGTATATGTGTGTGTCGTGTGTGTGTGTGTGTGTGTGTACAATTCTTGCAGTGTTACATATATTTTTGTTAATAGTATTGTATCTATGGGTCAATGGGTTTTCTTTAGACTACTATATTCAGTGCAGTCTTGAAGTATGTGTTCAGCAGTTTGGGGCGTCTGTCCACATGAACAGCGGCTGAGGTACCATTCTTGACTTTTTTGTATTCATGTAATTATGTGTCGAATGTGCATTCTTCTGAGGTGTATCCAACATACCATTGTGCTTCAACAGGGTCTAGCCGAACCCGCGACTTTAACTTTATATATCACACACATTGGATCTGTGAGAAGGTTCGCCTTCCTAGGTTCTATGGACACTACCGCCATCTCACTTGAAGAAGAGATAAATTTCCGAATTGGAAAGGCAGCGTCAAAATTTGGTAAATTTAGACATAGAGCATGGGTCACCACCAAACTAACACTCAGGACAAGAAGTCAAATTTACCAAAGTTAAGTATTTTGTTCACTTTTATTCGGATCTGAAAATTTGACTGTGTTTAGATCTTCATAGTATGCCTTTATTTGTTTGTCTGTATAGTATTGAGTAGGTGCGTATGTCTGTATTATTACTATGTCAAATGGTTTTGCTTTCATTTTTAATAGTACAATCCTATCATTGTATGTCCAGTGGGTATTTATATATTTTTGTAGCTTTCGTTTTATTAGAATGCCTACTCCTCTTTGATGTTCTGTTGTGTTACCTGAATATATAAATATATATTTATCGTCTTGTATGTATCCTCCCGTGTGTTACCGGGGCCTCATTATGTGGGATGTAAAGAATAGTGACACTGTGACCTTCCAGGCATGTCGTAAGAGGCGACTAAGGAGATTGATCGATGGCTTGACAAGCTGTCATTGTAAAAAGCATTGTTATGGAAACAGAACCATAGATTTTAAAAGCAGTGATCTCTGCAATATGTGCCATTTTGGCACGCAAGGTTTCTGTTTTTGAGATTGTGGTTCTGCCCTATGTGCCGTCTTCGGCTCGAAAGGACGATAGATGTATCCACTTTCCTTCCATCTTGTTTCTGATATGCCTAAGATATCTATGTTTAGTCGCTCTGCTTCTACCATTAGATTTTCTAATTTTCCTTGTTGGTATAAGGTCCTAACATTTATGTAGCTATTTGTAATTCGTTCTTAAAACAATAGTTAGAATTTCTCTCCGTGGATTTCTTTGGAGTGTTTATTGATGATACTCCAATCTCTATCACGGTGGTCTGCCATATTCGTCTTTCGTGTTCTGAATATGCTCATGTGTACCACACACTTTGCTGTTTTCGCTTTCTGGGCCGTTGATCATTTTTGATTCATCCGCCCCATCCACCGACACAGACTTTTTATATTCGGGTTGAACAGATCCGGCGGCGCCATTTTTTGTCGAACCATGTGCTTGACTATTGAAACGCGAACACACGACACACAGAAGAATAAACTATTCTTTTCAAAATAAACTAAAAATTATCAAAGCTAGAACAATTACCCAAGCTAGAACAATTATCCAATCTAGAACAATTATCCATGGTAACATATTTATCCATGCTAAAATATGTATCCATGCTAGAACAATTATCCAAGCTAGAACAATTATGCAAGCTAGAACAATTATCCATGCTAGAACAAGTATCCATGCTAGAACAATAATCCAAGCTAGAACAATAATCCAAGCTAGAACAATAATCCATGCTAGAATAATAATCCATGCTAGAACAATTATGCTACATAAAACAATTATTCATGCTACAACAATTATCCGTTCTAGAAAAATTGCTCATGCTAGAACAATTATCCGTGCTGGAACAATTATGCAAGCTAGAACAATTATCCATGCTAGAACAATTATCCATGCTAGAACAATTACCCATGCTGGAACAATTATCCAAGTTAGAACAATTATCCATGCTAGAACAATTATCCAAGCTAGAACAATTATCAAATCTAGAACAATTATCCGTGCTAGAACAATTATCCAAGCTAGAACAATATCCATGCTAGAACAATTATCCATGCTAGAACAATTATCCAATCTAGAACTATTATCCATGCTAGAACAATTATCCAAGCTAGAACAATTATCCATGCTAGAACAATTATCCATGCTAGAACAATTATCCAAGCTAGAACATAAAAGATCATCCACTCTAAGAGAAGGAAAATTCCTACATCAAACGTAGATCCAACCTCCCTTAGTCAGAGTGTGTCAGCCACGGCGCAGGTTTACGAGAAAATATAAGAGGCACATACATATACAATTATAGACCATCTGACGAGATGTGTCATGTTTCCTTTACGCTCCATCATGAAGCAGGACAATCGTCAAGTTCGCATGATCACATGACTTGAAGACTGAAGATTAAGTCTATATCCAGAATGTCGCTTCTTGTCCACATTTTACTGTTGTATATGTGTGTGTCGTGTGTGTGTGTGTGTGTGTGTGTGTACAATTCTTGCAGTGTTACATATATTTTTGTTAATAGTATTGTATCTATGGGTCAATGGGTTTTCTTTAGACTACTATATTCAGTGCAGTCTTGAAGTATGTGTTCAGCAGTTTGGGGCGTCTGTCCACATGAACAGCGGCTGAGGTACCATTCTTGACTTTTTTGTATTCATGTAATTATGTGTCGAATGTGCATTCTTCTGAGGTGTATCCAACATACCATTGTGCTTCAACAGGGTCTAGCCGAACCCGCGACTTTAACTTTATATATCACACACATTGGATCTGTGAGAAGGTTCGCCTTCCTAGGTTCTATGGACACTACCGCCATCTCACTTGAAGAAGAGATAAATTTCCGAATTGGAAAGGCAGCGTCAAAATTTGGTAAATTTAGACATAGAGCATGGGTCACCACCAAACTAACACTCAGGACAAGAAGTCAAATTTACCAAAGTTAAGTATTTTGTTCACTTTTATTCGGATCTGAAAATTTGACTGTGTTTAGATCTTCATAGTATGCCTTTATTTGTTTGTCTGTATAGTATTGAGTAGGTGCGTATGTCTGTATTATTACTATGTCAAATGGTTTTGCTTTCATTTTTAATAGTACAATCCTATCATTGTATGTCCAGTGGGTATTTATATATTTTTGTAGCTTTCGTTTTATTAGAATGCCTACTCCTCTTTGATGTTCTGTTGTGTTACCTGAATATATAAATATATATTTATCGTCTTGTATGTATCCTCCCGTGTGTTACCGGGGCCTCATTATGTGGGATGTAAAGAATAGTGACACTGTGACCTTCCAGGCATGTCGTAAGAGGCGACTAAGGAGATTGATCGATGGCTTGACAAGCTGTCATTGTAAAAAGCATTGTTATGGAAACAGAACCATAGATTTTAAAAGCAGTGATCTCTGCAATATGTGCCATTTTGGCACGCAAGGTTTCTGTTTTTGAGATTGTGGTTCTGCCCTATGTGCCGTCTTCGGCTCGAAAGGACGATAGATGTATCCACTTTCCTTCCATCTTGTTTCTGATATGCCTAAGATATCTATGTTTAGTCGCTCTGCTTCTACCATTAGATTTTCTAATTTTCCTTGTTGGTATAAGGTCCTAACATTTATGTAGCTATTTGTAATTCGTTCTTAAAACAATAGTTAGAATTTCTCTCCGTGGATTTCTTTGGAGTGTTTATTGATGATACTCCAATCTCTATCACGGTGGTCTGCCATATTCGTCTTTCGTGTTCTGAATATGCTCATGTGTACCACACACTTTGCTGTTTTCGCTTTCTGGGCCGTTGATCATTTTTGATTCATCCGCCCCATCCACCGACACAGACTTTTTATATTCGGGTTGAACAGATCCGGCGGCGCCATTTTTTGTCGAACCATGTGCTTGACTATTGAAACGCGAACACACGACACACAGAAGAATAAACTATTCTTTTCAAAATAAACTAAAAATTATCAAAGCTAGAACAATTACCCAAGCTAGAACAATTATCCAATCTAGAACAATTATCCATGGTAACATATTTATCCATGCTAAAATATGTATCCATGCTAGAACAATTATCCAAGCTAGAACAATTATGCAAGCTAGAACAATTATCCATGCTAGAACAAGTATCCATGCTAGAACAATAATCCAAGCTAGAACAATAATCCAAGCTAGAACAATAATCCAAGCTAGAACAATAATCCATGCTAGAACAATAATCCATGCTAGAACAATTATGCTACATAAAACAATTATTCATGCTACAACAATTATCCGTTCTAGAAAAATTGCTCATGCTAGAACAATTATCCGTGCTGGAACAATTATGCAAGCTAGAACAATTATCCATGCTAGAACAATTATCCATGCTAGAACAATTACCCATGCTGGAACAATTATCCAAGTTAGAACAATTATCCATGCTAGAACAATTATCCAAGCTAGAACAATTATCAAATCTAGAACAATTATCCGTGCTAGAACAATTATCCAAGCTAGAACAATATCCATGCTAGAACAATTATCCATGCTAGAACAATTATCCAATCTAGAACTATTATCCATGCTAGAACAATTATCCAAGCTAGAACAATTATCCATGCTAGAACAATTATCCATGCTAGAACAATTATCCAAGCTAGAACATAAAAGATCATCCACTCTAAGAGAAGGAAAATTCCTACATCAAACGTAGATCCAACCTCCCTTAGTCAGAGTGTGTCAGCCACGGCGCAGGTTTACGAGAAAATATAAGAGGCACATACATATACAATTATAGACCATCTGACGAGATGTGTCATGTTTCCTTTACGCTCCATCATGAAGCAGGACAATCGTCAAGTTCGCATGATCACATGACTTGAAGACTGAAGATTAAGTCTATATCCAGAATGTCGCTTCTTGTCCACATTTTACTGTTGTATATGTGTGTGTCGTGTGTGTGTGTGTGTGTGTGTACAATTCTTGCAGTGTTACATATATTTTTGTTAATAGTATTGTATCTATGGGTCAATGGGTTTTCTTTAGACTACTATATTCAGTGCAGTCTTGAAGTATGTGTTCAGCAGTTTGGGGCGTCTGTCCACATGAACAGCGGCTGAGGTACCATTCTTGACTTTTTTGTATTCATGTAATTATGTGTCGAATGTGCATTCTTCTGAGGTGTATCCAACATACCATTGTGCTTCAACAGGGTCTAGCCGAACCCGCGACTTTAACTTTATATATCACACACATTGGATCTGTGAGAAGGTTCGCCTTCCTAGGTTCTATGGACACTACCACCATCTCACTTGAAGAAGAGATAAATTTCCGAATTGGAAAGGCAGCGTCAACATTTGGTAAATTTAGACATAGAGCATGGGTCACCACCAAACTAACACTCAGGACAAGAAGTCAAATTTACCGAAGTTAAGTATTTTGTTCACTTTTATTCGGATCTGAAAATTTGACTGTGTTTAGATCTTCATAGTATGCCTTTATTTGTTTGTCTGTATAGTATTGAGTAGGTGCGTATGTCTGTATTATTACTATGTCAAATGGTTTTGCTTTCATTTTTAATAGTACAATCCTATCATTGTATGTCCAGTGGGTATTTATATATTTTTGTAGCTTTCGTTTTATTAGAATGCCTACTCCTCTTTGATGTTCTGTTGTGTTACCTGAATATATAAATATATATTTATCGTCTTGTATGTATCCTCCCGTGTGTTACCGGGGCCTCATTATGTGGGATGTAAAGAATAGTGACACTGTGACCTTCCAGGCATGTCGTAAGAGGCGACTAAGGAGATTGATCGATGGCTTGACAAGCTGTCATTGTAAAAAGCATTGTTATGGAAACAGAACCATAGATTTTAAAAGCAGTGATCTCTGCAATATGTGCCATTTTGGCACGCAAGGTTTCTGTTTTTGAGATTGTGGTTCTGCCCTATGTGCCGTCTTCGGCTCGAAAGGACGATAGATGTATCCACTTTCCTTCCATCTTGTTTCTGATATGCCTAAGATATCTATGTTTAGTCGCTCTGCTTCTACCATTAGATTTTCTAATTTTCCTTGTTGGTATAAGGTCCTAACATTTATGTAGCTATTTGTAATTCGTTCTTAAAACAATAGTTAGAATTTCTCTCCGTGGATTTCTTTGGAGTGTTTATTGATGATACTCCAATCTCTATCACGGTGGTCTGCCATATTCGTCTTTCGTGTTCTGAATATGCTCATGTGTACCACACACTTTGCTGTTTTCGCTTTCTGGGCCGTTGATCATTTTTGATTCATCCGCCCCATCCACCGACACAGACTTTTTATATTCGGGTTGAACAGATCCGGCGGCGCCATTTTTTGTCGAACCATGTGCTTGACTATTGAAACGCGAACACACGACACACAGAAGAATAAACTATTCTTTTCAAAATAAACTAAAAATTATCAAAGCTAGAACAATTACCCAAGCTAGAACAATTATCCAATCTAGAACAATTATCCATGGTAACATATTTATCCATGCTAAAATATGTATCCATGCTAGAACAATTATCCAAGCTAGAACAATTATGCAAGCTAGAACAATTATCCATGCTAGAACAAGTATCCATGCTAGAACAATAATCCAAGCTAGAACAATAATCCAAGCTAGAACAATAATCCATGCTAGAATAATAATCCATGCTAGAACAATTATGCTACATAAAACAATTATTCATGCTACAACAATTATCCGTTCTAGAAAAATTGCTCATGCTAGAACAATTATCCGTGCTGGAACAATTATGCAAGCTAGAACAATTATCCATGCTAGAACAATTATCCATGCTAGAACAATTACCCATGCTGGAACAATTATCCAAGTTAGAACAATTATCCATGCTAGAACAATTATCCAAGCTAGAACAATTATCAAATCTAGAACAATTATCCGTGCTAGAACAATTATCCAAGCTAGAACAATATCCATGCTAGAACAATTATCCATGCTAGAACAATTATCCAATCTAGAACTATTATCCATGCTAGAACAATTATCCAAGCTAGAACAATTATCCATGCTAGAACAATTATCCATGCTAGAACAATTATCCAAGCTAGAACATAAAAGATCATCCACTCTAAGAGAAGGAAAATTCCTACATCAAACGTAGATCCAACCTCCCTTAGTCAGAGTGTGTCAGCCACGGCGCAGGTTTACGAGAAAATATAAGAGGCACATACATATACAATTATAGACCATCTGACGAGATGTGTCATGTTTCCTTTACGCTCCATCATGAAGCAGGACAATCGTCAAGTTCGCATGATCACATGACTTGAAGACTGAAGATTAAGTCTATATCCAGAATGTCGCTTCTTGTCCACATTTTACTGTTGTATATGTGTGTGTCGTGTGTGTGTGTGTGTGTGTGTGTGTGTACAATTCTTGCAGTGTTACATATATTTTTGTTAATAGTATTGTATCTATGGGTCAATGGGTTTTCTTTAGACTACTATATTCAGTGCAGTCTTGAAGTATGTGTTCAGCAGTTTGGGGCGTCTGTCCACATGAACAGCGGCTGAGGTACCATTCTTGACTTTTTTGTATTCATGTAATTATGTGTCGAATGTGCATTCTTCTGAGGTGTATCCAACATACCATTGTGCTTCAACAGGGTCTAGCCGAACCCGCGACTTTAACTTTATATATCACACACATTGGATCTGTGAGAAGGTTCGCCTTCCTAGGTTCTATGGACACTACCGCCATCTCACTTGAAGAAGAGATAAATTTCCGAATTGGAAAGGCAGCGTCAAAATTTGGTAAATTTAGACATAGAGCATGGGTCACCACCAAACTAACACTCAGGACAAGAAGTCAAATTTACCAAAGTTAAGTATTTTGTTCACTTTTATTCGGATCTGAAAATTTGACTGTGTTTAGATCTTCATAGTATGCCTTTATTTGTTTGTCTGTATAGTATTGAGTAGGTGCGTATGTCTGTATTATTACTATGTCAAATGGTTTTGCTTTCATTTTTAATAGTACAATCCTATCATTGTATGTCCAGTGGGTATTTATATATTTTTGTAGCTTTCGTTTTATTAGAATGCCTACTCCTCTTTGATGTTCTGTTGTGTTACCTGAATATATAAATATATATTTATCGTCTTGTATGTATCCTCCCGTGTGTTACCGGGGCCTCATTATGTGGGATGTAAAGAATAGTGACACTGTGACCTTCCAGGCATGTCGTAAGAGGCGACTAAGGAGATTGATCGATGGCTTGACAAGCTGTCATTGTAAAAAGCATTGTTATGGAAACAGAACCATAGATTTTAAAAGCAGTGATCTCTGCAATATGTGCCATTTTGGCACGCAAGGTTTCTGTTTTTGAGATTGTGGTTCTGCCCTATGTGCCGTCTTCGGCTCGAAAGGACGATAGATGTATCCACTTTCCTTCCATCTTGTTTCTGATATGCCTAAGATATCTATGTTTAGTCGCTCTGCTTCTACCATTAGATTTTCTAATTTTCCTTGTTGGTATAAGGTCCTAACATTTATGTAGCTATTTGTAATTCGTTCTTAAAACAATAGTTAGAATTTCTCTCCGTGGATTTCTTTGGAGTGTTTATTGATGATACTCCAATCTCTATCACGGTGGTCTGCCATATTCGTCTTTCGTGTTCTGAATATGCTCATGTGTACCACACACTTTGCTGTTTTCGCTTTCTGGGCCGTTGATCATTTTTGATTCATCCGCCCCATCCACCGACACAGACTTTTTATATTCGGGTTGAACAGATCCGGCGGCGCCATTTTTTGTCGAACCATGTGCTTGACTATTGAAACGCGAACACACGACACACAGAAGAATAAACTATTCTTTTCAAAATAAACTAAAAATTATCAAAGCTAGAACAATTACCCAAGCTAGAACAATTATCCAATCTAGAACAATTATCCATGGTAACATATTTATCCATGCTAAAATATGTATCCATGCTAGAACAATTATCCAAGCTAGAACAATTATGCAAGCTAGAACAATTATCCATGCTAGAACAAGTATCCATGCTAGAACAATAATCCAAGCTAGAACAATAATCCAAGCTAGAACAATAATCCAAGCTAGAACAATAATCCATGCTAGAACAATAATCCATGCTAGAACAATTATGCTACATAAAACAATTATTCATGCTACAACAATTATCCGTTCTAGAAAAATTGCTCATGCTAGAACAATTATCCGTGCTGGAACAATTATGCAAGCTAGAACAATTATCCATGCTAGAACAATTATCCATGCTAGAACAATTACCCATGCTGGAACAATTATCCAAGTTAGAACAATTATCCATGCTAGAACAATTATCCAAGCTAGAACAATTATCAAATCTAGAACAATTATCCGTGCTAGAACAATTATCCAAGCTAGAACAATATCCATGCTAGAACAATTATCCATGCTAGAACAATTATCCAATCTAGAACTATTATCCATGCTAGAACAATTATCCAAGCTAGAACAATTATCCATGCTAGAACAATTATCCATGCTAGAACAATTATCCAAGCTAGAACATAAAAGATCATCCACTCTAAGAGAAGGAAAATTCCTACATCAAACGTAGATCCAACCTCCCTTAGTCAGAGTGTGTCAGCCACGGCGCAGGTTTACGAGAAAATATAAGAGGCACATACATATACAATTATAGACCATCTGACGAGATGTGTCATGTTTCCTTTACGCTCCATCATGAAGCAGGACAAGCGTCAAGTTCGCATGATCACATGACTTGAAGACTGAAGATTAAGTCTATATCCAGAATGTCGCTTCTTGTCCACATTTTACTGTTGTATATGTGTGTGTGTGTGTGTGTGTACAATTCTTGCAGTGTTACATATATTTTTGTTAATAGTATTGTATCTATGGGTCAATGGGTTTTCTTTAGACTACTATATTCAGTGCAGTCTTGAAGTATGTGTTCAGCAGTTTGGGGCGTCTGTCCACATGAACAGCGGCTGAGGTACCATTCTTGACTTTTTTGTATTCATGTAATTATGTGTCGAATGTGCATTCTTCTGAGGTGTATCCAACATACCATTGTGCTTCAACAGGGTCTAGCCGAACCCGCGACTTTAACTTTATATATCACACACATTGGATCTGTGAGAAGGTTCGCCTTCCTAGGTTCTATGGACACTACCGCCATCTCACTTGAAGAAGAGATAAATTTCCGAATTGGAAAGGCAGCGTCAACATTTGGTAAATTTAGACATAGAGCATGGGTCACCACCAAACTAACACTCAGGACAAGAAGTCAAATTTACCGAAGTTAAGTATTTTGTTCACTTTTATTCGGATCTGAAAATTTGACTGTGTTTAGATCTTCATAGTATGCCTTTATTTGTTTGTCTGTATAGTATTGAGTAGGTGCGTATGTCTGTATTATTACTATGTCAAATGGTTTTGCTTTCATTTTTAATAGTACAATCCTATCATTGTATGTCCAGTGGGTATTTATATATTTTTGTAGCTTTCGTTTTATTAGAATGCCTACTCCTCTTTGATGTTCTGTTGTGTTACCTGAATATATAAATATATATTTATCGTCTTGTATGTATCCTCCCGTGTGTTACCGGGGCCTCATTATGTGGGATGTAAAGAATAGTGACACTGTGACCTTCCAGGCATGTCGTAAGAGGCGACTAAGGAGATTGATCGATGGCTTGACAAGCTGTCATTGTAAAAAGCATTGTTATGGAAACAGAACCATAGATTTTAAAAGCAGTGATCTCTGCAATATGTGCCATTTTGGCACGCAAGGTTTCTGTTTTTGAGATTGTGGTTCTGCCCTATGTGCCGTCTTCGGCTCGAAAGGACGATAGATGTATCCACTTTCCTTCCATCTTGTTTCTGATATGCCTAAGATATCTATGTTTAGTCGCTCTGCTTCTACCATTAGATTTTCTAATTTTCCTTGTTGGTATAAGGTCCTAACATTTATGTAGCTATTTGTAATTCGTTCTTAAAACAATAGTTAGAATTTCTCTCCGTGGATTTCTTTGGAGTGTTTATTGATGATACTCCAATCTCTATCACGGTGGTCTGCCATATTCGTCTTTCGTGTTCTGAATATGCTCATGTGTACCACACACTTTGCTGTTTTCGCTTTCTGGGCCGTTGATCATTTTTGATTCATCCGCCCCATCCACCGACACAGACTTTTTATATTCGGGTTGAACAGATCCGGCGGCGCCATTTTTTGTCGAACCATGTGCTTGACTATTGAAACGCGAACACACGACACACAGAAGAATAAACTATTCTTTTCAAAATAAACTAAAAATTATCAAAGCTAGAACAATTACCCAAGCTAGAACAATTATCCAATCTAGAACAATTATCCATGGTAACATATTTATCCATGCTAAAATATGTATCCATGCTAGAACAATTATCCAAGCTAGAACAATTATGCAAGCTAGAACAATTATCCATGCTAGAACAAGTATCCATGCTAGAACAATAATCCAAGCTAGAACAATAATCCAAGCTAGAACAATAATCCAAGCTAGAACAATAATCCATGCTAGAACAATAATCCATGCTAGAACAATTATGCTACATAAAACAATTATTCATGCTACAACAATTATCCGTTCTAGAAAAATTGCTCATGCTAGAACAATTATCCGTGCTGGAACAATTATGCAAGCTAGAACAATTATCCATGCTAGAACAATTATCCATGCTAGAACAATTACCCATGCTGGAACAATTATCCAAGTTAGAACAATTATCCATGCTAGAACAATTATCCAAGCTAGAACAATTATCAAATCTAGAACAATTATCCGTGCTAGAACAATTATCCAAGCTAGAACAATATCCATGCTAGAACAATTATCCATGCTAGAACAATTATCCAATCTAGAACTATTATCCATGCTAGAACAATTATCCAAGCTAGAACAATTATCCATGCTAGAACAATTATCCATGCTAGAACAATTATCCAAGCTAGAACATAAAAGATCATCCACTCTAAGAGAAGGAAAATTCCTACATCAAACGTAGATCCAACCTCCCTTAGTCAGAGTGTGTCAGCCACGGCGCAGGTTTACGAGAAAATATAAGAGGCACATACATATACAATTATAGACCATCTGACGAGATGTGTCATGTTTCCTTTACGCTCCATCATGAAGCAGGACAAGCGTCAAGTTCGCATGATCACATGACTTGAAGACTGAAGATTAAGTCTATATCCAGAATGTCGCTTCTTGTCCACATTTTACTGTTGTATATGTGTGTGTGTGTGTGTGTGTACAATTCTTGCAGTGTTACATATATTTTTGTTAATAGTATTGTATCTATGGGTCAATGGGTTTTCTTTAGACTACTATATTCAGTGCAGTCTTGAAGTATGTGTTCAGCAGTTTGGGGCGTCTGTCCACATGAACAGCGGCTGAGGTACCATTCTTGACTTTTTTGTATTCATGTAATTATGTGTCGAATGTGCATTCTTCTGAGGTGTATCCAACATACCATTGTGCTTCAACAGGGTCTAGCCGAACCCGCGACTTTAACTTTATATATCACACACATTGGATCTGTGAGAAGGTTCGCCTTCCTAGGTTCTATGGACACTACCGCCATCTCACTTGAAGAAGAGATAAATTTCCGAATTGGAAAGGCAGCGTCAACATTTGGTAAATTTAGACATAGAGCATGGGTCACCACCAAACTAACACTCAGGACAAGAAGTCAAATTTACCGAAGTTAAGTATTTTGTTCACTTTTATTCGGATCTGAAAATTTGACTGTGTTTAGATCTTCATAGTATGCCTTTATTTGTTTGTCTGTATAGTATTGAGTAGGTGCGTATGTCTGTATTATTACTATGTCAAATGGTTTTGCTTTCATTTTTAATAGTACAATCCTATCATTGTATGTCCAGTGGGTATTTATATATTTTTGTAGCTTTCGTTTTATTAGAATGCCTACTCCTCTTTGATGTTCTGTTGTGTTACCTGAATATATAAATATATATTTATCGTCTTGTATGTATCCTCCCGTGTGTTACCGGGGCCTCATTATGTGGGATGTAAAGAATAGTGACACTGTGACCTTCCAGGCATGTCGTAAGAGGCGACTAAGGAGATTGATCGATGGCTTGACAAGCTGTCATTGTAAAAAGCATTGTTATGGAAACAGAACCATAGATTTTAAAAGCAGTGATCTCTGCAATATGTGCCATTTTGGCACGCAAGGTTTCTGTTTTTGAGATTGTGGTTCTGCCCTATGTGCCGTCTTCGGCTCGAAAGGACGATAGATGTATCCACTTTCCTTCCATCTTGTTTCTGATATGCCTAAGATATCTATGTTTAGTCGCTCTGCTTCTACCATTAGATTTTCTAATTTTCCTTGTTGGTATAAGGTCCTAACATTTATGTAGCTATTTGTAATTCGTTCTTAAAACAATAGTTAGAATTTCTCTCCGTGGATTTCTTTGGAGTGTTTATTGATGATACTCCAATCTCTATCACGGTGGTCTGCCATATTCGTCTTTCGTGTTCTGAATATGCTCATGTGTACCACACACTTTGCTGTTTTCGCTTTCTGGGCCGTTGATCATTTTTGATTCATCCGCCCCATCCACCGACACAGACTTTTTATATTCGGGTTGAACAGATCCGGCGGCGCCATTTTTTGTCGAACCATGTGCTTGACTATTGAAACGCGAACACACGACACACAGAAGAATAAACTATTCTTTTCAAAATAAACTAAAAATTATCAAAGCTAGAACAATTACCCAAGCTAGAACAATTATCCAATCTAGAACAATTATCCATGGTAACATATTTATCCATGCTAAAATATGTATCCATGCTAGAACAATTATCCAAGCTAGAACAATTATGCAAGCTAGAACAATTATCCATGCTAGAACAAGTATCCATGCTAGAACAATAATCCAAGCTAGAACAATAATCCAAGCTAGAACAATAATCCAAGCTAGAACAATAATCCATGCTAGAACAATAATCCATGCTAGAACAATTATGCTACATAAAACAATTATTCATGCTACAACAATTATCCGTTCTAGAAAAATTGCTCATGCTAGAACAATTATCCGTGCTGGAACAATTATGCAAGCTAGAACAATTATCCATGCTAGAACAATTATCCATGCTAGAACAATTACCCATGCTGGAACAATTATCCAAGTTAGAACAATTATCCATGCTAGAACAATTATCCAAGCTAGAACAATTATCAAATCTAGAACAATTATCCGTGCTAGAACAATTATCCAAGCTAGAACAATATCCATGCTAGAACAATTATCCATGCTAGAACAATTATCCAATCTAGAACTATTATCCATGCTAGAACAATTATCCAAGCTAGAACAATTATCCATGCTAGAACAATTATCCATGCTAGAACAATTATCCAAGCTAGAACATAAAAGATCATCCACTCTAAGAGAAGGAAAATTCCTACATCAAACGTAGATCCAACCTCCCTTAGTCAGAGTGTGTCAGCCACGGCGCAGGTTTACGAGAAAATATAAGAGGCACATACATATACAATTATAGACCATCTGACGAGATGTGTCATGTTTCCTTTACGCTCCATCATGAAGCAGGACAAGCGTCAAGTTCGCATGATCACATGACTTGAAGACTGAAGATTAAGTCTATATCCAGAATGTCGCTTCTTGTCCACATTTTACTGTTGTATATGTGTGTGTGTGTGTGTGTACAATTCTTGCAGTGTTACATATATTTTTGTTAATAGTATTGTATCTATGGGTCAATGGGTTTTCTTTAGACTACTATATTCAGTGCAGTCTTGAAGTATGTGTTCAGCAGTTTGGGGCGTCTGTCCACATGAACAGCGGCTGAGGTACCATTCTTGACTTTTTTGTATTCATGTAATTATGTGTCGAATGTGCATTCTTCTGAGGTGTATCCAACATACCATTGTGCTTCAACAGGGTCTAGCCGAACCCGCGACTTTAACTTTATATATCACACACATTGGATCTGTGAGAAGGTTCGCCTTCCTAGGTTCTATGGACACTACCGCCATCTCACTTGAAGAAGAGATAAATTTCCGAATTGGAAAGGCAGCGTCAACATTTGGTAAATTTAGACATAGAGCATGGGTCACCACCAAACTAACACTCAGGACAAGAAGTCAAATTTACCAAAGTTAAGTATTTTGTTCACTTTTATTCGGATCTGAAAATTTGACTGCTCATGAAGAAAAAAGAAAAAAATTTAGTCAGTTATCATGTGAGTTGCCTCCGTATTATAATGATCATCGAATAACAGGACAATGTAACTAACTTGAACGTCTTACAACGAGACAAACTCTCACCCATAATGACATCGATTGATTTCAGGGGAAGAGGTATGTTTACAACACTCGAAACAAAAAATCGCAAATAATCAACAACAGAAAAATAAGAACAAAATACGGTCCGAAGCAGGATCAAACTCGTACTCATCGGTACAGCCCCTCGTCACAAGGATCAAACTCGTACTTATCGGTACAGCCCCTCGTCACAAGGATCAAACTTGTACTCATCGGTACAGCCCTTCGTCACAAGGATCAAACTTGTACTCATCAGTACAGCCCCTCCTCACAAGGATCAAACTTGTACACATCGGTACAGCCCTTCGTCACAAGGATCAAACTTGTACTCATCGGTACAGCCCCTCGCCACAAGGATAAAACTTGTACTCATCGTTACAGCCCCTCGTCACAAGGATCAAACTTGTACTCATCAGTACAGCCCCTCGTCACAAGGATCAAACTCGTACTCATCGGTACAGCCCCTCGTCACAAGAACCAAACGCTAGAGCACACAACTAGCTAAGCTACCTAAAAAAAAATAGCTATCATTTCGACGTCTTTCACGCATGTGTACTCACGGCTATAGCATAGGGTTACGTTTACAGTTCAGGAATAAATTGTATATCTGTATTTTCTTATTAAGATAAGTATTCCTGGTAGGGCTGAATACTTGCGTTACAAACAGTTTTAGGATGAAAAAACACGACTCTTAGTTTCTAGTGACTGGAGTCAAATAATAGTAAATGAATATTATTATGGACGAAAACGTAGGAGTCAGAAGCTTTGTTGGCTGGGTCACGTAAGAATAATTGAAAATAATCGTATTCCTGAGCAATTATTGTATGGCGAATTTAGAAACGGAAAGAGATCGAGGGGCAGACCAGTGTGTGTTGCAATATAAGGATAATTGCTGAGTTTCATCGAGTGCATTCGCTATCAGCAAATCTGGCATCAGATAGTAGAGAACATCATCATCATTGAGTGCCGCCTCCGCATCGAAGGTTGGCTACCATGGAGCGCCATTCCACTCTGTCTCTTGCTTTGATGGTGCAGATTGTCATAGACTGACTTGTCATCTTTTGATGTTACTCGTCCACGTTAGTCTTGGTTTGTCTCTGCCTCTTCTACCTTGTATTTTCCCTTCCAATATTACTTTTAGTATGCTGTTGTGTCTTTTAACATGACCCACAAATTTCATTTGTCTTGCTCTAATTGTGTTTAGTAGTTCTCTTTTCATTTTTAGTAGTTTTAAAACTTGCTCGTTTGTCTTCTTTTCTTTCCATCCAATTCTACCTATTCTTCTATAAATCCACATTTCAAAGGCTTCAATTCTCTGTTCTTAACAGAAGAGAACGTGGAGAAGAAAAATAAAAATAAAATCAACATTTGAGGAAGCGATGATGTTAAATTCAGCAGACAAAAGGCGCAGGAGAAACAAGATAAGGCCAAGCACCACAAATGTATCTTGTTCGTTCTGACGTCAGATCTCTCTATCCATTCATAGTAAAGTCAGCCACGAGAGAAGCTTTTCAGTAAAACGCCATCCAGCATAAAAACACAAATATTTTACCAAACTACTGACTTGTTTGCCTTCTACCAACCGTCCGTCTGGGCGCTAACACGTTGTATCCAGGAAGGGAGTGATGTAATAGAGGGAAGGGGGTTCGTGTGTAAGAAGACGTGTAAATAGAAATACATACCCCTAGGGGTAATCTTACGTAAAGAAATTAGAAGCACTTCAGAATCCGATCAATGGTACTAGGCGTAACATTACGTTGTAGCGTTAGGCATTAATCTCCAACTCTGCCTGTTTTGTTTCCGGCCATGTGCTTAGGCGACCGGACCAGCGTGTGAAGCGATAAGGCAGTTTTCGCAGTCAGGTAAAGGTGAAGGTCGTTAACATGGGAGGCGCTGAGACGCTTATCATCAGGTGCCATGCCGGTTGGTGTAGCCGGTAATCTATCTCCATATAACTTGGTCCTTCACAAATATTATAATTTTAGTCGGTGATATATTATTATGCCATTTGGATAAGGTGTTCATTACTCTCAAAAAGCAAATGCTGTCACATACCAGCTTTCACCATTGCTAAGACATCCAAACATTTCTATGCCAGCTAAACCACAAATTATAAATAGCATTTTCATACCAACTTTGTGCTATGAAAGTCAAACATGGACCCTTTCTAAATCACATTTAAGAAAGATCAATACATGTGAGATGCGAAAGTCACTAATTCTCTCTCTCTCTCTCTCTCTCTCTCTCTCTCTCTCTCTCTCTCTCTCTCTGCGCTTAGGACTCAATCAGAGTAGGATTTCAGACTCTCACGTGAAGTAAGCTGTCAGGTTAAGTGTGTTGATCGCCCCCACAGACAGAACATCACAATTAGGGTCTGCCAGATCCACTCTGATTGAACACCCGTTAAAACGTTGCACTGTGTTCTGCGCCAGTGGCCCAGTGCATCCGATTTCAGCAAGCATTTTATTCAGGTTTGCTTTCCTAAGCCTTTGATTGTCCCCAATCTTCCTGCAAGGCAGCAGATTGTCTTTTCTGTAGGGGGATTCTGCCCTTAGATGGTCGGCCCTCCCAGGTTTACGAGCACCATCTGCCCGAGTCACTAGAGGTGACTAACACAGACATGCACACACAAAGATATTAGATGTGACTAACACAGACATGCACACAGCGATACGAGGCATGACTAACACTGACACACATCAAGATATATGACACATGACTAACATAGACATGCACATAAAGATATGACTGACATAGACATGCACACACAAAGATATGACACATGCCTAACATAGACATGCACTCAAAGATATGAGATATGACTAACTTAGCCATGCACACACAGGGATATGAGATGTGACAAACACAGACATGCACACAAAAAGATATGAGATATGACTAACATAAACATGCACACAAAGGTATGAGATATCACTAACCCAGACATGCACACACAAAGATATGACACAGATACACACTAAGATATGAAATAAGACTAAACACATACACACATAAAGATATGAGCCATGATTAACACGGACACACCAAGATATGAGATAGGACTAACATGACACACATTGAGATATGAGCCATGGTTTCACGGAAAAACACCAAGAAATGAACCATGTCTAGCACAGCAACACATTAAGTCACTAATTCAGACAGTTCGAGCAGCTCAAGAACGACAAATGATATAAACCCCGACACCTTTTAGGTATCAGTGAAAAGAGAAAAGAAGAAGTAGAAGCTCATTACTCTCAATGTTCGATAACGAGAATCTGTTAAATTGTACACTACACTTCTTTCCGTTCATTCTGCCTGTTGTAACGCTCACAATGTCTATTTCCTTTCTAACGACATGTCCAATAAATGTAGATTGTCTCTTACTTGAAGATATTTCTGGTTTCTCACGCTCATTTTAAACATTCTTCATTTGTAATTTTTGCTATCCATGTAATTCGTAGTATTGTTCTGATAAACCATGTCGCAGCGGCTTATAATCATCTTTGTGCTGTCTTACCTATCGTCCATAACTAGCTTCCATAGAGTAGAACAGGTTCGATGTAGCACTTTAGGTTGTTACATAGAATGCTTGTCATTCCATGGAATTATGTTCTTGCTTGTCCTATTCTGCTTTTAAATCCTGCATGATAACTTGATCCTTCCCGTGCCTTTAGACTTCACATAGGGCTATTATATATTATATATAGTGTTATTCGCCAACCAAATCTATTCTTGGCGTGATGTTCCATGTTATCTAATCAGTATATGCCTGCCAACTTTGCTTCTCTTATAAATATTACTTTCAGTGTCTCTCTAGGTCTTCTTATTTTTTCTGTGTCCTGATGTTTCCCATAGAAGTCTCTATTCTGGAATTCTCTTGTTTCTTCTCTGCATATTTCCAACATACGTCCATCTTCTCTTCCTAATTGTAGAGGAGATAATTAGTGGCATGGCCATTTCTCTTATCTTTATGTTGGTTTTGAATTCATTCCACTGTACACAAAATATTCTTCTTAGGCATTCGTCTTCAAAAGCATTTAGTTTTCTCTCAATCTCTTTTGTTGTTTTCCAGCTTTCACATACGTAGGTAAGGATTGATAATGCATTTGAGTTGAATGTTCTATGTTTAGTTTTTTACTAGGTTTTTTATTTCCATACTTTGTCCTGGTTGTAATTTCACTGATGCTTTTGCTTTCCTGCTTTTGATCTCTTTGGTTTTTTTTTGTTTTTTTTTAAATCTGGAAATAGTCACGAAAATCTGCGTTGGTTTTATTTATTTTTTTTTAAATAGAAATGTTTATTGTATCTATAAATTCAATGTATTACAGTACATGATAACATGTGCGTTTGTATGAAAACAATGAAATAACAAGATAAAATAGACCTAAGTGGTTTGTAGACAGACACCTCTCTCATTCTATCCGCAACATTTCTAAGAAGAAAGAACATTTATTATTTATCTCTTTCGTTCATATAGAATCATTCTCAACAGTATAACTTGTTTATTTTAGAATGGACATCTGATCTCTTTGTGTGTAGTTTCACTTTCTCATCATCATCATCATCATCAATGAGTGTCGTCTCCGCAACGAAGGTTGGCTGCCATGGAGCGCCATTCCACTCTGTCTCTTGCTTCGATGGCGCAGATTGTCATAGGCTGACTTGTCCATCTTTTGATGTTACTCGTCCATGTTAGTCTTAGACTTCCTCTTCCTCGTGTATAAATTGAATATACTTGGTGATAGGATGCATCCTTGTCTTACTCCTCTTTTCATATCAATGGGTGAAGAGTTCTCCTTGTTATATTTTATTATTTCTGTTTGCTCCCAGTACAAATTACATATTAGTCGTATGTCTGTGTCATCCAGATTTATATCTTTTAGGCAGTCTATAAGTTGGTTATTGTGTATTCTATCAAATGCTTTGGTGTAGCCTATGATGCAGGCATATATTGGTTTGTTTACGTCTATGTACTTTTCAATCAATGTTCTCATGCTAAATATGGCTTCTTTTGTGCCACTGTTTTTCCTGAATCCAAATTGTTGCTCATCTAATTCAGTATTGATTTTATTCTGATTCCTTCCCTGTATAACTTTTAGCAAGATTTTTGTAACATGGCTCATTAGGCTTATTGTTCTAAAATCACTGCATTCAACTGCACCATTCTTTTTAGGCAATGCAATGAAAGTTGATGTTTTTTTAAGATCGTTTGGTATGTATCCTGTGCGGTATATGTAATTGCATATGTCTGTGATCACTTCGATGTCAAATCTTCTAGTGCCAGTATCATCTCTGTATGTATATTGTCAGGTCCTGCTGCCTTTTACATTGTTTTTATAGCTTTTTCTACTTCAGATTTCAGGATTTTATAGCCGGATGTACATTTTATGTCTGGCTTTTTGTCTCTTTCGTCATGAAATAATTCTGCTATATATTCCTGCCATCTACCGATTATATCTTTGTTGTCTGTTAGCATTCTTCCCTCTTAGTTTGCAATACATCCGTTTCCTGCAGCTTTTTTGTCTTTATTAGTCATTCTCTTTATTTCTGTGTGCATCCCTCTTACATTTTGTTTGCTTTCCATAGTTTCGACGTTTAGACATCTTTGGTTGAGCCAGTCTTCCTTTGCCTTTTTGCACATTTTGCGTATTTCAACATTAATTTCCTTGTATCTGGCAGTGTTCTTCGCTTGTCTTCATTCTTCCATTTTTTCTAAGATGTCAGTTATCCATTTTTTGTTTTTTGTTACTTTCCAATTTGGGTAAGGTGTCACAGGATTCTTGTATGCTGTTTTTTATGCATTGCCATTTGGTTGTGACTTTTTCTTCAGGATTTTCCCTTCTGTATAGCTCAATCCCTTCTTCTAGCAGCTTCTGATATGTGTTCTTTACTTGTACAGTATAAGTTTCTTTTACATCTTTCTGATTTAAAGCTGTTACATCTATTGGTATTGCTGAATTAGTCTTTTGTTTCTTTCTCTTTAATTTGATTTTCATTTTAATCATTACAGGATTGTGATCTAAATCAATATCTGCTCCTGGATAGGTTATGGCTTTCTTTACGCTGTTCCGGAATATGTCTTTTATCATTATGTAATCTGTATTATTCCTCTTCCTATCTCCAGGGCTTTCCATGCGTATGATTTCCTTTTCTCTTGCTCAAAGTAGGTGTTACATATTGTCAGCCCGTTTCTTCACAAAATTGAATTAATCTTTCTCCTCTGTTATTTCCTTTCCCTAAACCATGTTCTCCTATAAAGGTCTTATATCTACCGTGATGAAGAGAATGTCATTTTCTGCGGAGACTTTAATGCTAGAGGAAACCAGTGGGGTAACATCATAACCAACAAGCAGGGAGAAGACCTAGAGAACGCACTGGTGTCAGCCGATTTAGTGTGCTTGAATGATGGAAGGACAACAAGAATGGCCACTCGAACAGGGGACTCTGATAGTGTCATAGACCTGGCACTGGTGTCTTCCACCTTCGCACCGGTTTGCAGGTGGAATGCACTGGGGTTCCACGGAAGTGATCACTATCCATGTGTCCTCCTAATTGAGAAAGGCGGAAATAAAAGCCAGAGAAGAAAGCTCCACACATTCAACTACGAGAAAACAGACCAGGACGTCATTAGCAAAATCAGACATAGGAAACGGAGCGCCCCTCGTAGGAGGCAGGAGAGATGGACGCAGCCACCCTGGTGGAATGTAGATGTCGAAGAAGCTTGGAGGAGCAAGAGACACACGGTCAAGACATGGCAGAAAGCCAGAAGGTATGGTAGAACACAACCTGAGCTCTTGAAGCGTCTGAAAGTAGAGGTCGACCAAAAAATGATGCACTTTAAACTATGCGCTAAGCAGGCTAAGGATGCCAAATGGGATGACTTCTGTAAAAAAGTGTGCTCAGAAAAATCGCTCGCCACATTCTGGCGCCTTCATCAGTGCATGAATGGCACACCACGACACAGAGGTATACCAGACTTTCAGAGCACAGGCCAGATATGGCACAAATCTGATGAGAGCAAAGGGAAGGCCCTGCTTGCCCGCTACATTGAGCAGACGGACCAAAGAAATGAGGCTGTAAGAATGAGGATACGTGGATCTTTGTCAAATTTGTGTAAGGATGTAGGGCTGGAAGAAGATCTCACAATCACAACCGATACCATTCGCACGACACTTAAAAGGTCACACAACACTGCTCCTGGTCCAGATGGTGTTCGGTATGATGACATAGGCGATTTAGCTGATGACGACTTGACAACACTGGCCAATGAGTTTAATGCCAGTATTCGGAGTGGCCAGATTAAGGAGGAGTGGCTACACAGCTACTTACTACCGCTACCGAAACCAAACAAGGACCATTCTCAGATCAGTGCCTACAGAATCATCACAATGCAGAACACTGTGGGCAAGCTGCTGGAGAAAATAATTGCCCGTGTCCTCACCTGTCGCCTTGAACAGAAACGCGTATTCCTTCCACACTCGGAGGTTATAGATATAACAAAGAGACATGGCTCAATGCGGCAGTATTTGCCTATGATGTCTTCGAAGGCTTCCACAGACGAGAGGAGACATGTGCTGCTGCTATAGATCTGGAGGATGCATACAACAGGGTACCATTTGAATATCTCATGCATATGCTTCTCAAACAGGCGGTGAACCCCTTCCTCATTAAATGGATCGCCGCGGCACTGTTTCAGAGGAAGGTGATACTCAGATGTGGAAGTTGGTCTTCCGAGCCAACATCCATTTGTCCTGGGCTGCCACAAGGCTCACCATTGTCACCAGTTCTATTTAACGTGTACACAATAACGATCACGGCCCAACAGCTGGATGGGAGGGGAAGAACTATGACTTTTGCTGATGATATTCTGGTATATCGACAGGGAAGAGACAGACGGGGAATCGCCTCCACAATGCAAGACGAACTCGATCGCATTTCATCCTGGTGTGGGGTTTCAGGTGCCTTGGTTAATCCTAATAAAGCATCAGTTTCATGGTTCTCCCTTAACAATCATATCGTTAATACAACCACACCGGTAGTACGAATGGGAGCTGATGAGGTGACCAGGGACAAGTTGATGACATACCTCGGAGTTAAGTTTGATCGCAGCCTGTGTTTTCGGGACCACGTCGACCATGTGATAACAAAATCCCGCAAAGGATTAGCCGCCTTGAAGGTCATGGCAGCTGCCAACATCGAGCAGAGGCTACTTATTCTTCTGTTCCAGGGATTAGTCCTCGCACCAATCGAGTATGCCCTGGCCATTCTTACTGTCAGTACGACTCAAATTGATAGGCTGGAGAAAATACAAAATGAAGCCATGCGCATTATCCTGGGATGTACGAGGGACACTCCCTGTGTATCAATGAGGTATCTTCTTGACTTTCCAACCATGGATGACAGAATTAAGATCTGGAGAGCACGAGCATACCTGAAGATTAGTACAAATACAGAGCATCCATTGCACCACGTGCTCAACACAGAGAAAGGTACCAGGCTAAAAAGAGGCAAATCATGGGTGGGCCGGCAGAAGATGTCATCAAACAGGTCTGTGGGCTTACCAATATCAGCGTTGGTGAGGAGTGGATACCGGTGCCTACGTCATTCAAGGGAACTTTCTCATGTATTGTCACACTCGACAGGAAAAGTAGGGAACATAACCCGGTCGTGGTTAATGCTGAGGTCAACGGTCTCATCTGCGATAATACCGATGAGAAAGATGCAGTCATCTATACAGACGGATCTGTAAGACGACACGAAAGAAGTGCATGGGCATTAACAGCACGCTCAGCAGGCAGAATAGCCAAGGAAGACAGTGGTGCATACGCCATGACCACGAGTAGCATGACAATGGAGGTGATGGCAGTGACCAAGGCATTCAAATGGTTAGAGTCACAAGACTACATCCACGCATGTATACTGAGTGATTCGATGAGCATGATAAAAAAAGTGGAGGCGGGCTATGTACGCATGCAATGGGTAGAGTCGTTGCAGAAATCCAAAATACGTAAGGTCACCTTTGTCTATGCCCTGGACATGCGGGAGTACGGGGAAATGAGAGAGCGGACAGGTTGGCTAGCTGCGCTGTCGTTGAGGACGGGCAACCGATGGATCGGGCGGACATCATCAATGCCCTCCGAGATGTTGGAAGAGCACAGGACTTCGACAAACACAGATCAACGTCACTTCTTCGGATGATGGAAATGGGAGTTAAGATGGGCACAGCCAGAAATGAGAAACTTGGTGGCCGTGTAAGAAGACTTATCCACCAACATAGAACTGGAGTCTTCAGTCGCTGGGCACTGAGGGAATTGCTGAGGAGGGGATCTGAGCACCTATGGACATGTTCGGAGTGCAATGATGATGACCCGCAAATAACTCAATAACTCAATCTACCGTTTCCTATTTCTGAGTTCATGCCACCCATTAAAATCAAGATGTCTGAAGATTTCACTTGCTTCATAACTGTATTTAGATCTTCATAGTATGCTTCTATTTGTTCATCTGTATAGTCTTGAGTAGATGTATATGTCTGTATTATTGCTATGTCAAATGGTTTTACCTTCATTTTTAATAATATAATTCTATCATTGTCTGTCCAGTGGGTATTTACATATTGTATTTCGTTTTATTAGTATGCCTATATAGTATAGTATTATAATATATAGTATTCACTTTCTAACCGGGGTGAAAGGCGAAAGGGTTAGCGTAGAAAGACACAGTAAACGCCAATATAATCGCCACCAGCTGACCAATGAAATGGGCGTATATAGTTCGCGCGCGGCGAAGCTAACTATAGACGAAGGGTAGTTAAGCTAACTATAGACGACGAGTAGTTAGCCAATGGAACGGCGGTCTGTCGAGACGTCAGCCAATCAGAAGCGAAGAGGTTATTTTGCAAGGTAGAGAGATTATATATATAAAGTGAGAAGACCCTTCGATTCAAGTTCAATACGCAGACGGTCCTAGCTAAAGACATGTTCACGACATGGCTTTAGCTAGGACCGAGCACGTGGTCTCAGATATTCTAAAGATGGTGTTGTACATTATTTTATTTTCGCTCGCGTTATTAAGAACTACAATTTTTGGTGTACAAAACCTCAACGATTATATCATCCGAATGTGTGAAACTTAGTAAAATATTTTCAAAGAACAATTATGATTATGTGGAGTGGCAGTATTTATTTTGATTTTCGAAGGACTTCATTTGGAGAGTGTTGCATAAATATTATCCATCAGTTCCAGTGGCAAGAACCTTTAACCTAGGAGCAGCGGTATCATTACAACTACAATCCAGGAACAACAATGTATGTGACGTAGGCTTGTATACATAAAACTTTTAATTTAAGGTAAGACAATATAGTTTATACAGTCATACACATATATGTCACAGCATCATCATCATCGAGTGCCTTCTCCGCAACGAAGGTTGGCTACCATGGATCGCCATTCTACTCTGTTTCTTGCTTTCAAAGTTTGATGGTGCAGGCTGTCATAGATTGACTTGTCCATCTTTTGATGTTACTCGTCCATGTTAGTCTTGGTCTGCCTCTGCCTCTTTTACCTTGTATTTTTCCTTCCAATATTACTTTTAGTAAGCTGTTGTGTCTTTTAACATGCCCCAAAAATTTCATTTGTCTTGTCTTAATTGTATTTAGTAGTTCTCTTTTATTTTCAGTTGTTTTAAAACTTTATCATTTGTTATCTTTTGTTCCATCCAATTCTACCTATTCTTCTATAAATCCACATTTCAAAGGCTTCAATTTTCTGTTCTGTTTTCTTGTCTAATGTCCATGCTTCTGCACCATACAGGAATATTGAGATGTAACATTATTGCTGCCATTCTTAGTTTCAGCCCTGCTATTTGTTATGTTGTTAGTATATTTTTCATGGCATTAAAATTACTTTTTGCCATACCTATTTTGTTTTTGTATTTCAATTTTGCATTTTCCATCATTGGTTATAGTATGTCCCAGGTAGTTGTAGCTCTGGACTGTCTCCAGATGTATTCCATCAACTGTGATATTTAATTGTAGGTCTTGAGAATTTTCTTTGTTTATGATCTTAGTTTTAGTCTTTTTGATATTCATTTCTAGTCCATATTTTTTGCTTGTCATGTTTATTACAATACATTAAGCAATTGTTCTCATGCTGAATATGGCTTCTTTTGCCCCGCTGTTTTTCCTGAATCCAAATTGTTGCTCGTCTAATTCAGTATTGATTTTATTCTGAATCCTTCCCTGTATAACTTTTAGTAAATTTTTTTTTACCTGGCTCATTAGGCTTATTGTTCTGACATAACTGCATTCAACTCCACCATTCTTTTTAGTCAATGCAATGAAAGTTGTTTTTAGATCGTTTGGTATGTATCCTGTATGGCATATGTCATTGCATATGTCTGTGATCACTTCGATGCCAAACTCGAGATGAAAAGAGTCTGTATCATCTCTATCTGTATTATGTATATTGTCATGTCCTGCTGCCTTTCCCTTTTTCATTGTTTTTATAGATTTTTACTTCAGATTTCAGGATTTAAAGTTGTATGTACATTTTATGTCTGTTTTTTTTTTGTCCCTTTCTTCATGAAATAATTCTGTTATATATTCTTGCCATCTATCTATTATATCCTTGTTGTCTGTTAGCATTCTTCCCTTTTTGTTTTTCAATACATCCGTTTCCTGCAGCTTTTTTGTCTTTATTCGTCATTCTCTTTATTTCTGTGTGCATCTCTCTTAAGTTTTGTTTACTTTCCATAGTTTCGACTTCTAGTCATCTTTGGTTGAGCCAGTCTTCTTTTGCCGTTTTGCACATTCTCCGTATTTCATTGTCTATATCCTTGTACCTGGCAGTGTTTTTCGCTTGTCTTCTTTCTTCCATTTTGTCTAAGATTTTGTCAGTTATCCATTTTTGTTTTTTTGTTACTTTCCTTTTTGGGCAAGGTGTTGTAGGATTCTTGCATGCTGTTTTTTTATGCATGCCATTTTGTTGTGAATTTTTTCCTCAGGATTGTCTCTTCTGTACTGCTCAATCCGATCTTCTAGTAGCTTCTGATGTGTATCTTCAGATCTTCATAGTATGCCTCTATTTGTTTGTCTGTATAGTCTTGAGTATGTCTTTATTATTGCTATGTCGAATGGTTTTGCCTTCACTTTTAATAGTATAATCTTATCATTGTATGTCAAGTGAGTATTTATATATTTTTGTGAAGCTCTCGAATATATTTTTTAGAAATATTTTTTTTAGCATGGCGAAGCGAATGTGCAAAATCTCTCAAAAGAAAAAGAAACAAAAGAAATTTGTTCTGGACCTTGTTGTAACATCAGATGCACGGTTCCTAAAAAGACCAAATAGACAAATAAGCAGCGAGCTCTGATATTCTAATCAAGACGAATTTCCTACAGAACTCTGCATCTAATGCTCGAACTAAGAACTCTGATGACTCATTCTAAAGCAGAGCCAAAGATGGACGAATTGTTAATATTAAATGATATGAACATGTGAGGGGCATTACTGCCGTCGTGTGCCTGTAATCGAGAGAAAGAAATGGACAGTCACGACTTCCGACTTGGGTTGATAAATTGACGAAAGTTGATTGAAAAATAAAAGGATCGTTTATGTCGAATTTTCCTGAGTTGGCAAGTTCTTTTATGGAAAGTGGAAGGTCCGTTGACCTATTAAAATGGATCATTCATTGACATTTCAGAGAAAAGTGTGGAAAATATATTTTCCATTTTTAAAATATGGGGTGTTTATAACTAATGATAAATAATAGCTAAATAAATTATGAATTAAAAATGTGTGTCAATTAACTAAATATGACACTTGTTAAACTTAGTGTTTGACAAAAACTTGTTATTTCAAGCTGAGAACATTTTTTATTTGTGGCTGTTACATATGACCACCAGAATTTCAAATTCAATCTGTGCTATTTCCTATTTGAATTAGAAATTGATAACATGGATACGGCTCAGCCTGAAGATAAGAAAGAGAGCTTAGAAACTTTGAGAGGTGACAGCTATTCATTCAAGACCTAAGCGAACATTGAAACCTAAACTCTTTAGCGATGAATTTTATGTTTTTAGGAATCGGGGAAGCAATTTTGCATGTTAACACAATCTTTGTTCATCAAAATGAAGGAAAGCATTGAAATTTGTTTTCAAGTACCCCATTAAAGAAGCCAGTAAAGCTTGGCAAAGGCCATAAAAAACATTCATTGATAGAGTCTAGCCATGTTGATAACATTAATAACAACAACAATGATAGTGAACACTCATTGCAAACAAGACAACAAAATGATGAAAAGCATTCAAATTGCTCTTCAAGTACCCCAGTTAAGAAGCCAGTAAAGCTTTGCACGTGAGTACACATTGCTTACAGGACAACAAAATGAGACAATTAGAGACATTTCCAAAATTGCAGATATCTGTCAACAGAACAAGAATCAAAGAAGACTAACATCAGACACTAGCATGCAAGGTGATTTAACAGATCATAAGAGTTATTCATGTATCAGCACTGGAGGTGAGCTTTTGAACTTTGTGGAAGAAAATGTGAACATTTCAAGTGAAAATTTCACTGTGTTTAAAAAAGGAAGAGTAGAGAACTTGATAATTCACCATCTAAAATAAAACGATTAGAGTCCAAAAGCAAAGTCCTGGCAGCATTAGAAGATCATGATGTGTCTGTAGTAAGAAAGTTGAAGCTGTGTCACGCAGTGGTGTACATTATACAAATTTAAGTGGCAAAATTAGAAAAAAAAGATGATTCCATTAATTTAGCTCTGAAATAACCCTGAGCTATGTGAAAATGATGACTCTAAAAAAAGTAGTGATTAGCAAAATAAGGTTAATAATACAATTGGGATTCAGAGAAGTCATTGAAAAAGTCATGAAAGCAAAGATAAATTGATACACGGATTTCTAAAAATACGAACAAGATAAATAAGCAGCGAGCTCTGATATTCTAATCAAGACGAATTTCCTACAGAACTCGGCATCTAATGCTCGATCTAAGAACTCTGATGCCTCATTCCAAAGAAGAGCCAAAGATGGACATAAAAGACGAATTGTTAATAATAAATGAGATTTGTGAAATTAAGAACTGTAAAAAGTGTCTACACTTTGAAGGAAAGAAAGAAAAAGCGGGATGTATACTTGTGTCATCATCAAATGTTCCCAAAGGACCCTCTGCCAAACAAATTTCTTGTGGAAAATATTCAACAATGAGTGAGTTGAAAAGTGACATGCACTTGCTTGAAAAGATCTCATCCAATGTTGTCGTTTGATAAAGTTTTTGATTGTGAACCACAATGGATGTTACTCACAAAGTTTTCTATACAGATATGTGGCACCCCAAACCAGCATCAAAACAGCCAACCATTCACAAACCATGTGCTATCATTCTCCATACATAATAATCACATTTGGTTTAGGAACTACTAGATTTTGGCTGAAGATGGATCACTTACAGAGATAGGGACCCAGCTATGCCTTGAACCCAATCAGGATGTTCACTGGCAGCATTGGGGGTGCAACACTGTATGAAAACCCGCATTACATATCGCCAAATTACTACCGTCTAGCATTGTGGTGAGGCAAAAAGAGCAAGTACAACCACCGAATGGTTGCAAAGATGTCTTTTGTCGTGCGTAAGTCTGAAATTACTTATGACATGGGTAAGCCTGAAATTACATATGTGGAAAAATTCATCTGTGTTATCCATGCAACTTCAGAAACTGGTGTGAAAGAAAATAATTAAATTTATTGTGGCAACTAAAAAAAAGACCACAAAAATAAAATAAAACTCAGAAACATAAGCCAACATGACAAGGTGAACAAGCCCAGAATAAACCTCACACAATCAGATGGGGGTGAAGTCAAATGAAGAACCCTTTACAAATGCAAATATCATGGGCATGTCAGGAAAAGTAATAAAGAAACAAGACGCATAGATGCACACCCAAGAGAGTGCCGAAATGGTTTTGTTTCTGTGTACTCTCCAGTATGAATGAAGCTGCTGCGAAAATTGTGTGTCATGCTAGCAGCTTAAGAGATGTGGCCTGTAGATGACACAGGATGTTACATGGCTACAATATCAATGGATCGGCGGCTCAAAATATTTATCTGAGAACGTAGAAAGAGTTGTGTCCCTGTGTCGTTTCCATTACACAGACACTTCCCTGGGAATCTGAACTTCAGCCTAATGGGCTTGCTGGCCGTCGGCAAAGAAAGCATTGTGGATTTTTAAAGCAACGCTGGCTTATAGCGCTCCCCCTACCCCCTCCTGACAGTTACCCAAACCTTGAAAGAGTTGCACATACTTAAGAAGCCAAATTCTACATTATTTCGGCCAAAAAATGCAACACGACCATTTGAGTATTAGAGCACAGGGGAATTCTTCTCCACCAAAGCTGATTGTTCTATGTTCATGTATGACAGTCACTCTAAGAAGAGACCAAACAGCCTAGTAATAGGCAGATTGTTTGACGGTCAATTTCTAGATATGGCAGAGTTTGGCTTGGAGAAATGTGTCTCAATGCATGAGTTCAAGACACAGAAAACAGCTGCAGGAATCAAGCCTTGTGTCGTAATTCCTGGAGAGTTCTTTGAGGAGAATGAAGACACCGAGAGAGTACTTGTTGATAGATTTCTTCCGACGTGAAAGTGTGAACAAAGTCTGCCTCTCTGGATTAGAACATCTACGAAGTGGATGGTAAATTTTCATTCGTAACTACAGGGTGATATTGAAGAAATCTGGGTCGACAACTCCGAGGGTGGAGCTAGAATCCATAGGTCCGAGTTTGGAGAGGAGAACAAGACTTGCGTATGATGATCTGTTTAAACGGGCACTTAAGAAACCTCGCACTGCTAAACCAAAGATATTTCTCGGGATGATCTTGGCAACAAACTAGGTAGTATCCACATGAAGAAACAGAACTTTGAGAAGTTACAGACCAGAAAGTTGATGGTATTGAAGAGGAGTGCTCCAAAATTAAAGAAGACAATCTTCGATTCCGATTGAGATGAAGAGATTCAAGAAACTCTTGCTGCCGGAAAAATAAACGCAGGACTTATTGTAGAGCAGAAAAACAAAATTTAAAAAGACATTCTTAATTAACAAGGAAGGACTAGTGGATAAAATAAGATACCATTCAATTTCGGGCCCGCATCATCACTACATCTACAGGCCAGAAACAACCAGGCACGTTTTCAAGATTTTTTATATTTAACGGCAAAAATAAACGGCAACGGCTAAAGTAAAGGAGGCCCAGAAGAAAGTCGTCAAGCCTGCACCAGTGAAACAAAAGAAACAGCAAAAGGCTGCCAAACATGAGTAAAACACCGCGTGTTGGAGGCAAGCGATAAATGAGTCAATAAACTGTTATGCCAAGGCCACAGAATGAGTAAAGTGAACTTCATACCGAGCGTCATGGAAGGAGGTTTGGCTAATGAGGAGAGCTAGGGGAATAAGGAGAGGCCTAGACCCCCATGAACGGGCAGAGAAAGCTAAGAAACTAAGAAGTGTACAAACCAGACTGTTTAACAAAAAACGTAATACTAAGAAAATACGGATGAACAAGACCATTAATATGCACCCTGGAGAGAAAGACAATGCAGAAGACAAGGGACAATAATTTTAAATATGCATACACCAGCTATTTTTTGGAGTGTAAAAATCAAATACGTGTTAATTTCTTTCACACACCAGAAGGCTGGAAAATGGGGTGTCCCAATTCCAAAAGTCAGGGGTTTCCCAGAGGCTGAAGTTTTTAAAAAGTTGTAAAGACCAGAAAAAACATAAGAGAACAGCATGAAGACGTATGGTTACAAATGTTGGAGATGGGTTTATCATATAACCAGTCAATTATGGGAGATCAAACCAATGGCACTACCTTTTATGAAATCAAATGTTACACACCAAGAACTGAAAGCATCCTATTTCCTGCCCACACTTGATGTTCAGAAGAACCCTAGTTCAGCCTTGTACACACGTTTAGGTGTGATCACTAAGGGAACTATAATTGAGCTCAACATCAGTGAGCTAGGTCTGGTGACACGCAGGAAAAGTTGTTTGGGCTAAATATTCACAAGTCACAAACAATATAGATAATGATGGCTGCATCAATGCCGTTAAATCTGATCTTGTTAAATTCTGTTTTGAATGTGAGAATGAATGGAAGTTACATTAAAAGGCACGATATGTACTTTGAAATAATAATGGATCTTTAAAAAAGAAGAAACAGGCTTTAGTTTTTTCACGGTTTTAGCTCGTGGTCTAAAAACATATGTTCATAACACAGTGGTGTACATTATTTTACTTTTATTTTATTTTGGTTCGCTTTATTAAAAACTACAATTATTGAGAACTTTTTTTTTTCTCTTCGCTTTGCAGGATGTCAACTGCTGATCACCAGACAGAGAGAGCTTTTTCATAAAAGGCGTCCAAGTGTTTTTTTTTTTTCTGAACAAGAAGTCAATTCTTCAGGCAAATCCAAGAACTTGCGATATGTCAGAAAGCTGGTCCTAGATTCAAAACCCCAAGAGAGGTCATTGATGGTACATACACACACACATATATATGTCAACACTTTGTAAGTGTGTACTTCCTTTTCAATCGGGATCATCGTAGTAGCAGGACGTCGAGAAGTAGTCAGGCAACAAAACCATGGCAAGGAGACCACTTATTTTTGTTCATAATGATAAGGGTGAAACCACCATCACGAATATTGCACTTCCTGCTGCATTCAAAACACCCATTCGCC
Source organism: Megaustenia siamemsis (assembly GCA_032433765.1). Taxonomy (NCBI): domain Eukaryota; kingdom Metazoa; phylum Mollusca; class Gastropoda; order Stylommatophora; family Ariophantidae; genus Megaustenia; species Megaustenia siamemsis. The sequence goes on along the minus strand of JAVIAB010000059.1, from coordinate 34,621,329 downwards.
CAGAAATCGTGAATGATATTCACCTTCAAATGCTGAAAAACACACGACAGCCACAAGCAGTTTCAAATAATGCTGGACACCAAACCTCTGCTGAGTCATGGGGAAGTGGTCATGCTGTTGAACCTATTCCACGTGTGCGTAGTGGTGGTACTCACAGATCTGGCCAAGGTGCTTTTGGCAACATGTGCCGTGGTGGGCACGTGTTTAAAGTCCTTCTCGTTGTGAGTGATAAAATTGAAGAGCTGAAGAAAACTAAAGAAGCTTTTGCTGTATCGAAGAAACCATGCCTTGTCTGACATTTATAAGGTCTACAATAGCAAGAGATTTAGAGCTTTATTGTGATAAAATGAGGAACAGACGTTGTTTTCAACGCCGCGGTCAACTTGTAATTTACAACAAAGATAATGGAATTGCCTTCAGAAATATTACAAGTATTACACTGATTAGCTTGCTTTCATGCGTCTTCATGATCTTCAAGATTGCATCATTTGACGTGGTTCGTCTTTTGAAGATTGATGAGATTCAATCTGCACTTAGGGCATCAAAGTGGAAGTTTAAGAGGAGGGTATTGAAGAACTCGCTCAAGATTTACCGTGTGATGGTCAGGTCGAATCCACATGCTATTCATGCTAGAAGGAAGCTAGGCATATTGAAACTATTCGCAAGAGGAGGAAGAAAGACCTGCTGCGAGCGATAAAATTGAAGAGCTGAAGGAAACTAAAGAAGCTATTGCTGTACTGAAGAAACAAAGCCTGGTCTGACATTTAAAAGGTCTACAATAGCATGAGATTTAGAGCTGGACGTGGTAAAATGAGAAACTTATGATGTTGTTTTCAACGCCGTGGTCCACTTATAATTTATAACAATGATAATGGAATTACCCGAGCCTTCAGAAGTATTACAAGTATTACACTGATTATTATAGACCAACTGAACCTCTTACACATTGCCCTGGTGGTCATGTGCGACGGTTCTGCTTTTGGACAGAGTCTGCTTTCAGGCGTCTTCATGACATTTATGGCACCTGCTGCAAAATATCCGACGGGAAAAAATGGATATAATTTACCAATGCACAAGATTGCATCATTTGGCGTGACTCGTCTTTTGAAGATTGATGAGATTCAATCTGAACTTAGGGCATCAAAGTGGGAGTTCAAGAGGAGGGTCTTGAAGACGAACCCACTCAAGAATTCCTGTGTGATGGTCAGGTTGAATCCACATGCTAGGCATGCGAAGAAGGAAGCTAGGCATATTGAAACTATTTCATTAAAACTTCGCAAGAGGAAGAAAGACCCGGTGAACAAGAAGAAAGGAATCACCAAGCTCCTGGAACCCCTGCTTAAAGGCGAGATAACTGTCACAACAGCCAAACGTTTGGCCAAAGTAGCAACCGAGAAGACTGCAACGACCACTAATACATCTGCTAAGAAGGCCAAGAAATAAGAGGCTGGCACTCTTCTCATTTGTTGTATCCGGGGCCCCATTACAGTGAGGTATAGAGGACACCCGATCAACGTCAACCTGAACGCTTACAAATTGCCCCGGTGGTCATGTGCGACGGTTCTGCATTTGGACAGAGTCTGCTTTCAGACGTCTTCATGACATTTATGGCACCTGCTGCAAAGTATCCGACGGGAAAAATGGATATAACTTACCAATGCACAAGATTGCATCATTTGACATGACTCGTCTTTTGTCGATTGATTAGATTCAATCCGCACTTAGGGCATCAAAGTGGGAGTTCAAGAGGAGGGTCTTGAAGACGAACCCACTCAGGAATTACTGTGTGATGGTCAGGTTGTTGGTCAGGTGAATGCTTGGCATGCGAAGAAAGTTTCGTTAAGAAGAGAAAGTAGTAGGTCAGGACAACCTGCTAGTATCATCTGAATGTGTAAAACTAAGGTGTTTTTTTCCTCAGTGAAGCGATTATATATTTTTAAATATTTGCTTTTTATATTCAAACATAATGGTAGCATCAGAGGAATTCATCAACAAGGCTTATCCATTGGCTGATCAGAGTATGACGAAACTCATTTTGATTCAACAGGCATCTAACTACTAGCAAGATGCTGCAAGTGATTGCTTGTTCTGTCATTCACAAGCAGGGCTCACAGCCAAAGAACCAGATTCAAGCTACATAGCAAAACATTGAACGCTAGCTTATTGAATTATCTCTTTTAAAGTGTTATTTCATATGAGTGAATTGTGTAGTAAAAGTGGTAGGAGTTATTCTTGATATTCAAAGGACTTCATAAGGATAAAACTACATAAATATTATCAATCAGATCAAGTAGCAAGAACTTTAAAACTCGGAGCAGCAACATCGCTACATCTACAATCCAGAAACAACCACGTATGTGTCGTAGGCTTGTTTTATATTTAAACTCATAATTGAAAGTAAGACAACATACTTGATACAATCATACGCTTAGTTCTCTAGCATGGCGAAGCGAAAGAGAGAAGCTCCATCAAATCTGCAAAATCTTCCAAGGAAAGAAACAAAAGAAAGAAGTTCTCAACCCTGTCATAACATCTGATGCATCGGTTCCTAAAAAGACGAAATGAACAAACAAGCAGCGGGCTCTTATAGTCTCATCAAGAGTAATTTCCCACAGAACCCGGCATCTTATGCTCCATCTAAGAACTCTGATGCCTCATTCTAAAGCAGAGACAAAGATGGACATAAAAGACAAATTGTTTATAATACATGAGATTTGTGAAATGAAGAACTGTAACAAATGTCTATACTTTGAAGGAAAGAAAAAGTGGGATGTGTACTTGTGGGCATCAAATGTTCCCAAAGAGTCTGCTTTCACATTGTGGACTTCAGGACAGAGGCATGGCTGCTGAGCAAACAATTGTTGATGTTCTTCATAAAATAAGTGGTGCAAAATTCAAGACTACACAAGTAGAAAATGCTGATCTCATTGATCTGGATGAAGGTAAATTGCTAGACTTGAAAAAATAAATATTAGAAGAAATGCAGAGTAAATATTAAAACAAAGGACTCATGATGTAGCACAAGTACTTTTTAACTCACCTTGCCGGATTCCATTTGAAAAGGTTGAAGGAAACTATATTGTGACACTTTCTGAATCCAAAACATGGTTGGCTAGAGAAAAGCCAGCTCCAAAGAAAAGGCTATTAACTAAGTGGTAAGAGTATGCGAAGTCTAAAGGAATCTGCAACAAAAAGAAAATGGTTTGGAATGATGCTTCACAGCAATACAAGCCACGATTGGGATATCAGAGAGCAAAGGGTGATGTAAAAGACTGGCTCTTTATGGTTCTGGACAATGCAGATCCCATTTACAGCAGTTTAGTTCTGGGCTCTTACTTGAGACAGGGATCATTTGAATGGTTGACCACTGAGGAGAATCAATCAGTGCTATGTCATTGCAACAAAGACAAAGAATAACATAAAACATTAAAGATGTCAAAGTCCCTGAGTGTGTCAATGATGATTATTTCCGTCATCAGAAATTTAAGAAATCCAAACATGCTAAGGGAGACGTCCTCAATACTAAAAAAGTCCATGCAGTGAGTGAAGAGTGCAAAGAAGATCAATCTGTAGTCGAGTGTCTTGCCCTCACACCTGCGTGATCCATAATGCGTAATCCTGAAATTACTCATGACATGCGTAAACCTTACATTTTGAGGATGCAAAGATGTCTTATTATTTGTACCACTTGTGCGAAGACAACACTGTCACATACATATTTGTGAGGTCCAAACAATCATTGGACAGAGCTTGTGGGGTTTCTCGACCAGTGATTGCTTGTTGTCATTCGTAAGGAAGGCTCACAGCCGCAGAACCAGATTCAGACTATACAGTAAAACATTGAACGCTTACTTATTGAATTATCTCTTTTAAAGTGTTATTTCATGAGTGAATTGTGTAGTAAAAGTTGTAGGAGTTATTCTTGATATTCAAAGGACTTTATAAGGACAGAACTACTTAAATATTATCAATCAGATCAAGTAGCAAGAACTTTAAAACTCGGAGCTGCAACATCGCTACATCTACAATCCAGATACAACCACGTATGTGTCGTAGGCTTGTTTTATATTTAAACTCATAATTGAAAGTAAGACAACATACTTGATACAATCATACGCTTAGTTCTCTAGCATGGCGAAGCGAAAGAGAGAAGCTCCATCAAATCTGCAAAATCTTCCAAGGAAAAGAAACAAAAGAAAGAAGTTGTTCTCAACCTTGCCATAACATCTGATGCATCGGTTCCTAAAAAGACGAAATGAACAAACAAGCAGCGGGCTCTTATAGTCTCATCAAGAGTAATTTCCCACAGAACCCGGCATCTTATGCTCCATCTAAGAACTCTGATGCCTCATTCTAAAGCAGAGACAAAGATGGACATAAAAGACAAATTGTTTATAATACATGAGATTTGTGAAATGGAGAACTGTAACAAATGTCTATACTTTGAAGGAAAGAAAAGTAGGATGTGTACTTGTGGGCATCAAATGTTCCCAAAGAACCCTCCGCCAAATTACTTGTGGAAAATATTCATACAATCAGTGAGTTGAAACTGACTGAAAATTGCTTCACAAAATCTCGTCCAGTTTTGTCGTTTAATAAATCTCTTGATTGTCAACCTCAATGGATGTTATTCAAGGAGCTTTCTATACAGATTTTTGGCACACCAAAGCATCATCCAAAGTATCAACCAATCACATACCATGTGCTATCATTCTCCATACATGACAATCGTATTTGGTTTAGGAACTACCAGAATTTGCTGAAGATGGATCACTTTCAGAGATATGACCCAGGTTTGCCTTGAATCCAATCAGGATGTTCACTGGCAACATTGGAGGTGCAACACTGTATGAAAACCCACATTACATATCGCCAAATGACAACCGTCGAGCATAGATGTCTTTTGACATGCATCGGGCTGAAATTACAACTAATTGCCGAAGAAGTTCACAGCTGCAATGCCCACCAACTTTCATGGCCTATCGCTACCTGAGACACGTCCTGTACGGACAAAGAAGTGGTAACTAAAATTTGGAGAAAGTATTGAAGTCTAGATAACTCATGGATATTACTTGATATTACCCGGATTTTTTTGTCTGATTGGTTTCTCTAAGAAGAGAAAGTAGTAGGTCAGGACAACCTGCTAGTATCATCTGAATGTGTGAAACTAATGTTTTTTTTTCCTTCAGTGAAGCGAACAACCTTCGCTATTAGGTTTTAATTTGTTAAATATTTTTAAATATTTGCTTCTTAGATTCAAACATAATGGTAGCATCAGAGGAATTCATCAACAAGGCTCATCCATTGGCTGATCAGAGTATGACTAAACTCATTTTGATTCAACAGGCATCTAACTACTAGCAACTCAAAAAAGGTGCAAATGAGGCCACAAAGACTTTGAATCGGGGTCTTGCTTATGTGTTAACAGCAGATGTCGAGTCTTCCAAAGAAGCTCATCAAATCTGCAAAATCTTCCAAGGAAAAGAAACAAAAGAAAGAAGTTGTTCTCAACCCTGTCATAACAACCGATGCATCGGTTCCTAAAAAGACGAAATGAACAAACAAGCAGCGGGCTCTTATAGTCTCATCAAGAGTAATTTCCCACAGAACCCGGCATCTTATGCTCCATCTAAGAACTCTGATGCCTCATTCTAAAGCAGAGACAAAGATGGACATAAAAGACAAATTGTTTATAATACATGAGATTTGTGAAATGGAGAACTGTAGCAAATGTCTATACTTTGAAGGAAAGAAAAAGTAGGATGTGTACTTGTGGGCATCAATGTTCCCAAAGAGTCTGCTTTCACATTGTGGACTTCAGGCATGGCCGCTGAGCAAACAATTGTTGATGTTCTTCATAAAATAAGTGGTGCAAAATTCAAGACTACACAAGTAGAAAATGTTGAACTTATTGATCTGGATGAAGGTAAATTGCTAGGCTTAAGTGAAAAAATAAATATTAGAAGAAATGCAGAGTAAATATTAAAACAAAGGACTCATGATGTAGCACAAGTACTTTTTAACTCACCTTGCCGGCTTCCATTTGAAAAGGTTGAAGGAAACTATATTGTGACACTTTCTGGATCCAAAACATGGTTGGCTAGAGAAAAACCAGCTCCAAAGAAAAGGCTATTAACTAAGTGGTAAGAGTATGCGAAGTCTAAAGTAATCCACAACAAAAGAAATCCAGAATGGTTTGGGGTGATGCTTCACAGCAATACAAGCCACGATTGGGATATCAGAGAGCAAAGGGCTGGCTCTTTATGGTTCTGGACAATGCTGATCCGATTTACAGCAGTTTAGTTCTGGGCTCTTACTTGAGACAGGGATCATTTGAATGGTTGACCACTGAGGAGAATCAATCAGTGCTATGTCATTGCAACAAAGACAAAAATAAACATAAACATTAAAGATGTCAAAGTTCCTGAGTGTGTCAATGATGATCATGCTGAGGGAGACGTCCTCAATACTAAAAAAGTCCATGCAGTGAGTGAAGAGTGCAAAGAAGATCAATCTGTAGTCGAGTGTCTTGCCCTCACACCTGCGTGATCCATAATGCGTAATCCTGAAATTACTCATGACATGCGTAAACCTTACATTTTGAGGATGCAAAGATGTCTTATTATTTGTCCCTCTTGTGTGAAGACAACAATGTCACATACATATTTGTGAGGTCCAAACAATCATTGGACAGAGCTTGTGGGGTTTCTCGACCAGTGATTGCTTCTTCTATCATTCACAAGCAGGGCTCACAGCCGCAGAACCAGATTCAGGCTACACAGCGAAACATTGAACGCTTGCTTATTGAATTATCTCTTTTAAAGTGTTTTTTCATATGAGTGAATTGTGTAGTAAAAGTTGTAGGAGTTATTCTTGATATTCAAAGGACTTCATAAGGATAAAACTACATAAATATTTCCAATCAGAACCAGTAGCAAAAACTTTAAAACTCGGAGCTGCAACATCGCTACATCTTCAATCCAGCAACAAACACGTATGTGTCGTAGGCTTGTTTTATATTTAAACTCATAATTGAAAGTAAGACAACATACTTGATACAATCATACGCTTAGTTCTCTAGCATGGCGAAGCGAAAGAGAGAAGCTCCATCAAATCTGCAAAATCTTCCAAGGAAAAGAAACAAAAGAAAGAAGTTGTTCTCAACCCTGTCATAACAACCGATGCATCGGTTCCTAAAAAGACGAAATGAACAAACAAGCAGCGGGCTCTTATAGTCTCATCAAGAGTAATTTCCCACAGAACCCGGCATCTTATGCTCCATCTAAGAACTCTGATGCCTCATTCTAAAGCAGAGACAAAGATGGACATAAAAGACAAATTGTTTATAATACATGAGATTTGTGAAATGGAGAACTGTAGCAAATGTCTATACTTTGAAGGAAAGAAAAAGTAGGATGTGTACTTGTGGGCATCATATGTTCCCAAAGAGTCTGCTTTCACATTGTGGACTTCAGGCATGGCCGCTGAGCAAACAATTGTTGATGTTCTTCATAAAATAAGTGGTGCAAAATTCAAGACTACACAAGTAGAAAATGTTGAACTTATTGATCTGGATGAAGGTAAATTGCTAGGCTTAAGTGAAAAAATAAATATTAGAAGAAATGCAGAGTAAATATTAAAACAAAGGACTCATGATGTAGCACAAGTACTTTTTAACTCACCTTGCCGGCTTCCATTTGAAAAGGTTGAAGGAAACTATATTGTGACACTTTCTGGATCCAAAACATGGTTGGCTAGAGAAAAACCAGCTCCAAAGAAAAGGCTATTAACTAAGTGGTAAGAGTATGCGAAGTCTAAAGTAATCCACAACAAAAGAAATCCAGAATGGTTTGGGGTGATGCTTCACAGCAATACAAGCCACGATTGGGATATCAGAGAGCAAAGGGCTGGCTCTTTATGGTTCTGGACAATGCTGATCCGATTTACAGCAGTTTAGTTCTGGGCTCTTACTTGAGACAGGGATCATTTGAATGGTTGACCACTGAGGAGAATCAATCAGTGCTATGTCATTGCAACTAAGACAAAATAAACATAAACATTAAAGATGTCAAAGTTCCTGAGTGTGTCAATGATGATCATGCTGAGGGAGACGTCCTCAATACTAAAAAAGTCCATGCAGTGAGTGAAGAGTGCAAAGAAGATCAATCTGTAGTCGAGTGTCTTGCCCTCACACCTGCGTGATCCATAATGCGTAATCCTGAAATTACTCATGACATGCGTAAACCTTACATTTTGAGGATGCAAAGATGTCTTATTATTTGTCCCTCTTGTGTGAAGACAACAATGTCACATACATATTTGTGAGGTCCAAACAATCATTGGACAGAGCTTGTGGGGTTTCTCGACCAGTGATTGCTTCTTCTATCATTCACAAGCAGGGCTCACAGCCGCAGAACCAGATTCAGGCTACACAGCGAAACTTTGAACGCTTGCTTATTGAATTATCTCTTTTAAAGTGTTTTTTCATATGAGTGAATTGTGTAGTAAAAGTTGTAGGAGTTATTCTTGATATTCAAAGGACTTCATAAGGATAAAACTACATAAATATTTCCAATCAGAACCAGTAGCAAAAACTTTAAAACTCGGAGCTGCAACATCGCTACATCTTCAATCCAGCAACAAACACGTATGTGTCGTAGGCTTGTTTTATATTTAAACTCATAATTGAAAGTAAGACAACATACTTGATACAATCATACACTTAGTTCTCTAGCATGGCGAAGCGAAAGAGAGAAGCTCCATCAAATCTGCAAAATCTTCCAAGGAAAAGAAACAAAAGAAAGAAGTTGTTCTCAACCTTGTCATAACATCTGATGCATCGGTTCCTAAAAAGACGAACTGAACAAACAAGCAGCGGGCTCTTATAGTCTCATCAAGAGTAATTTCCCACAGAACCCGGCATCTTATGCTCCATCTAAGAACTCTGATGCCTCATTCTAAAGCAGAGACAAAGGTGGACATAAAAGACAAATTGTTTATAATACATGAGATTTGTGAAATGAAGAACTGTAACAAATGTCTATACTTTGAAGGAAATAAAAAAAGTAGGATGTGTACGTGTTGGCAACAAATATTCCCAAAGAACCCTCCGCCAAATTTCTTGTGGAAAATATTCATACAATCAGTGCGTTGAAACTGACTGGAAATTGCTTCACAAAATCTCGTCCAGTTTTTTCGTTTAATAAATCTCTTGATTGTCAACCTCAATGGATGTTATTCAAGGAGCTTTCTATACATATTGTTGGCACACCAAAGCATCATCCAAAGTATCAACCATTCACAGACCATGTGCTATCATTCTCCATACGTGACAATCGTATTTGGTGTAGGAACTACCAGATTTTGGCTGGAGATGGATCACTTGCAGAGATAGGACCCAGAATTTGCCTTGAATCCAATCAGGATGTTCACTGGCAACATTGGAGGTGCAACACTGTATGAAAACCCACATTACATATCGCCAAATTACTACCGTCGAACAAAGATGTCTTTTGACATGCATCAGGCAGATAAGTTGCTAGTTTGTTAATAATTGTTATGTTCATTTCCAAGAATATCAGCAGTCCTAACGAGTACACTGCTGGATATCTAACCGATAAATAAATAACTGTCATAGAAACTGACCTACTTGAAGCTTGTCCTACAAGGAGTTGTATAATCCTATCGAGGAGTATATTATGAGGAGAATCATAACACAAGTGGTGCAAAACCATAAATTAACCATATATTAACCTTTGTTAATTAAACAGACATGTCGATTGTTTAAAACAAAGAAACAAATGCAAACGAAGTTAGCAAAATGTGTTGAGAACATTCAAGTCCCTGAGACAATAACTAAAGCCTACATGGATAGATTTGGAGGAAAAAAAGTCAACAGTCACTTCTGGTTCTATCGTTACATTTGATTCTGACAGAAAAAGATGGGTCGATTGAATATTAGAAGCACTAGGAAGCATAACAGCAGCAGAGGCGCACAGAAGAGCAAAAGACCCTGAAAGGCAGATGAGGAAGGAAAGAAGTAATTAACAAGGAAGGACTAGTAGATAACTAAAAGAGCTTTCCCAGAGTAACTTGAAATGGTTTGAGAGATTAGACCTGTCAAATTACCCCATTCCAATTACATGTCCTGGTGTCAATGGAGATGTCAATAACCTAGAAATGGATGATTTCAGCAGAGAAATGAGATTTTACAGACAAGCTCAAGGTTCTGTTCTATGGTAAAACTTGCCAGGTTGTCCATTCCTACAAAGAGAAAAGATTATTTTGCAGAAATATGATGAGGTGAGTCTAGTTCAGGTGCAAGTGTATGTGTGTAAGAAGATGACTCCCTCAAGTGACAATAGAACTACATTGAAAATGCCAGATTCCATGAGAAGGCCAGACATGGAGGCGTGTTTATTTGTTAAAGATCCAGACAGATTTGACCGTGATTATGAGCCAACTGTTGAGCATTTGAAGAATTTTCTAAGAAGTAAAAAATAGGAACACTGTTACAGAGATCATTCCTTTAACATTTCTTAGCTGAAACCAGAATTGTGCGTCCACTGCCCACACATTTCGCGGAAAACTTATGGGAAAAAAAAAACAACCTTTTGTGCTTGTGCATTTGCAAAGTAAAGATGTAGCCATGGAAATAGATGCTGCTATTAACAATAGCAGGCGTGTAATTAGTTCCAACAGATCATCCGGCCTGTTGTAGGACATTCAATAATGGATCATGCACATGTGACTGATAACATCATTCAGATATCAGCAGGTGTGGCAGGAAATGTCAAAAACATCCAACAGCTGAATATAAAGACTCGCCACTCACCGAGTATCCCTATTTTTATGTCAGAATTTGGACCTCAAAATATCACAATTCCTCGAAAAGTAAGATCTGAAAAAATTGAAGTTGAAAAAATTTCTAAGCTGCTTGATGCAACGATCACAGCTTTTCCAGGTATTCGCATCAAAGTTATAAAATATGGTGAGAAAGAAAAGGAAGCACTAGAGAAAAGTAACAAATTTAAAACCACGGAAGCAACTGGGAGGCATTAATAAGGATATCAAGCCACCTCAAGCAAATAAAATTCAAAAAGAACAATTAATATAGTATCTATTCTTTGATGATTCAATTATTGGAAGTAATAAAGTAAATGAAAACGATCAAAATAACCGGTTCGCCGACTGATTTTATTTCTAGTTCAAGTCTTAGTGCAAGAATATTTGTGCGTGAAAAACAATAGTTTGCTGTGTCATTTGTTTAGGAAGAATCTCAGCATTAAATAAATAATGGCTAAAGCTCCTGCTGTTGTAAAGGAATTGAAACTTGAAGACACAGACAGTGGTGATTCTGATAGTGAAAGTAGCAGTAGTGGGGAGGATGTACAAATCTTCAGTAGTAGAGAACAGTCATTGAATGGGGATAATGATATTAACAATGAAGATGGTGGTATAGATAATACTGAGAGTAGAAAATATAAGAAAAAGAAAGAGAAACCAACTCACAAACGTTGACGATATCAACTAAAACACAATTGTCTGATCCATTCTTTGCTGGAAGTGGTGATGTTGGAGAGGATAATGCGAATGATGAAACAAACAATAGTGATGATAATGTATCTGGCTATGAATTTGACACTGGTAGGCACAAAGCAAGGTCCGTGTTTTATAATCCACATTCTGAAGGCAATTGTGTTGGTAGTTCAAAGTGCCCTCAAACAGATAAAATGGTTTGGCCACGGGACAAGGCAGAAAGATCAAAACACAACACAACGAGCCTTCAACAAACGTTATGAGAACACCAGACCCAAAGGTCGACCACGACAAAGATGGATCGATGGAATATTAGAAGCACTAGGAAACAACAGCAGTAGAGGCGAACAGAAGAGCAAAAGACCGCAAATTATATCTCCCCATGTCGCTGAAAGGCAGATAAGGAAGGAAAGAGGAAGAGTAATCCATTGAGCATTCATGGCCAAGATGATGCCATGCCTTATATTGGAGCAGCAAAAACATGCATTCGTAATTAACAAGGAAGGACTAGTAGATAAACTAAAAGAGCTTTCCCAGAGTAACTTGAAATGGTTTGAGAGATTAGACCTGTCAAATGACCCCATTCCAATTACATGTCCTGGTGTCAATGGAGATGTCAATAACCTAGAAATGGATTATTTCAGCAGAGAAATGAGATTTTACAGACAAGCTCAAGGTTCTGTTCTATGGTAAAACTTGCCAGGTTGTCCATTCCTACAAAGAGAAAAGATTATTTTGCAGAAATATGATGAGGTGAGTCTAGTTCAGGTGCAAGTGTATGTATGTAAGAAGATGACTCCCTCAAGTGACAATAGAACTACATTGAAAATGCCAGTTTCCATGAGAAGGCCAAACATGGAGGCGTGTTTATTTGTTAAAGATCCAGACAGATTTGCCCCGTGACCGTGATTATGAGCCAACTGTTGAGCATTTGAAGAATTTTCTAAGAAGTAAAAAATAGGAATACTAACACTGTTACAGAGATCATTCCTTTAAAATAACTGAAGACAGAATACAAGACCTTTGATGCAAAAAAGGAACTCGTCAAATATTTACGATGAATGAAATTTTCTTAGTTGAAACCAGAATTGTGCGTCTACTACCCACACATTTGTGGGCTGGTCTCACTTCTGATGATCAGATTGCCTCTCAAAGGCAGATATAAAATAATGCACACAGGTCTATTGGTAAATGCTATAATAGAGCATCAATAAAAAAAAATGTCAGGCCAAAATTAAACGCCAAATGGATGTAGCATTTTCATTAGCTGCTAATCTCCAAATTGTGGTCAGATAACCACAGAACTGTGTCGGGGATTGCTTCCTGCTTTTACTTTGGTTGTTTAGTTCGTGTACATGTGCTTGTTTTCTCTGGCTCCGTGTCTATCACAAGTTAAAGTCCCTGGTAAATGAAATGTTTTTGAAAGCTCACGCCATCTGTTGTATCTACCTATGATTTATATGCCATTTGTCTTCTGTGTGTTATTCCATTGTTTATTGTCATGATACAATAAAGTGAACTGCACAAATGGTGAGCAACCCTAAATGTACCAACAGTTTTTAATTTGTCGTTTACAAGATTGATTCCGTGATTGTCTTGGTTTTGCTATTGGTCATAATCTGTGTCATGTTTGTATTCAGGTATAAACTTTCACTACCTTTCTGAAACCCCCCACACAAAAAAATACAAACAGTGGTCTGCTAAGGGCAAAATATCGATCCAGATCGATAGCTTCTAAATTCACTATGCTTTAACTAGACACTTTGAATAAAAGTACACTAAACGGAGGAAAGATATACAGAAGTGGTCTAGTTCCAGGCTCGGGGATAGATTCAGAATAGAGACGACGGCCTAAGTAACCTAACATCAGCTTCACCTGTTGGAGAAAATCCATATCGCCCTGGCAAATGTGACGAAGACTTGCGGAACAAAAAAAAAAAAACATCACAGAAATACCAGGCCTAACAATTAATGGAAAGATAATCAATAACCTATTATATGCTGTTGATACTGTACTACAAGCAGAGAATCCTAAAGATCTGCAACAAATACTTAATGAAATAAACATGACAAGCAAAAAATATGGATTAGATATGACTGTCAAAAAGACTAAAACTATGATCATAAACAAAGTTAACACTCAAAACCTACAAGTGGATATCAAAGTTGAAGGAATAGTCCTGGAGACAGCTACAACTACCTTGGGTAAACTATAACCAGTGACGGAAAATATAAAACTTAAATAAACAAAAGAATAGAGGCAAAAAGTAATTTTAATGCCAAGAAAAATATACTAACATTAAAACAAATAATACCAGGGCTACAACTAAGAATAGCAAAATGTTATATCTCTCAAGATTCCTGTATGGTGCAGAAACATGGACATTAGACAAGAAAACAGAACAGAAAATTGAAGGCTTTGAAATGTGGATTTATTTTTAAAAAAATAATAAATAAAAGTAGAATTGGATGGAAAGAAAAGAAAACAAACGGACAAAGTCTTAAAACAACTAAAAATGTTAAAGATAATTACTAAATACAATTCAAACAAGACAAATGAGATTTTTGGCTCATGTCAAAAGATACAATATCCTACTAAAAGTAATCTTGAAAGCAACATACAAGGTAAAAGAGGCAGAGGCAGACCAAAACTAACATGGACGAGTAGAATTGAAAGATGGACTAGTCAACCTATAACAAGGAGGCACATAATAATAAATGCATATTATTATAGAGGAAAACTTCCGAGGCGATAATCAGCGAATCAATTCAGAGGAAGAGGTATGTTTACAGCACTCGGAAAAAATGACAAATAATCAACAGAAAAAATATGGACCAAAGCAGGATCGAACCCGTACTCAGTGACACAAACGTCTTGCCACGAAAAGCCCACGCTAGGGAACACTGCCAACTCAGCTAATAAAAGGTTAGTTAGCTGAGTGGCATTGTTACTTTGGTCCATATTTTTTTCTGTTGTTGATTATGTCATTTTTTCCAAGTGCTGTAAACATACCTCATCCTCTGAATTGATTCGCAACCTATTAACAACCTGCACCATCAAAGCAAGAGACTGAGCGGAATGACGCTTCATGGTAGCCAACCATCGAAGCGAAGTCCGCGTTCAGTGATTATGACGAATCGTGATGCGGGACGTTCAATGGTTGTGGGCTATGTAATATTTCTCTTATTAATCTTAAAATTTTCATTTGAGAGCGTGATTTCGTGTTTTTAAACTTTGATAGGGACGTTAGCTAGAAGTGAATGACTGCACGGTTGTTTCATTATAGAGTGTAGGGTTTTGTTGCGTTTATTATTTTTAGGTTGATGACTGCACGCTTGTTTCATTATAGAGTGTAGGGCTTTGTTGTCTGTAAGTTGTAGGTGGATGATTGCACACTTGCTTCATGTTAGAGTGTACAACTTTGTTATGCCATGATTTAGCTGCCTTTTCAGCTTCTGAGACTAGATCGTTAATAAAATTATGATTGTCCTTTCGTGCACTGGCTATTTCCGCTTTGTCTAGCTGACTATATGCTTGTTTGATGGAGTCATGCAAAGATGTTTTTTTTTTAAATTCTCATGTGATTTTGCTTAACGTTTTCCCATCTTATCTTTTACTATGTAGGTTCACTTATCCACTTTTTCTTCTGCCTTTGCGAACAGCTCCCTGTGTTAATTGCAGCGTTCTTCTGTGCATCCTTTTTGAAATTCCTTTTATTTTCTATGTCATTTTTCTCTTCAATTAGATTGGCTATTGTTCTATATAATTTTACAAACTGGTTATTTATTTAGATTGTTTGTGTCGTTTGGTGAATATCTGAAAGCAGGCAATTGGGGTCTGTTTTCTTTATAATCTTTTCACCACTCAATTTATTTAGCCTGGTTTTCAATTCGGCAATGCATTGATCTGCTGTCACTGTCAAGACCTACTCCTCTTTCAGCTGTAACATCATGGACTGACGAGCGGAAACTTGTTTAAATAGAAATTGTATGTTTTGTTTTTAGTTGTGTTATCAGGAGAGTTCCACGTTATTTTGTAGATGTCTCTTTTGGAAATATGAAAAAGGGAGAGGGGAAGGTGTGTTGGCTATTGCAAAGTTTGATAATTCACACAATTCTATTAGTCTCTCCATCTTGGTTCATGCTGCCTATATTGTGTTTTCTTAAGTGTCTTTCAATTCCTTTGTTATCATCTACTACTTTGGCATTAAGGTCTCCCATAACGATGGTGACGTCATGCTTCAGTACTCCGTTGATGATGTCTGCTAACAAATCATAGAATAATACATTGATGCACTGAATGTTCTCTACACATCAAACTGATGCTGTTGTGGATAACACTTTATGATAAAGTAAGTCGTCGACAGTTAAGAAACACAGTAAATAGAATAAAAAGAAATGAAACCCGAAATATGACATTATCTTTAATATATTAAAGACAGAAGAAATAAATCATGTTTTAAACAATAACCGATTTGTAAAGAATCATGGCGATTATAAAATACCGTGTGTCCACAATTGTCCTATTTTTTAAAAATCACATTAAATAAGAAAATACTAAATATTTTTTTTAATTTGATAAATAATAAGTACAAGAATTTGTTTAAACATCTGTCATGAATTTTAACATAAAACGCTATATAAATCAAGGTAACTACATTTTTCATGAATTTGAATTAATTGTATGTGACTTTCTGTAAATTCAGAAGTAGAAAAGGACTTTCATTTTGTTTTTTTTAAACTGACATAGTGTTTAGATAATAACATCAGATGCACCACATAAATCATCATCATCATCGAGTGCCGTCTCCGCAGTGAAGGGATTGACTTGTCCATCTTTTGATGTTACTCGTCCATGTTAGTCTTGGTCTGCCTCTGCCTCTTTTACCTTGTATTTCCCCTTCCAATATTATTTTTAGTAGGCTGTTGTGTCGTTTAACATGCCCCAAAAATTGCATTTGTCTTGTCTTAATTGTATTTGGTAGTTCTCTTTTTATTTTTAGTTGTTTTAAAACTTCATCGTTTGTTATACCACATAAATAAGAAAGCATAATAGCTGAGGCCAAAATATAATTTCAGAAGAGGAAAAATGTCTTATGCAACAAGTCTATATCAATAGAAGTGAGAAAGAGAGTTCATCAGTGCTATATAGAGTCAGTACTGACCTATGGAAGTGAATCATGGACAATGGACAATCAACTGAACAGACGATTAGGTGCCACAGAGATGGGATTTCTCAGAAGAATGTTGAAAGTTCTTTGGACAGCTAAGAAGACCAATGAGGACCTGCTCAAAGAGACCAACATAAAAAAAAGCTAGAAGATACTAGATACCTTGGTGTTATGGCATGGAAAACAGTCAACAACAGAATTGATACGATGCACTGTGGATGGAAGATTATGGAAGGACAAGATCGCCTACGCCAACCGGTACGGCACATGATGATAATGATAGTATTTTGAAACTATTTCTATTTGCTCATGTACACTTCTTTATCTCGTTCGTAGTTTAAATAGATAAGGAAATAGAAGGAAAATACAAAAAATGATCACATGAAGAAGATTCCATCGTTGTGTTGAGTTCTTGATGCACGATTTCAACATCTTGCCTTTTCTGCCGACTTGATTGTTATGAAAGTTAAGGTTGATCAAATAATAATCGTCATCATCGGGATCTCTGAAAAATATAGATTTGTTTTCGTTTAATTGTAGTCTAATGTTTTGAGATAAGAAATGTACATTTGATTTATCGGTTACCGTGTTGAGTTTCGGTGGCTCAGGTGTTGTGGCGCTCACTTCCAGACCGTAAGGCTCTGGGTTCTTCTCCGACTTTGTGATAGTGATTTTTTAAAAACTTTTTTTTTTTACTTACGGACTGACTAGGTTCCTCCAGGAGGATTCACCCAGTCTCTAAAAGTTGGTACTAGGGATTTTTCTCGAAAGTAAAGACTGCCTGGCGTGATACCGAACACCTCACCTAATAATGGGTCGTTGGTCATGTACAAATATGGTCAGTAACACTATATTTGCTCTACAGCTATTTAAAAAAAAATATAGTAAGGAGTGGAGAGAACTTAAATATTAAAAAATGTGTACCGTCTGCAGGTAATGGACGAAAATAGAAAGATCAACTACAACACAACGAGCCATCAATAAACGTTGCAAGAATACCAGATCCAAGGGGCGACCATAAAAAAAAACATGTATTGATGGAATATTAGAAACACTAGGAAACATATCAGCAGCAGAGGCCAACAGAAGAGCAAAAGATCGTAAAATATATCTCCCCTGGACGCTGAAAGGTAAATGAGGAAGGAAAGAAGAGGAAGAAGACACAGATTGCTTGAAAAATATTATAGACAAACATACTTTCCATCAGAAAATCATCGAACTGTCTCCACAACCAGACAGTCTCGACAACGCTGTCTCCACAACCAGACACACTCGATTCCAGTATTTTCATATTTCTGTAAGTCTCAAATTTATTTTTTTTTGCTTACCTTTGCAAATGCCGATGTATAATAACAACACGATGTATTGTTGGTAGTTGAATGTCGCAATCTGTAGCCCGCTTCAAACATATTCAGCCAATAATTGTGTGACATGCATGGTGGCATCTAGTCTCAGATGTTCTAGGCCTATATGTAATTATGCAGTTTCCAAAGGTCAAAGACGCATTTAGTAATTGTTTCCTGGTATAGGGACTCAATTGGGCAAACTATTATAACAGCAGAAATAATTATAATTATGATATCAAACAGATAAACCTGTTTTGTAAGATAAATGCTCTTATTATTACAGAAATTCCCCGTGACATGTCGTTGTAACCTACAAGAACATTTAAATACACTTACAAGCACAAGCACTCAATACAACATGAAAATTAACACCAACAAAACAAAAATCATGAATATCGCAAGAGAGAAACAGAAAATCAACAGAGCTATAGAAGGCAGGCAACTAAAACAAGTGAAGGATTTTAAATGTCTAGGAAGTCTAGTGACAAACGACAATTCATAAGCAGCAGAAATAGGCTCAAGATGCCACAGCGCTTGTCAATTCATTTGACTGCTATCACCACTATTGTCCAACAAGGAAATAACTCTAGTGGCAAAACGGGCACTGTACAATACAATCTTCATTTCAAAATGCGCACATTCAAAAGCGTGTCTAGTTGGTGTATAACAGCCACCGCTAGCTTACTTGCCAGCCTCATCATTCATCTACATGAAAGTTCCATTGAAAAGTTGATCTGAAAACATTAATTGCGCTGGTGATGTGAATTCATTCATAATACTGGTGATGTGAATTCATTATTTATGCTCGTTATGTGAGTTCATTAATTATGCTGGTTATGTGAATTTTTTTTAATTCGCTCTGTTTACAGCCAGAAATGAGAAACTTAGTGGGCGTGTAAGAAGACTAATCAACCATATTCAACCAACACAGAACTGGAGTCGTCAGTCGCTGGACACTTCGACACTTGCTGAGGAGGGGATCTGAGCACCTATGGACTTGTTCGGATTGCAATGATGATGACCCGCTAATAACTCAATGTGAATTTATTAATTATACTAATGATGTGAATTCATTGATAATACTGGTGATGTGCATTAATTTATAATGCTGGTGATATGACTAATGAATTTTGTAGATGATAAAAAAAAATTATCCTGATGGTTTTAAAACACTGCTGTTGATGTAGATACATTAAATATGGTGCTTGTAATGTAAGCACATTAATTATGCTTGAATTTTTCTTTTTTAAATCAGAATTAATTATGATGGTGACATGAAACTATTGCCTGTGCTGTGATATAAAACATTAATTATGCTCCTGATGTAAACATTTTAACAACGCTTCTGGTGTACGCACATTAATTAATCTAGTGAAGCAAACACATTAATTATTCTCATGTTGTAAGCACATTAATTATTCTGGCGATGTAAGCACATCAATTATGCTACTGACGTAACCACATTAATTAATCGGGTGATGTGAACACATTAATTATGCGATTCAAAAATTAATCATGATGGTGATACGAGAACAATAATTTTTCTTGATAAATGACCAGAACTGTTATCGCCTGGTATCGTTTGTACGTGACTTATGGCGCCAAGAAATAATCTTGTACTTTTTTTAGGTGAATTTATTTAACAGAAGATGAGAAAGGAATTCATTCCTAACTTTGAATCAATCTGACAATCATTCTTAACTTTTAATTAATGTGATAATCATTCATAACATTGAATCAATGTGGCAATCATTCCTAACTTTGAATCAATGTGACAATCATTCATAACTTTGAGTCAATGTGACAATCATTTCTAACTTTCAGTCAATGTGACATTCATTTTCTAACTTTCAATCAATGTGACAATCATTCCTAACTTTGAATCAATGTGACAATCATTCCTAACTTTGATTCAACGTGACAATCATTTCTAACATTGAATCAATGTGACAATCATTCCTAACTTTGAATCAATGTGACAATCCTTCCTAACTTTGAGTCAATGTGACAATCATTTCTAACTTTCAATCAATGTGACATTCATTTCCAACTTTCAATCAATGGGACAATCACTTTGAAACACGTATACATGAGCAAATCCTCTAACAATAATTGTCTTGTAAAACTCACAGAAGTTAACAGTGCCAGGTACTGAAGTAGTTGATTAGCCCCTGTCTATGCTGACATTCCACTGAAATAGCTTGTATGAAGCAGTTTCCGGAAGCAGCTCGTCGTCTACGATGATGAGAAATGCAGATTTACAAATATATGACTAACACTGACACACATCAAGATATATGACACATGACTAACATAAACATGCACATAAAAATATGAGGTATGACTGGCATAGACATGCACACACAAAGATATGGCACGTGCCTAACATAGACATGTACACAAAGTGTGATGCCTCGTATCAAAGATCATGCCTCGTATCGCTGTGTGCATGTCTGTGTTAGTCACCTCTAGTGACTCGGGCAGATGGTGCTCGTAAAACTGGGAGGGCCGACCATCTAAGGGCAGAATCCCCCTACAGAAAAGATCATCTGCTGCCTTGCAGGAAGATTGGGGACAATCAAAGGCTAAGGAATGCAAACCTGAATAAAATGCTGGCTGAAATCGGATGCACTGGCGCAGAACACAGTGCAACGTTTTAACGGGTGTTCAATTCAGAGTGGATCTGGCAGACTCTAATTGTGATGTTCTGTCTGTGGGGACGATCAACACTAACCTGACAGCAGACTTCATGTGAGAGTCTGTGATCCTACTCTGATTGAGTCCTGATCGCAGAGAGAGAGAGAGAGAGACAAATATATGAAGAATGTTCATAAGAAGCGCAAACTTTTTGTAACAGACGTGGCAATTTTTATTTAAGAAATAATATTAGTTCTTATAACCGCAGATGGTAGATGTAGAACAGTGGTGAGATGCAGAATAGCTCAGGCAAAAGCAGCTTTCCAGCTTTTTGTTAGTTCGTTAGTCGACAGACCTTCCTAACTGCATATCTGGCAAAATGTCTTCGGATCATCTCCCAGTATATTCCCACAAGCGTTAAGTTACTGACGAGTCCATCAGTATCCTTTTCTTTTTTGCTTCCCCATATAGATGTTAGTGGAGCCACGGTGGCTGAGTGGTTAGTGTGCTCGCTTCCTGACCAGATGGGTTCGGGTTCGATCCCCGGCAGTGGCGGATTCTTTATCGGGCTAACAATGCTCCGGGGTTGACCCAGCCTCAAAAAATAAGTACCAGAGATTTTTCTGGGAAGTAAAGGCGGCCTGGCGTGATATCGACCACATCACCCAAAAATGTGCCGTCTATATCAATATGTCACTAACACCATATTCCCCACACGCCCAGCAAGGCGTGGAGGGAACCTTTACTTTTACTTGATAGATGTTATCTAGCAAAACCCATTCACGCCAGGTATTGAAGATTATATACGTAGATTCACATCATTCCCTAAGTGTTTACTCGTCCGGCTTATTTGATAACATTTAGAAAGTTAGTCCGGAACATTGCTCATCAATTCTCAAGTCAAAATAGTAATGTTTGTCTGCTCGTTCAATTCTTCAACCTGAGTGCCCTAGGACAAAATTAAACCGGATTGGCTCTAAGAAACTCAATCGACTGCCTTAGAGCCAGGTCCATTTCGATCTTTTTGACCATACTCATTGGGCCACAGAGGAAGCATATGTGGGTAAACGTATGTGTCACACGCCAATCTCTTAACTTGTATTTACTGTCATGACCTCTGTTTACAAATTACTTGTAGTCAAGTAAAAGCACCACTGTCCTTCTTTATCTCCTCCACCATTCTCCTTTTCGACCTAAGCCTAGGGAACGAGGGACATTGATAAACATTTTCTTAATAATCCCGGTATCAGTGAAATTCAATGGCCATGAATAGGCAGTGGGTCATTTTAAGTGGGGAAAGACCACGAAGGAGTGAACACCAAAATGAGAAACAAATGCTTAGAGCTTTGGTGTAGGAACATGTCGTTATGTGTGTTTTCTTAATAAAATCTTAAGCGAGTATTCACTCGCTTATTAAGAAAAACGCACAAGACAAATCTTGGCTGGTTAATAATTATTCACTGCATCAACAAATGTGGCTGAAGATGAAATAAGGGATGGATTTTAGCATCAATTACTGCAACTTACAAATACAATTCCTAAACTCGATATTACAATCGTAATGGGCGCCTTTAATGCTAATTTAGGTGACAGGATTTAGGCTGAGTTAGGAAGATAATGGGGGAAAAAATTCATTTATTCATGTGAGTGCCGTCTCCGCATCGAAGGTTGACTACCATGGAGCGCCATTCCGCTCTTGTCTTTTGCTTTGATGGTGCAGGTTGTCATAAGTTGACTTGTCCATCTTTTGATGTTACTCGTCCACGTTAGTCTTGGTCTGCATCTGCTTCTTTTACCTTGTATGTTCCCTTCCAATATTACATTTAATAGGCTGTTGTATCTTTTAACATGACACGATATGAAGACTCTGAACATAAACCCTGCAGCATGGGAAGACATAGCTGCAGACAGCAATCTCTGGAAACACACTCTCAAGGTTCAACTAAAAGAAAAAGCAGACAGATTCATGGAGAAAGAGAATACACGACGAAAGAAAAGAAAAAATAACATTTCTAGGGGCGCAGAAAAATCCATAGTCAGCTATGACTGACTGAGGCTACTATATCTTTTAACGTGCCCCAAAAAATTCATTTTTATTGTTCGAATAGTATTTAGTAGTTCTCTTTTCATTTTTAGTAGATTTAAGACTTCATCGTTTTTTTTTTCTTTCCATCCAATTCTACATATTCTTCTATAAATCCACTTTTCAAAGGCTTACATTTTCTATTCTGTTTTCTTGTCTAATGTCCTTGTACCATACAGGAATGTTGAGACGATATAACATCTTGATTTCTTAATTATAGCTCTGGTGTTATTTGTTATGATGTTAGTATATTTTTCATGGTTTTAAAAAGAATTAGGTAGAGAAAACCAAAACAGGAAATACAATTGAACTATGTTTAACGGAAGTCGTTGTAACAGATGGAGCAATATTCCCGTAAACACAAGACAAATATTCACCAAGTGATGATACAATAATGAAAAAATACACTACCTGCAGTGTACTGGGTATAGTGGACGTTCCTTTCCTCAAATCTACATGATAGAAACAGTCCTGTTGAATCTGTCTTATTCTCGTGTCTTTTAACGTGGCGGTACAGATCAATGGCGCCTATCTTGAGCTTCTCACCCAACAATGAAAGGGCGGAGGGAGATCCGGTTCTGGTTAACCGCGGGTTCATAATGATTGGATGACTTGTTACGCCTTCATCATCATCAGGTCGTATTTCCTCTGCAGAACGTTGCATTTACCACAACCCGTCTGAAAGAGTCTTTGTCTCTAGCCAAATCTCCCATTTCTTCTGTCATGTTCAAGTTCCCTTTGACATCTTGAAACCACCTTCTTCGTCTGCCCCTGATGCGTCACCCGGGAACCATGCCTTTCATTATTGTTCTATCCAGCACACTTTGTCTTTTAACGTATCCATAAAGATTTTGTTCTGTTAAACCTTATGGAAACTATGGTTTGTCGAAGGCCCCGGTATCACTGCAAACGAATTTAAATCCGTAATTGTTCAAACGTCCGTGCCAGTGGAATCATCCGAATTAAAACGAATCTCATTGAACGATCCAAACAAAGAAAGGTAGCTGCGGTCCTCATCATAGCAGCTGCAGCACACACCAAAAGACACAAGGCAATGCGGCACCGAAAATGAACGCAGCTGAACTGTCCTTCGTCAGACGATATTCGCATTCATTTTACGCAATCGGAAATTTAAAAAAAAAATAAAATACAGCTCGCTCATTTAAACTAAAATAGAGCTAGCTTTTCAATCTTACAAAAATGCAATCATAACTTAAAAGTGACCTCTGTGTTATATAACATCTACAATTTCAGAGCAAACATGAAATAATTGTTCAACTGGTGAAGAATAATGAAAATAAACTTTCAATAGAAAGGACTTACTGGCAATATGGAATACTGGGATCGATATTGGAGTTCACGTCGATAAAAGTCATACATTCATTAAATTGAGTCGGTGTGAAGCATCGACCGACGTCTTCAGGACTCATTGTTGGTATCGCAAGCTGAGAGCGTTTGGACATCCCGTCGATACATTCTGAGGTTGTATGAGCGAGGGTTGTATGAGTGAGGGTTGTATGAGTGAGGGTTGTAGTAGTGAGGGTTGTATGAGTGAGGGTTGTATGAGTGAGGGTTGCATGAGCGAGGGTTGTATGACTGAGGGTTGTATGAGTGAGAGTTGTATGAGTGAGGGTTGTATGAGCGAGGGTTGTATGAGTGACAGTTGTAGTAGTGACGGTTGTAGTAGTGAGGGTTATATGAGTGACGGTTGTAGTAGTGAGGGTTGTACGAGAAGAGGTTGTATGAATGAGGGTTGTACGAGTGAGGGTTGTATGAGTGAGGGTTGTAGTAGTGAGGGTTGTACGAGCGAGGGTTGTATGAATGAGGGTTGTATGAGTGGGGATTGTAAGAGTTGGGATTGTATGAGTGAGTGCGATTTGAAGGAGTGAGGGTTGATTGAGTGAGGGTTTTAGATTCGAGTGTTGTAGGAGAGAACATTGTTGTAGTGAGGGTTGTATTAGTGAGGGTTGTGGTAGTGAGGGTTGTATGAGTGAGGTTTGTAATAGTGAGGGTTGTAGTAATGAGGGATGTAATAGCGAAGGTTGTAGTAGTAAGGATTATAGTAGTAATGGTTGTATGAGTGAGTGAGATTTGTAGGAGTGATATTTGAGGGAGTCAGGGTTTTAGATGTGAGTGTTGTAGGAGTGAGTGTTACAGCAATGAGTATTGTAGGAGTGAGTGTTGTATATGCGAGTGTTGTAGGAGTGAGTATTGTATGAGCGAGTGTTGTATAAGCGAGTGTTGTAGGAGTAAGGATTACAGGAGTGATGATTTTGTGAATGTGTATTATAGTAGTGAATGTTGTAGGAGTAAGTTTTGTAGAAGTGAGTGTAGTAACAGCGAGTGTTATAGGAGTGAGTGTTGTAGAAGTAAGTGTTGTAGGAATGAGGTTTGTAGGGTAAGAAATGATGATTTTGAGAATTAGTGTTGCAGGATTGATAGTTGTAAAAGTTTGGGTTTTACGAATGAGGGTGTGTACATTGAAGTTGAACAATGTGCTGCAAGTGTCATGTTACTATTTTGGTTTTTAATGTATTTTGCTGTATATAAACAAACAAAATTGGTTATTTAAAAATTTGTTTATTTAAAGATAAACATTGTATGTTATCACGATAAGAAAATAATATAGAAATAATGTCAGGAACGTTCAACCATACAATTTTTCAGCTCCTGTTGTCAGACTTTTCATAAAGTTTTGTTATTGCTGGTGATATCACTTCAACTTTATTACGAATGTTGACCTTACTTTGTTGGTCAGTTTACGACTTATTCGCTAGCATTTTTTTCCTTCACCGTAGCTGCGGAGTTCGTGCACCTGAGCTAAAGACATATTGGAGTCTATAACCAGTGGGTTGCGAATGTGCTTCATACTGGGGAAAATGGTGAAATGGAGAGAGAGAAAGATATATATATATATATATATATATATATATATATATATATATATATATATATATATATGATCCCTATGGAGCTGTCCATTGTGCAATGAAAATGATCCTTCGACTAAACGAAAATAATCGAAAACGTGAAATTAAACGAGCACGAAATATATCCATAAACTTCGTTTTGTTTCTCATTTTGTACGTAGTTCGAGACCATCTGGTTGGAATCACAAACAGACTATAGCTTGTTTCATAAGTCTTGCCCAACTTTAAAAATCAATATCTTTTAAACCGCTTTTTGTATTTTTTTTTCAAAATTTGCATGTAAAGTTATAATGATTAGAACCCAACAGGGAATTAATTTCATTAAAAACAAACATTTGGTTATTATTATTGCTTATTTGATTTATATAAATTTATAACGACCCATTGATGTAGTCAAAACTTAGTGTTTACAGTATTTAAGTTAAAAATAGCGATTACAAATCTATACACGCTGAAATTTACGATTTTTCACGCTTTCCACGTGAGTTTTCTGACACAAATAGACACTTGTAGTAAACACGAGACATTGTGTGTTCCATTTCCGTTAATTCAGCGGCGTAACGTGGAACAATAACATTTATCATGAGTCTTAAAATGAAATTCTGCAGTTTACAAAACATCGCAATAAAAATGTATGACTATTTTTGCAAAGAGGCTAAACGAGGAAGATTATTTCATTCTTTAGAAAACCCTGAGATTAGGACAAGACACATTTTGGATTTATCTAAATGGTCATTTAATCGCTGGATTCAAGCACGTGACCGTCAATGTTCCAAATATACAAAATCACAAGGAAGAGCAAAAATGTTGGATAATTTCGACAGTGAACTTATTAGAAGTGAAATTCGCAAAATGTTGGGTATGAATGAAACTGTTACAATAAGAAAATTAAAAGTATCGCTGAAAAGAACAACAGTATTGAAATATCAAAGTCTACATTATGGAGGAATGTGAGAGCTGCAGGCTTTACATTCAGAAAGTATCCCAATGGACGAAACATCATCTGTGAGAAGCCACATATAGTAGTCATGAGAAGCAAGTACTTACGTGAAGTAAAAGAGGTGCGCAAGCAAGGTTATGATATTGTGTACTTGGATGAAACATGGATCAATGCTCACCACACTAACCAAAGGGAATGGCAGTCATCAGATGGAAAGATTAAGAGATTAATACCTAGCAGCAAAGGACAGCGCTTGATAATTGCTCATGCAGGTAGTCGACAACATGGACTAATACAGAATGCAGAGCTCATTTTTCTTTCAAAATCCATAGACAATCGGGATTATCACTCTGAGATGAATGGTCACATATTTAGACATTGGATTGAAAATTCTGTTCTCCCAGCACTAGATCGACCATCTTGCCTAATAATGGACAATGCAGCGTACCACAACATTGTTGCACTTGAAGATAAAGTCCCGACGTCATCCAGTACAAAAGATGCTATTAAGATATGGCTCACAAAGGAGCACATACAATTTAATAACATGTACTTAAAACCTGAATTACTATCTCTAGTAAAGCAAAAACAGAGGACAAAGATTTTTCAAATAGATAAGATTATCCAAGAGCACGGTCATATAAGTTTGAGGCTGGCACCTTACCATGCTCATTTAAATCCAATAGAACTAATCTGGGCAAAATTAAAAGGACAAGTGGCAGATGAAAATACAACATTCAAAATATGCGATGTAAAGACTCTTGCTAATCTCGCTTTATTAAATATAGACAAAGATTATTGGCTAAATGTGAAGACCACGTCTTAAAACAGGAAGAGGAATATTGGAAAAATGATGGTTTGTGGAATGTTCAACCCCAAACAGTTATTAATCTTTTAGACTCGTCTGATTCAGAATGAAAGTATATAGCCCCCACAATGTTGGCCCCTATATTACCTTAAATTATTTCAACAAACGGTCCTTTTCAGGACCACACAACTATGAAAATTGGACATACAGTATCTTATTATCGTCCGTCCTGGAACTGAGCAGACAATAATTCTCCTGGTGTTTTGTTTTATCCAGTTATTTCCCCATTACGGCCACGCCTTTACCTAGTGAAAATTAATCGTAGACCAGCAACTACGGTAATTTCTATTCTTTAGGGCTTCACAATTTACAATTTTGACAAACATCAAAGAAATATCGCCGCTTTAAGAAAACTGCAGCTGCAAGATATTTGTTAAATATACATTTAAAGGGTTCGTTCGTTCGTTCGCTTTCGTCAGCTTTGACCTCTGACGAAGTCCCACCCACTCAATTTTGTGGACTGAATTTTGCGTGTAAAGTCTGTTTTATCCCAATACAGGATGCCCTCGCCATGCAGGCAGAATTACTCCGACTTCAGAGGTACTAATTTTTAGGGAATTAGTAAAACCCAGGTGTCCTCGCCAGGGTACGAACCCCGGCTGTTGCCGTGGTAAGCCAACCGCCTATCGATTGCGCTAACCGGACACCCATTTAAAGGGTCTTTTGCATTCTAATAACATTTGGAAAATTTCAAAAATATTTAACAAACGGTTAGAGAGTAATAACGTTTTGAAGTTGGGCATATGTTTTGAAACGAGCTATAGTCCTTGTTCTTCACTATTCTTGTTAAAATGCATATAACGTTTCAGTCCCAAAGGGTATTCTGAATCTTCTCTCGATAGTTCTCACCTGTGCAGATGTTGATTCACCTGTTTGGTATCAATAAAATAATGCCTAAAGATGCTCTTGCAGTGAACGGTAAAACCAAACGATAACTATAACTGGATGTTGGATGTAATGTTGAAGATTGATGACCACTAGAATATACCCTTGCTCAGAAAACGGTTATTTTGCTTCATATCATAACCACCTGAGGTAAAAAAATGTGGACTTCATCGCTCATTATCGGTTTGTTTTTGACTTATATAAATGCTGCCTCAGAAGGCAAGAAACGGTTGAAATATGTTCATCTAAATGTACGATAAATGCAATAATATCTTTATCTAAATTCACGATGAGTTCAATAATATCTTCATCTAAATTCACGATAAGTGCAATAATATAAATGCACAATAAGTGCAAGAATATGTTCATCTAAATATACGATAAATGCAATAATATCTTTATCTAAATTCACGATGAGTTCAATAATATCTTCATCTAAATGCACGATGAGTGCAATAATATCTTCATCTAAATGCACGATGAGTGCAATACTATCTTTATCTAAATTCCCGATGAGTGCAATGATATCTTCATCTAAATGCACGATGAGTGCAATAATATCTTCATCTAAATGCACAATGAGTGCAATAATATCTTCATCTAAATGCACGATAAGTGCAATAATATCTTCATCTAAATGCACAATGAGTGCAATACTATCTTTATCTAAATTCACGATGAGTGCAATAATATCTTCATCTAAATGCACGATGAGTGCAATAATGTAGATGCACGATGAGTGCAATAATATCTTCATCTAAATGCCCGATGAGTGCAATAATATCTTCATATAAATGCACGATGGGTGCAATAATATCTTCATCTAAATGCACGATGAGTGCAATAACATAACTGCACAATAAGTGCAATAATATCTTCATCTAAATGCACGATGAGTTCAATAATATCGTCATCTAAATGCACAATGAGTGCAATACTATCTTTATCTAAATTCATGATGAGTGCAATAATATCTTCATCTAAATGCACGATGAGTGCAATAATATCTTCATCTAAATGTACGATGAGTGCAATAATATCTTCATCTAAATGCACGATGAGTGCAATAAAATCTTCATCTAAATGTACGATGAGTGCAATAATATCTTCATTTAAATGCACGATGAGTGCAATAATATCTTCATCTAAATGCACGATGAGTGCAATAACATAAATGCACGATGAGTTCAATAATATCTTCATCTAAATGCACGGTGAGTGCAATAACATAAATGCACGATGAGTTCAATAATATCTTCATCTAAATGCACGGTGAGTGCAATAACATAAATGCACGATAAGTGCAATAATATCTTCATCTAAACGTACGATAAGTGCAATAATATCTTCATCTAAATGCACAATGAGTGCAAGAATAGACCTTTTGTAAACACTAAAAATTCAAATAATTTCAGCTCCGATCTCTTAGCCCATAACACAACGTTTGTGCTCTATACTAGAGTCAATATCAAACTGATACCGTAGGGAGGTCAAAAAGTAATGCACACCAATTTTTTTCTCGGCTAATAATAAAGATAGGAATATGGAATTTTGCACACTTGGAATATGACATGTTCTAATTATGTGTTCCAAATTGCACAGCATTCTGATAAATATTACGCAATCTATGAACCGTTAAAATGGAGCTTGTCAACAATGTCCGTTACAAACAGCGAATTGTCATAGAATTTCTGGTTGCGGAAAAAGAAACTGTGGCAAACATTCATAAACGACTGTGTGCAGTGTACAAATGTTCTGCAGTCGATAGGAGCACAGTTAGTCGCTGGGTTCAGAGAATTAAAGCTGCAGAAAGTGTACGAGTGGAGCTGCATGATTTACCGCGTTCTGGACGTGTTGCCTCGGCTACCAGCACAGACATGTTAAACCGGGCTGATGCCATTATTCGTAAGGATAGGCGTATCACTAGTCAGCAATTGGCATTGCAGCTTACAGTCAGCAAGGGAAGTGCAATCGCAATTTTTAAAACTCTCGGATATTCAAAAGATTTGCGCTCGATGGGTTCCTCGGTGCCTAACAAATGATCACAGAGTTCAAAGGAAAACATTCTGTTCTGAACTGTTGGAGCGTTTCGGTGTTGAAGGAGAAATGTTTTTGTCAAAAATTGTTACCGGTGACGAAACGTAGGCACATTATTATGAGCCTGAAACAAAAATGCAGTCAATGGAATGGCATCATCCGCAGTCACCAAAAAGAAAAAAATTCAAAACATCTCCATCAGCCGGAAAGATGATGATCACTGTCTTCTGGGACATTCTATCTATCTGTTCGCCTGAAGCATTGTCTATATCTGCAATGTCGTTTCCTGTATAAATGTTACTGTCTTTTGTAATTCTTGCAGTGGCCCATATAGTTTTGTCTGTAGTGTTGTATCTATGGGCCAATGGATTTTCCTCAGTCTACTATATTCAGTGCAGTCTTGAAGTATGTGTTCAGCAGTCTGGGGCGCCTGTCCACATGTACAAGTAGTTGAGGTGCCGATCTTGAATTTTGTATACATGTGACTATGGAGTCGATTGTGTCCTGTTCTGAGACGTATAATGATAACTTGTTCATATCTATTCATATTATAAAAGGCATCCTGATTTGGGGCTTGTGGTCCTCTGATTGATTTGATTATCTGTTTCTTATGATGGTATGTAACAGGTGTATCTAGTTGTGTGCCTGTTGAACCTTCCTTTGCCAACTGATCTGCTTTCTCATTTCCTGGTATTCCACAGTGAGATGGGATCCACTGCAGGGCAACCCTGTGGTGCTTGCAGAGTTCAGTCAATAAGGTCTGCAGATGTGGTAATTTTCTGGATTGTAGTGCCTGGAGTACTGATCTTGCATCTGTCAAAAACACTACAGGCTGCGGGCTAAGATTAATGTTCAGCAGTTTTTCTATTGCTAACTTTATTGCTTGTATTTCTGCATCATAATTGTGACAATATTTCCCTGTTGCTATTTTATTCATATCCCTAGTGTTATTTGGGTATTCTATATATGCACCTGCTCCCCCATTTTTTACTGCATTCTGTGCTGATCCATCTGTATACACACGAATCCATAGGTCTTGTGGGTATTCTTCATCCAGGAAACTGAGAGTTATTGTTTTTCGCTGTAGACTATTCTGTTCCTCTTTATCAACTATTCCTTTCACTTCTGTCCGTATTTGAACTGATAATCCAGATTCCTCTGTCCAGGGAGTCTGTTCTGGTATGGGCAGTAGGGGGTTAACAGCTCTTGGCATGTCTGGTGTTTGTCTACTAATACGCTTGGCTTGGTGGATAAAACTGCTTCTCTTAAGTCGTCCCAATGCAAGATTTTGGAATCGGTCCTTCATTGGATGTCTCGGCATGCAAGCAAATTTTTCTGCCTGTATCAGCACCTTTGTGTCCCTCCGTTCTCTCAGTGCTGGTATCCTCCACAATTTCTCCATCTCTAATATTGGTGTTGATTTCATTGCTCCTGTGATGACCCTAAGTGCCTGGTTTTGTACTTTATCCAGTTCTTGAAGTGTGGTGTTTGATGCTGAACACCATGCAGATGATCCATATTCTAAATGTGGGCGTATACTCTGTTGGTAAACTTTACTGAGTATTTTCCCACTCGCACCCCACGTAGTTCCACACAGCTTTCTTAGAATAGCCAATTTTCTCCTTGCTTTTTGGGTTGCCTTATTTATCTGCTGTTTCCAAGATAGTTTGTTATCAAATGTAACTCCGAGATACGTAGCCTGTATGTCTTCTTTCACAGGCTCATTGTTTATATAGATGGCTCCTGCTTTTTGTTTTGGGGAAAGAGTGAAAAGTGTAGTACTGCATTTGTCTGTATTGATGCTGATACACCATCTATTTGTCCATGAATTCAGTGCATTCATAGCTCTTTGTAACAATTTGGAGGCCACTGTTGCATACTCCTCTGTGCACCACATTACCAAGTCATCTGCATACATTGCCACTTTGATACCATGTGGTAGTTCAGTAACTAGGTCATTGATGTAGATCAGAAAAAGTGTTGGAGATAGTACCCCTCCCTGTGGAACGCCCTGGCGCAGTAAGACCTTCTTACTCTTAAGACCATCCAGTTGCACTCTGGCTCTCCTGTTATGCAGGTATGCTTTGACCCATTTGTACATCCTGCCATTTACTCCATAATTTCTCAGTTTCTTCAAAAGCCCTTCCTTCCATACCTTATCAAATGCTTTCTTTAGGTCTATCCATGCTGCTAGTACCAGTTTCTTTTCTTGAAACGCATCCTCAATTTCCTGGGAAAGATAGGTTGCCTGATCTTCGGTAGAGTAACACTGTCTAAAGCCTGCTTGTTGTGGGACAAGGAGATTTTCACTTTCCAGGTACCACTGCAGTCTGAGATTGATTATACGTTCCATTGTTTTACACAAACAGCTTGTAAGGCTGATTGGTCTATAGCTGGATGTCATTGAACCATCTTTTCCTGGCTTTAGTAATGGTATCATAATTGCTTCTCTCCATGCCTGTGGCACTTTACCTGTGATCCAGCAAATGTTGTAGATCTGCAGTAGTTTTGCTTTAGCTGCAGTTCCCAAGTTCTTAATCATTTCATTAGACACTCCATCACTACCTGGTGACTTTTTCATTTTTAATTTGGATATTGCCAGCTCTAGCTCTCTTTGTGTAATGGGTATTTCCATGACTTCATGTGCAGTCTCTTCTTGTCTTGCATTTTGTTGTTTTAGACGGGTCTCTTGACGTTTCTCTAGGCTAATTTCAATATTGTTGTCATTTGCAAAGGAGTCTGCAAAGTGATTTGCTGCATGTTTACCTGTTAGAATGTTTCCATCCTTCTTCAGTGTAATTTTTGTGTTCCCTTCTGTACCCTCATCATTCAGCTGTTTTACAAGCTTCCACACTTTTCTTGTGTCTCGTTCTAGATTCATGTACTCTGTTTTCTCTTTCCAACTTCTCCGTCTGGCTTGTAGTTTAGCCCATTGAAATTTGGCTTTAGCATGCTGATAGTTATTGTGGTGTTCCTGGCAGGGTTATTTTCTGCTTGTTTTCGAGATGTTTCCATGTCATTGTGCAGTTGCTCTAGTTCACTACTCCAGTATGGTTTGTAGTGTTTCCGTGCCCCTCTGGGTATTGTTTCACTGGCAGCTTGTATTATTAGTCTACTGAATTCATCAACTATTTTGTTGATGTCTCTGTCTGTATTTAGATCTTTAGTCAGTACACTGGTGTAATGTTGATACATTTTCCAGTCTGCCTTTTTGTAATTCCATCTGGAGAGAGTGCTGCTCTCCCTGACGGCCTCATTTTGCACCACTAAAAAGACAGGTCGGTGGTCGCTGCCTCCAAGTTGTTTCCCAACAATACGTGTGATATTCCAATCCAGGTCTGGTGAATGGAAAGCAAGGTCTGGTGTAGATGTGGTATGCCATGATCTGGAATAGAATGTTGGTGGATCTGTTGCCTGGTTTAATAGTATAAGCCCATTGTCATCCTGCCAATTTTCAAGTTCTTCACCTCTCTTGTCCATATCTTCATAGCCCCAGCTCTGTGAATGGCTGTTAAAGTCTCCACATACAATTATTCTTTCTTTTAATGTAATTGTGTCTAGTGCTAGTGGGCGGTCACTCGGACAGTAGTAGTTAGTAGATGGAAGTCTGTATTTCCTGTCCTGAGGTGCAGTATTTGATATTCCGCCCCATCCATATACACTTCAATCTGACATGCATTAATGTTGTTCCTTACAAGAGTCAGTATTCCGCCCTTTTGTCTGTTTTTCCTGTCAGATCGGTAGCACTGGTATCCCCTAATCTTCAAGGCTATGTCGTTGTTTAGATGGGTTTCCTGCAAACAGCATATGCTTACTTGTTCTTCATGCAGGATATTTTCTAATTCTATCTTTTTACTGTACCCATCTCTTTTGCTGTTGATGCCTTCAGCATTCCAGTGCATTATTTTGAGTGGTCTTATTTTGGGTTGGCCAGTAACTCTATTCTCTCGCCCCCTGACTCCACAGAGCGATTGAGAAGGACATCCAGTAATATAGGTTGGGCCCTTTCGAGGCTGAGGGCCCGGCGCTGCACCTGCCTGAGTGTCCATCACAGGGCGAGTGCCATATCGATTTGCAGTTATAGGCATGCTTCCCATTGGCGTGAGTGCGTGGCATCCTGATTTTTGTAGTGCGCCTTTTGGCTGGTTGCCTCCGACTTCAGCACTTAAAATTGCTAGAGCAGACTGTGGTCTTGCACGGGTGTAGGAAGGCCTGGCCAGTCTTGGTTTTCAGTCCCTGGTGACTGTTAAGCCCCATCCCCACGACAAGGAGCTGGCCTTGATGGGGATTGATGGTGTGATTCTTGTTGATGTAATGACAAGAGGTGAGACAATCAACTCGACAGCTTACATCAATACACTGACAAAACTCAAAAATCGGTTCCACAGAGTTCGGCCTAATAAGCCATCTGCAGATTTGTTGCTTCAACATGACAATGCACGCCCTCACACAAGTCTGGTAACACGGGAAGCAATCAACAAATTTGGTTGGACTGTACTGCCCCATCCTCCTTACAGCCCTGATCTGGCTCCCTCAGATTTCCATCTGTTTGGACAACTCAAAAAATTCCTGCGTGGGAAACACTTTGACAATGATGAGGATGTGATCCGTGCAGTTAAAAAATGGCTACGCGAGCAAGACAAAACTTGGTACAAACGAGGCATTCATGACCTAGTTTCGCGTTGGCGTAAGGCAATACGCTTGGACGGAGATTATGTTGACAAATAGGTAGTGTAAAGGGGATGTTCAGCTACAATCTGTGAAAATTTCACACATTTTGCCCGAATAGTTTCCGAGAAAAAAATTGGTGTGCATTACTTTTTGACCTCCCTTCAGTACAAATGTTAAATTAACAAAATTGCAGGAAACATAATGGTAACGTGGAACGTCCAGGACTTATAGAGCGGAGGGTTGTGTGAGCGAGTGTTGTAAGAGTAAGGGTTGCTGGAATGAGGGTTGTAGGAGTAAGGGTTGCTAGTATGAGGGTTGTAGGAGTAAGGGTTGCTGGAATTAGGGTTGTAGGAGTAAGGGTTGCTGGAATAAGGGTTGTAGGAGAAATGGTTGTTGGAATAAGGGTTGTAGGAGTAATGGTTTGCTGGTATGATGGTTGTAGGAATAAGGGTTGCTGGTATGATGGTTGTATGGGTCAGAATATATAGTTTACTGGTTGTATGAATGATAATTGTTTTATTGAGAGTTGTAGAAATAAGAGTTATCTGAATGAGGGATGTAGGAGGAGGAATGTTAAGTGTATATTAATTTGTGTATAAATGAGGATTGTAGAAGTATAGGTTATAGAGAGAAAGTCAGATGAAAAAGACATAAACAATCTGAGAGATCTAATAAATATCCTACCTGCAGCCAACAACACAATAAAAAGGCACAGCGAAATTGTTGAAGCTTTCATTTCTGTTTGTTTATTCTGTAACTTCTACTAGTTCATGCTACTATGGGGAAAAAAATTAATATGAGGTTACAGTATTTAGAAAACAAAATGTGCTAACTAAAGATCAAGTAAATAGTTTGTGGTACCTACTGTTCTTACAATAACAGTTTGATTTTTGTTAAGGGACTGGTTGGTTTCGATGCAAGACGCCGGCTTCTAGAGAGGTTGTGGGTTCAAATCCCGGCTGCACCTGTTGGGATTTTTATTTATGATTTTCTCTCTGCGGAAACCACCGCTGGTCTCAGCAGTGAGGCCCGGCTTGAAACGTTAATTATTGATCGGCGGAAAAAATATGAGTACCTCCGAAGACAGGAGTTATCTCTCTGTGTGGCGAGGACTCCAAAACGGATTAACACGCAAAATTCAGTTCCTAGTCTCTAAGGACTTCGTCAGAGGTAAAAGCTGGTGAACGCAAAAAAAAAAAAAAAAAAGAAAAAAAAATCAGTTTAAGAAAATATAATTCCCAACGAGCCTGAGAATTACGCAAAAGATGTCCTCACTTAATTCGCCAGTGCAAAATATAGTCCATATTTATCTTGCGTCATACATTTATTTCTTTGTGAAGCGACTGCAAGAAAGAAAGGAACTAAATCCAAAGAAGATGAAGATGTGTGCACCTAATATAACATTCTATCACGTGAAGTATTAGGACAAACAGACACTGCTTGATGGATTGACAAATAATGGAAGGCATAGTTTTAGATAAAAGAGGCAGAGGCGAAGGCGCGCCTACCAGCACCAGAGCTGGAAGTTGTCAGCGACCCACAGCTGATGACTTGCGCCAGGATCGGTGCACTAAAACCATCCAGACCCTGCTCCACCTCTTCGCGGTGCCTCCAGTAACAGACTAACCTGTCTAGTCTGGCCAAGCGTGCAGGGATCGAAGAGGGAAGACAACCCGGTACTCAAAAATGTCGTGCTGAAGTCGGATGTGTCGGGCCGAAAGGCGCAAATATAACAGTTATACTGCAAACCACAACACAACCCAGACATGTCCACTACGTCCTTGTAAGGGCGGATGATGAAGAGGAATATTCTAGTCTACCATGATACTCTAGAATACTTTAGTCATCGGGCGGACGCAACCAACCAACCAACCAGATAAATGAGACAAAGGCCGACAACGACGGCGTTGGCTTCAAAACATGAAAGGCACACTGAAAATGACAATAAAAGAAGTGGATATATTTGGATAGAAGCAAAGATTTTTTTCGACGGGTCTAGATGGATAAGCCACCCGATAATGATGGATTTACTTATAGGCTGGATAAACATGAACAGACAGAATATGCATAAATGTCTTTATTTAAAAGAACTATCATTACGGCATTTTCCCATTTCTGGGGTCTGCCGGAGGGAATCGTAGGACGATAAAGATATAAAGATATAAAATCACTAATTGAAAAGAACGCAATTCTTTAAATTCTGCGATTAAAGACAAAATGAGAAATGAGATTAGGTTCCCAGGCTACATGAAGAGATGTACAAAATGTGAAGTATGTTATGAAGATTGTAACTGATTATCGTTGTCGTAGATCGCTCGCTATTCGAACAGCACTGTTCCAAGCTCCCTCGTCCACCGCCAGTCAACCCACATGGGAAATGATGTGTCTACTTTGCTGTTGGTTAGAGAAGATAGGGCATCTGGTCGTTGGTCAGAGAAGGTAGGGCATCTGCCCGTTGGTCAGAGAAGGTAGGGCATCTGGTCGTTGGTCAGAGAAGATAGGGCATCTGCCCGTTGGTCAGAGAAGGTAGGGCATATGGTCGTTGGTCAGAGAAGATAGGGCATCTGGCCGTCGGTCATAGAAGATGTTGCATCTGGCCGTTGGTCAGAGAAGGTAGGGCATGTGGCCGTTGGTCAGAGAAGGCAGGGCATCTTGCCGTTGGTCTGAGAGGCAAGGCATCAGGAAAAAGAGAAGTGGGCAGCGCTCTCTCAAAGATGTGCCATTGGTAAGTGGCGGCTCTACCCTCAACTCCCCTATCATGGCACTGTGTCAGTAATTCTTTACAGGTACGAGACACTTTTACCTTTTCTTACGCCATTTACATCGATCTGTGGCAATCCATCACAGTTTGTCCCCAAGGCCAGGCCCAAACTGTACATCTCTAATTTGACTGTCCTCATGTTGTCTTTGCCCTGTCCTTTGTCCTTTCATCTTGAATTTACTGATTTGCAGTTCTTGTTTTTGGGTGTTAGAAGGTGTGAGACGTGTATTATATTCCAGTTGTGGCAGCAAAACCATTAGAGAAGATCACTGATATATCATTTAGATTATATTTGGTAACATTGGTTCCAAGCGGAAGTACCTCTCTCACCTCACCCTCAGATTTAAGCATGGCTCTTCGGATACATGGTACACGAGGTAAAGGGAGACAAAGACTGCTGGCCCTTATTTTTCACATGATCCAGACAGTGGGCTCTTAGTGTGTCAACTTTTTGGCTCTTATTAGTCGAAACCGTTATCTCTAAACCAAAATAACAGCGGACTCTTATTGCTCTCATCTGTTATTTCTGAACCGACTCTACCAGAGGGCTCTTTCTGGTCTTATCTATTATCTTTGAACTCTGTTTTTGAGAGAATCATATAAATTTGATATTTATTAACACCAATGGCCGAGCAACACACACACACAAACACACACACACATACAGATGCTTATACTCACACAGCCACTTACAATGAAACACAGAGACAGACTAGAAATAAGAATAAAAAATCAAACAATACCCACACTCAACCTAATTACGCACATTCATTATATAAACATACACGCATAGACATAACGACACACAATCACAGTATACAGTATATATAAAAGGAGCCGCGATAGTTCAGTGGTTAATGTACTGGACTACAAAGGACAAGAGGTCGGGTTCCATCCTGACCGACGGCTTCAGGGTTCACCCAGCCATAAATGGGTGCCGGATTTTTTCTTGGAAAGTAAAGCGGCACGGGAGTAATACCGACCTCATTACCCCAAAATAATGTGCCGAAGGTCTATAAAAATTATGGTCACTAACACCATATTCCCTATACGCCACTCGACGTGACGGAGCTCTTTACTATATATATACACACACACCTGTGTTTGTGACTGAGTATATGAAACAAAGTGTAGTGACAAAGTTACTTACCAGAAGAAATCACCACCGAGTGTCGACGCTATCTCCACACAACCAGTCACTTTTCCTCACTATTTAAACACTCCAATAATTGTCCCACAATAGTTCTGCAACGACCGATGTCTAACAGGGCAGCATAATCTGACGTTTACATGTCACAGCAGCCGGGCAATATTATCTCAAATGATTAATGGTGCGCTGTCCCATGGCAGAAACGTGTAACAAATGATTCTATTAGTGATTGTGTTGTTTCGAAAGGCCAAAGACTCATTACTGCATTATATTCCTTTAGAAAAAACGACTACAAATAGGGTAAAGTAGTATAACAGTATACATAATCGCAGCATTGATATTTGCAGGATATAATAATAGTCGGATTTTGTCAGGGAAACGCCTGTTTGTTACAACAAAATCGCTGCGAAATGTCGCTATGGTCACATAAACTGCTGTACACTTGACTGTCTAGGACTCTGTGACAACACTATTTATCTTCAGGCTTCATACAGGTCATTACGGACGGAAATATTCACAAACATTAACTTCAGCTTGTAGACACACTAAGGTGCACATGTTAGCTAAATAATCAAGTTATGATTTATAAACTACAAAACGTCTCTTCTTTTCTACGGACTGGCGCCATTGCAGTCGGGGCATTCTCATGTATGCTCTGCCTCATGTTCCAGCAGTCATCGAAGTGTTTGTCTACTGCTTGTTCCAGCCTTGATTTGATTGGCCGAGTTGCGTTCTTTCTGCTGAAGATGTTTTTCCTGCTTTTCCCCTTCGTGGTGCCGTGTTCCGCCTTTCCTTTGAGATGTGGGTTATTCTCAGCTTCCTTGTCACCTTCTTGCATGATGTGTTCTTTAAAAATCTTCACTGCCTCATTTATGTCTATCTTTTACTCTTCCTGTACATTTCAACTCACCATTCGCAATGCCGATTTCTGTCATGTACGTTTAGCCGCACAGTGCGTCACTCTCAATTTGATTAGTGTCAACTGCCATCAAATCATATTCTTTTATATCTTGTATCATCTTGGATCATATCGTATTATTTGTGATATAATTCCTTGTTTAATTATCTGAAAATACATATATATATTAAGTGTTATTTAATATAAACATGTAGATTAGTATTTTAAAACATGAACAATTTTGACTCTAAAATCTCCACCGCTGAATTGATAAAAACCTTCCGTACTGAAAGAGTTAATGTCCCTTGTGCAATGGCACATGCTGCCAACCTATCGACTAACTCATTGCCACGATCTTCTGCTTGCCGAGAGCAATATATCCAAGTTAGTCTGTTAACGTGAGATACGTGAACTTGGAGCACGCACACACACTAAGAAGTATGTTCTTGTACATTAGGCGAAGCATTTTTTGTGAGTCAGTCAGTGTGACAGCATGTGTTGATAGTCTCAAAACCTGACATGTATCAACATATGTTGATAACCTTTTAACCTGTTATGTGATAACATGTGTTAATAGTCTCATAACCTGTTATGTGATAATATGAGTTAATAGTCTCATAACCTGTTATGTGATAACATGTGTTGATAGTCTCATAATCTGTTATGTGATAGCATGTGCTGATAGTCTCATAACTTGTGATCCGATAACAAGTGTTGATATTCTCATAATCTGGCGTGTGATAACTTGTTTTGATAATCTCATAATCTGGCACGTGATAACATAGGTTGATAGTCTTATAATCTGGCATTTGATAACTTCCGACAGAGCCTCAATACCCATGCGTGTGCTAGAAGTTGTAAGCCTGTAGGCTCCTGCACATTTCTCTTTCAACTTTCCATTGCAATGCACAACACAACAATCGCCCGTCGCACCCATTTAACCAAGCCTTCAGAATAGATCTGGTATTCTCAACGTGCATTATTTTGATCAACTGAAGGACATTGCGTCTGCCGCACAATTTACATGTTTTGTTCACTCCGTTAGAAACCATTCTACTATAACAAATTGTTTTCTGACATATTTTAGCTCCCTAATACAACTTCAGGTCAAGACATTTATACTTTTGTTATCGACATCCTAATGTCCAATAGTATCGACATCCTAATGTCCAATAATATCGACATCCTAATGTCCAATAGTATCGACATATTAAAACTTGGGTGTGTAGTTACAAATGGTGCTCCATCAATGCTGGGTACAAACAGAACAATCGTCCAGTCTTCTGAGAAACGCCTTCCTGCTTCCATCCACCATCATTACTTCATTCATTGAATACCTTGCAGGTTGTTTAAAATCCGTTGCTGAGATTTCAGAGAACATCAGCGCCATTGAAACTGATCAACTTTCTTGTTGCAAAAACCTCTTAACAAAAAGTCTGCTAAAAGTCTTCTTGCAGGATGTATCGATGACGCATTAATAACTGCGCCGTATTCTTGGTATCACCTGGAAGGATAACGTGATAAACGTGGAGGTCATGACTCACACAGACCTCCCGAAAATCGACATGCGGCTCAAACAACGTAGGTTACGCTGGCTTTGCTACGTACACCGTATGAAAGATGGCCGCAGACCAAAAGATATACTCTAACTGACAACTGGAAGATGGCAAATGGACTAGCGCGCGCCCAAAACTTTGATTTGTAAACGTGTGTAAACACGACATGAAGACTCTGAACATAAACCCTACAGCCTGGGAAGAAATATCTGCAAATCGCAATCTCTGGAGACACACTCTAAATGTCCACCTCAAACAAGAAGCAAACAGATTCAAAGAAAAAGAGATTACACGGCGAAAGGAAAGAAAAGAAAAAAATAAAATTTCTAGGGGCGCTGAAACATCCATAGTCAACTATGACTGACAGAGGCTACTGCTATACTATTCAGAACTAAACCTTCACGTGGACAGTTGTTGGTTAAGTCGTAGCGATGCAATTATTAGGGTCTGGTGAGTGTTCAAAGAAATGAAAGCATACATTTCTGTAAATTACTCTGCGACATTTCCAAATTACTTTTTGAGAATGATTTCAAGATTAATATTGCTTTCATATTAGACCTCTTTCAGTGTCTCAACGAGATTAGTAAACAACTCCAGTGGAGTGGGAAAACCCACTGTGTCAATTGTGAATACCAGTACCTTACCAGGACAAGCAATATGGCGATGACACCAGCCCTGAGCTAACGAAGATTTTACTCGTACTAATTTTTATAAATATTGACGCCCAGAGGTGTGCGCAGTAGAAGCAGAAGAAGAAACAATAATGATAGGAATTACTACCAAACTACTTCTACCAACAGTATTATATTATTACTGGCAGCATTTTAAAATTATGACGATCATCATTTTCTCGAGGACGTGAACTTGCGGTATATGGTGGATAGGCGGCAGGAACCATTGAAGGCTATGCATGAAAAGTGTTCCTTGTTGCAGTTTCCTCATATTTCAAGTCCGGCTTGTTGCAGGAGCTACTGAGTTAAGTGCTCTGTGCACACCGTGAGCTGTGTGTCTCATTCGTTTTGATCATGTTTCAATATTCCAATTGTTTACTATGAATGATGATATCGTATGACGGGGAACAGTTGGCTGTGTTCACTTTCTGCTCGGTTTCGAATTATGCCTTTTGGCGTGTGCTGAGACTGCTACGACGGGGACTACAGTTACCTTTCTTTGTTTGGGAGATGAGATATTAATTCGGATGATTACGCTAGCACGGGCGGTTGAGCATGTATGGATTTTAATTCGTTTGCAGTGATACCCGGGCCTTCCATAACCAAATTACAAATATTTACTACCACTGCCAATGTCGCTAATATCAGACAACCTGTACCAGCAATTTAGGGTAAGACGGTATGGAATCTATTGTTTATGTCCATATTTACCAATAAATAATGGAACATTTTATAGGTGATGGTGCCACGTTATGCAGCGTTACTTTCCTAGTACATTACTGGTACCTATTTTCAGAGGTTTAATCGATCCGAATATTCGCCACAAATTATAATTGAACTCGGACCCCTAAACCAATTGTTCAATAACTACCGGTGAGTGGTCATCCAGTGGATAATATCACACTATAAAATACAAGGTAACTAATGCGCAGAGAACTAGCTAAGAAGGGGTGGAGATTATCATAAGAGAACCATCTGGTCAGCTACGATGAACACACATTAAACAAGCAGTATTACTGTACAAGGGAGCCGCGATAGCTCAGGGGTTAGTGAACTGGACTACAAAGGGCAAGAGGTAGGGTTCGATCCTGATCGACGGCTTCCGGGTTCACCCAGCCTTAACTGGGTACCGAATTTTTTTCTGGGAAAGTAAAGCGGCACGGGCGTAATACCGACCACATTACCCCAAAAATCATGTGCTGAAGATCTGTAAATGTATGGTCACTAACACCATATTCCCTATACGCCAGTTGGCGTGACGGAGCTCTTTACTTTTTTTGCTTCACTTTTTATATTTCCTCTAGCATTTTATTTCAAATAAACCAGTTTTCTTTTTTGTTGTCTTGCTAGATTGTCCACGGTTCAGAACGAAATGTTGATATTGGGAAGATAATTGCCC
This sequence comes from Megaustenia siamemsis, assembly GCA_032433765.1. NCBI lineage: Eukaryota > Metazoa > Mollusca > Gastropoda > Stylommatophora > Ariophantidae > Megaustenia > Megaustenia siamemsis. The sequence continues at coordinate 34,577,788 of JAVIAB010000059.1, read as the reverse complement.
TCAGTAGTTTTATCTTTACTGCCTTATTGGTGTCATACGTTCTTAATGACATTTAAATGTTGTGTTGCTATTGCAGCAGTCATAAGTGTAAGATAATTGCTTGTTCTCTTCTTTGTCTGCCGAAAACACACCCTTAACTACTATAATCGAAATGGCGCTATAGTAAAAGTGCATACTGTAAAATGTCGCTATAGTAAATGTGCATACTTGTAAAATGTCGCTATTGTAAATATGCGATCTTGCAAAGTATGCACTTAGCACTCTCTGTTATCTGCAGATTTAGCACATGTCATACTAACCTCTACAAAGCGAAAGTAAGAACTTCAGCTGTCAGGAACACAAATGTCTACGTGTTGGTTTAACAATAGCTAACTGTAGAACACGTAAGGTCTATGTCCCTGGACATGCGGGAGTACGGAGAAATGAAAGTGCGGACAGGTTGGCTAGCTGTGCTGTCGTTGAGGACGGTCAACGAATGGATCGGGCGGACATCATTAATGCCCTCCGTGATGTGGGAAGAGCACAGGACTTCGACAACCACAAATCCGCGTCACTCCTTCGTATGAAAGAGATGGGAGTTAAGATGGGCACAGCCAAAAATGAGAACTTAATGGGTTTATAAGAAGACTTATCAACCAACACAGAACTGGGGTCGTCAATCGCTGGACACTGCGGGACTTGCTGAGGAAGGGATCTCAGCACCTATGGACATGTTCGAAGTGCAATGATGACGACCCGCTAATAACTCAATAACTGTAGAACAATTGTGGAATGGTATCTTCGCAGCTTGATATCAAAGTTGAAGGAATACACATGGAGACAGTTCAGAACTACAACTACCTTGGACATACCAATGATGGAAATGTAAATCTGAAAAAAAAAGAATAGGAATGGCAAACGGTAATGTTAATGCCATGAAAAATATACTAAGATCAAAACAAATAACACCAGGGTAAAACTAAGAATAGCAAGGCGTTATAACTTCTCAACATTCCTGTATGGTGCAAAACATGGACACTTGACAGGAAAACAGAACAAAAAAAATTAAGCTTTTGAAATGAGATTTTATAGAAGAATAGGACGAATTCAATCAAAGAAAATAACACAAACGATGAAGTCTTAAAACAACTAAAAATGAAAGAGAACTACTTACTAATAAGGTGACCAGACGATCCGATTTTTCCGGGACAGTCCCGATTTTTTACTGTTTTTTTTCAACCTTTGTCCAGGATTTGTTACTGTCCCGAATTTGTCCTGATTTTTTAGCTTTTGTCCCGGATTTGTTAAAATCCATTAGGGACACAAACATTTACCAATTTGGCCAATATGGTAAACGTCTCTTCGACTTAAAAATAGACATGATTCCGTTGTTGTGTAGAAAATGTTTAAAAAGTTGAACTGGCTGTTCATTTGGCGAAACAGTAACAGTAAAATGCGCTCCAAGTTTTAAATCTTTTATACTGAAACTGAAACTCAATAACGTTTAATTCAAAAACTCCTGATAACGTTTTGTAAGCCTATATTGTTAGGTGTTTTAATTAGTTTTAAAATATTTGTATTATTCACTCGAAAATGACGGAAGAAATTTCATTTTATTGACGGAAACTTTAAGTCAAATTAACTCGTCTCGGATTAGGGTTTCAAAAATATGGTCACCTTATTACTAAACACAATTCAAACAAGACAAATGTAGCTTTTGGGGCATGAACAAAATGGTAACAAGTCGACCTATGACAGCCTGCACTATCAAAGCAAGAGACAGAGTGGAATGGACCTCATTGGTAGCCAACTTTCGATGCGGAGACAGACCTGCGTGAGTCTCAACTACTGCTAAACATGTTGACAGACCTGCCTAAGTCTCAAGCGAAACGGTCCGTTTGTGTCTTCACCGGTTCTTCATAGTTTGTCAAACAGGATTGTTTCTATTGGTCATACAAGCATGAGTGTTGTTAGGGTGTTGACAATGAAGCAATCCTGTGGAATATGCTCTGTAGTCTATTTGGGCGTTCCACAATCGCATGTTGGAGTGTCACTGAGTTATATTTATGATAATGTAGGTGTGCTCTGAGCCACAATGGCATGTTTTATTTTTGTTTGTTTTTCGCCAGTTTTTACCTCTGATGAAGTCACTAGAGACTAGGAAATTAATTTTGCGTTAATCTGTTTTTCCCTGGCAACCGTTTGCACATAGGTCCTTCACCGCACAGGCAGATAACTCCGTCTTCGCAGGAAGGGCATGTTCCGAGACTGAATAATTAGTCTGCTCATGTCCGCTGAGCTTATTTTTAAGCTGTGATATTGTGGCTCATATTTCTCGTACACATTTCTCCGTTCTCTTTTCCTACTTCAGGAGGATCGTTCCTTATGTCAGATTCTGAGGCGCAATGAATTGTTGAACGTTCCAACATGTTTTCCCTAGTTAATCTGTTTTATTAATTCCCAGAAATGTCACGAGACTGTTTGGTGATATCCATTGCTGGATCGGTTCAACATTTAAATGTCGCATGCATAAGTTGTTCTTTCTTCTTAGAATTGTATGTCCTGTTTTGGGCATGATGCGGGATGTAGGACTGATCTTGCATCATTCAGGATTATAATGTTTAAAAATGTTTGTTGAAAATATGTGTAGCTATGTGGAATACCACTCCTTTACTAAGAAATTAGTGCCCTATTTGTGGCTGAAAGAGAGTATATTTATGTATATCCATTGGGGTAATATACTCATACAAATGCCTCCTTTTTTCTGTTTCTTTAGTTGAGGCTCCGTCAGTGAATATCCGTTTCCAGATGTATCTTGGGTATTTTTATTGGAACATGATAACTGACAGGACTCTTATTTCTATCTCTGGTTGTCCAGAGAGTGGGATTTTTACCTCCGATATTAGCGGTTGTTGCAAAAAAACCCATAGAAATTCGTGACCTAATAAGGATGTATCCATTAAATATATATATATATAATATATATATATATATATATATATATATATATATATATATATATATATATATAATATATATAGTAAAGTACCCCCGTCACGCCAAGTGGCGTATAGCGAAATATTGTGTTAGTGACCCTATATTTTACAGACCTTCAGCACATAATTTTTGGGGTAATGTGGTTGGTATTACGCCCGTGCTGCTTTACTTTCCCAGAAAAAAATCCGGTACCCATTTAAGGCTGGGTGAACCCGGAAGCCGTCGGTTGGGATCGAACCCTACCCCTTGTCCGTTGTAGTCCAGTTCACTAACCACAGAGCTATCGCGGCTCCCATATACATATATATATTTTTTTTTTCTCCATGTCGTCGCATTCTCTCTTTCTATGTATTTTGCCAACTGTAATCAAGTATTTCAACTTTCCTCTTCTCATGATGTGCCCGAAGAACGTTTATTATTTATTTCTGATACTTTTTAGGAACTCCCTTTTTGTGTTACCTCTTTGAAAATGCCTTCATGGGTCTTTTTAGCTGTCCAGGAAAATTTCAACATTTTTCTGAGAAATCCCATCTCTGTGGCCTCTATTCGTCTTTACATTTGTTTGTCTACTGTCCATGATTCGCATCCATAGGTTATAATTGACTCTATATACCACCGGTGAACTCTCTTTCTCACTTCTATTGACATAGACTTGTTGCTAAGACGTTTTTTATTTTCTGAAATGATTTTTTAGACTGAGCTATTATATATATAGATATTATAAATTTCATATGTGTATGTGATATTTTATCCTGCATCTGTTGATTGTTGTGTAATGTGAGAGCTATGTCATCAGCAAAGTCTAAATCTTCAAGTTGCTTGGTCAGTGACCACTGGATTCCATTTCTGTTGCTTATACAACATGTTTATACACCATTTGTATGTTGTTATGCTGGTATTTATCGTATCACACATTTGTATGTTGTTATGCTGGTATTTATCGTATCACACATTTGTATGTTGTTATGCTGGTATTTATCGTATCACACATTTTGTCCGAAACGAATCATCTTAATGTGTATCTCACTTCTCACATGGTTCTAGATTATATAACTTCTTCTTCTACTTCTGCTTCTTCTTCTTCCTCCTCTATCCTTCCTCTGCTGCCGTTGGCGTCGAGGGGAGAAACAATCTGCGATTCTTTGCTCTTCTGTTGGCCTCTTCTGATGTTATTCCTCCTATTGACTCTAGTATTCCCTTTATCCATCTCTTTCTCGGTCTTCCTCTTAATCTGGCGTTTTCGTAGCGTTTATTTAAGGCTCTTTGAGTCATTGTTAGTTCTTTTTGTCTTGTTATGTGGCCGAACAAATTTATCTGTTGTTTCTTTATGTATTCGATGGCTGGTTCAATTTCGAGTTTCTTCCTCAGGTCAGTGTTTCTTACTCTGTCCCTTAAGCTGTTTCCTGTCATTCTTCTGACACATTTCATTTCAGTGGTCGATATCTTTCTTATTGTTCTAGAGTCCAGAGTCCAATTCTGGCACTGATAACTCAGAATTGAGATTATATAACTGATGCTTGAAATCACTTCCGCTATCTACAATCACTTAATGCCTCTAGTTATACTCTTGTCTGTAACTAATCTCGCTACTCTAAACGATTTCTCTGCTGCTGACTCGGAAATCGCAATCTCTCTCACGGTACCGCCTTGACATTGACCGCACAAGGCCACGAGGGTCTGAGCATTGTGAAGAGTGCATCTCTGCACCAATTGTTGTTGTTGACGTCATGCCACGAGTTGATGCGGGTAGGTTGCCCTTTGACTCATTTGATGTGGCGGGTCGTAATGGCTTTCTTGACATTCCTGGCTCTTACTGGAGAAGTTGGAGTTCGTCTATCCCAGGCTATGCTGGGAAATTACTAGTCCAGTCCAGAGGTACTGCAATACTGGATCCTCTATGTCAGTGACAACCACCACTACAGGGAACACGGCGATCCTAGCTTCTGTTAGCCAGGAGACAGATAATAATAATAAATGAATATTATTATAGAGGGAGACTTCCGAGGCAATAATCAGCGAATCAATTCAGAGACAGAAGTATGTTTACAGCTCTCGGAAAAAATGACAAATAATCAACAACAGAAACAAATATGGACCAAAACAGGATCGAACCCGTATTTAGTGGCACAGCCCCTGGCCACGAAAAGCCAAACGCAAGGGAACACTGCCACCAGTCTGTTACCAGGGAGACCACGAAGTCTGACTGATTGACCTTTCTCTTGTGCTAACTGGTTTTACTGTTCACAGTCGTCGCTCGGAGGCGTTCAGGTACACTTCTCCTTGGTCAGTTAAAAACATACGGACGTGACTCCCTCCACTCTTTAGTTTCACGGTTCCGTAATTGTATATCTATCTATCTATTGACCTTTCGAGCCGTAACCGGCCCATAGGGCGTAGACCAAGATACACCTTCTCCTATATGAATTTTTGTTCTAGCAGTTTTCTTTTAAAGATATTTTATCAAATCTCGCCATCTGTCTCTGTTCTGTGCAAGCAGTTCTATCTCATTGAGGGAGCCGATTCCTGCTGCTCTTGCCTCTCTCATCAATGTTCTTCTCAGTGTCTCCCTGGGTCTTCCTCTTTTTCTTTTGCCTGTTGTTTCCCATATGAGGGCTTGCTTTGCTATTCGATTATTATCTCTTCTCATCACATGTCCAACGTATGACCATCGTCTTTTCTTTATTACTGAAATATTAGTGGTTGATTGGCGATTTCTCTAATTTCCTCGTTTGTTTTGAATTCGTTCCATTCTATACCAAGTATTTTCCTTAGACATTTATTTTCGAATGCGTTCAACTTTGTTTCTATATCTCTTGTTGTTTTCCAGCTTTCACACGTATACGTAAGGGTTGATAGTACATTTGATTTGAATAGCCTAAGTTTTGTGTTTGTGATAATGAGTTTTGATTTCCACAACTTTTCAAGGCTTCTGAAAGACATTGCTGCTTTAGCCAGTCTGATTCTAATTTCTTTGCTCGTATCCCCTTCTCGATCAATGTGACTTCCAAGATAGATGAAGTGATCGATCTCTTCTACTGGTTTGTTTTCCATGTATATTTTGTCACTTGTTGGAATTAAACTTTTCATGACTTTAGTCTTTTCATGATTGACATCAAGCCCAATTTTGCTGGCTATGATGATAGTTCATTTGTGTTTTCCTGCATCGTTTTTATCTGATTGCTGATGAGAACTATGTCATCAGCAAAGTCCAGGTCCTCCAAATGGTCTCCTTGTATCCATTCGATGCCTTTATTACCAGTGCAGCATTTCTTCATTATGAAGTCCATAACAATTCCAAATAACAAGGGCGATAAAATACATCCTTGTTTAACCCCAGTTTCTATTGGGAAACATTCGCTCAGTCCTTCCTCTGTTCGAACTGCACATGTGTAACCATCATACATGTCTATGATAATATTTATGATTTTTGATGGTAAGCCATATTGCTTCAGAATTTTCCACAAAGAATCTCTATGAATACTATCAAATGCTTTTTTGAAGTCGATGAAGTTAAGTACAAAAGGTTTTTGCTTTTCAATGTGTTCCTCCAATATAAGTCGTAGAGTGAAAATGTGGTCAAGACAGCTTCTCCCTTTTCTAAACCCAGCCTGTTCTTCACGCATTACTGTATCTATTGAATCCTTTATTCTATTTAGGATGATTTTACAGAATAATTTTGAGGCAACTGACAAAAGTGTCACGCCTCTCCAATTGTTACAATCTCTAAGATTGCCCTTTTTTGGGATCTTAACAATGATTCCTTTTTTCCATTTATGAGGCGTCTTCTCTGTTTTCCAAATGATGTTGAACATTTTTTGGAGATGTATTAAATTATGGCTATCAATTGCCTTGAGGATCTCAGCTGTTAACTTATCCTCTCCAGCAGCCTTGTTATTGGTCATTAGCTTTAAGGTGGTTTCTATTTCACTCAAGGTGAAGTCATCTAAATTTACATCTAATTCTGCTGCTGGTGTTTCAGCTTCAAAATCTATTAAACTGTGAGGTAGTGGACGGTTAAGAATTTCTTTGAAGTGTTCCGCCCAACGGGCTTTTATGTCTGCGCTTGTTGTTAGCATTAATCCAGATTTGTCTAGAATTGGTGTTCCACTGGATGTATAGGTGTTTGTCAGCATCTTTTGTACAGTATAAAGAGTTCTGCTGTCTCCTGTAATTGCAGCTGTCTCTGCTTTCTCTGCCAAGTTGTCTATATAAGCTCTTGTATCTCTTCTTGCCGAACTTTTCACTTTGTTGTCTAATTCTTTGTATGTTGCTTTTGCCAGAACCTTTCCAAGATCTGTCTTTACATTAGTCATGGCTCTCTTCGCTTCTCTTCTTTCTTTGATGTATTTCCATGTGGTGTCTGAGATCCAAGCTCGTTTTTCCATTTTCTTCAGTCCAGCACTTGCTTCTGCTGCTGTCATTAGTATTTTGCTCTGTGAGTCCCACATTTCATTGATATCTAAGTCTATTTCACCAAGTGCTGAATAACAATTACTTAGCTCTATGTTAAACTTTTCCTTTATTGCTTCATCTTTCAGTTTATGACTATCAATTTTATGTGTAATTGACCTCTTCTGTTGGTTTCTAAATTTTAATCTTATTTTCCCAATGCACAGGTTGTGGTCACTATTTTAATTGTATAAGACAGAATAAATGTGTACTTTATGTACATGGAAAAACCACAGAGAAATCAACTAAAGTATCAATGATAAACAGTTGTTTCCGTTATACGAAAACGAGTGCACATGCAAAACCTGTTATTCATCATCATCATAATGTGCCGTACCGTTTGGCGTTGGCGATTATGTCCTTCCACAATCTTCTATCCACAGTGCATCGTATCAGTTTTGTTGTTGACTGTTTTCCATGCCATGACACCAAGTCTATCCTGTATTTTCATCTCTTTGTCGTCCGCGATCTCTCTTTCCTTTTATTTTGCCAGTTGTAACCAAGTATTCCAACATTCCTCTTCTCATGATGTTCCAAAAAAATGTTGATTGCTTCTTTCTGATGATTTTAAGAACTCCCTTTTTGTGTTGGCCCTTTTGAGAATTTTCTCATTGGTCTTTTTTTAGCTGTCCAGGAAACTTTCAACATTCTTCTCAGAAATCCCATCTCTGACGCCTTTAATCATCTTTTCATTTGTTGGTCTATTGTCCATGATTCGCATCCATAGGTCAAAATTGGTTCTATATAGCACCGATGAACTCTCTTTCTCATTTCTATTGGCATAAATTTGTTGCATAAGATATTTTTCATTTTCTGAAATGCTATTTTGACCTGAGCTATTCTGCTTTTTATTTCTGTGGTGCATCTCCCATCTGATGTTATTATTGTGTCCAAGTATTTGAAACATTGCACTTGTTTCAGATTTGTCTCATTTATTTTTATGCTGCATGATGGTGGTGATTGTTTCTTCGATATAACCATTAATGAAGTCCCTATTAACGTCGTTAGCTGTAAATATAAGGTTGTGGTTTCTCATGATTATTCCAGGCAATTTAAGAAGGTAGTTTGCCATTCCTTTCCTTCTTGGCAGTGACTGTACTAGTCGGAGATCGCAGCCAATGTCTCTAATTATGTATTAGTGAATTATAATTAGTCAGTTATATGTTAGTGAATTACAACTAGGCAATTAATTATTAGTGAATTACAATTAGTCAATTATATGTTAGTGAACTACAACTAGTCAATTATATCTTAGTGAATTACAACTAGTCTATTATGTGTTAGTGAATTACAACCAGTCTATTATGGGTTAGTGAATTACAACTAGTTATTTATATGTTTGTGAATTACAATTAGTGAAGTGAATGTCATTGCCATGCCCACACGACAGGAAATACTTGCGTCTGATATACAATAACCAGACAAAATAACAAGAATATAGTTTCCGGTGGTTTAGAGACTGTAGTCACTAATAGCAGATCAATATTATTACGAATTGAAACTTTCAAGACGAGCGATAAACAAGGTGGGAAACGCTTATGTATTTTACTGTTGACTCTAATTTGTTTGTTTACTTTTTTTTCAGTCAAGGTCTGCTTGACTCAACTATTCCAACTAACTTGCCTTAATTCTAAATATAACCCTAATCCAGAAAGGTCGTGCAAGTTTTCCTAGTTAACAGTGTTTAATGTCATTATTGGACAAATTAAGTAATTAGTGAACATAATTGTTATATGGTTTCACTTAATTGAATAGATGGCCCATATTGAAAGGGGAAATAATACATTGTCGACCGACTAGAGGTTGTTTCCCATTTTTGAGTTGAGGATGCGTTTATTTCAAAGTTTTAATGTTTTATTACTTTCCGTTAAATCAGAATGATACAAAATCATCATCATCATCATCATCGAGTGCCATCTACGCAACGAAGGTTGGCTACCATGGAGCACTATACTGCTCTGTCTCTTGCTTTGATGGTGCAGGTTGTCAAAGGCTGACTTATCCATCTTTTGATGTTACTCGTCCATGTTAGTCTTGGTCTGCCTCTGCCTCTTTTACCACGTATTTTCCCCTCCAAGATTACTTCTAGTAGACTGTTGTGTCTTTTAACATGGCCCAAAAATCGCATTTGTCTTGTTTGAAGTGTATTTAGTAGTTCTCTTTTGATTTTTAGTTGTTTTAAGACTTCATCGTTTGTTTTTAGGCTTTTATAATTTAAAAAAAAATTACGATAAAGAAGTATGTTTGTCCTTTCTAAAAAATCTTTGTCCGGTAAGTGGGAGATGATTGCACATAAGAAAAGTCGAGAATTTGTTTATTTACATTCACCCGATGACTAAAGGAATGCATCTCTTTATCACCCACACTTAAAAGGGCGATAAGTGAGTGTGTATATGTTGTGGTTTGCTTTGAAGTAACTGTGATATTTGTACGCCTTTCGGCCCAACATATCCGACTTCAGCCTGCTATCTTTGAGGAACAGGTTGTCTTCCCTCTGCCATCCCTGCTCGCTTGGCCAGACTAAACAGGTTAGTCTATTACTAGAGGCACCACGGAGAGGTGGAGCAGGGTCTGGATGGCTCTGGTTCACCGATCCTGGCACAAGCCATCAGCTGTGTGTCGTTGATAACTTCCAGTTCTGGTGCTGTCAGACGTGGCTTCGCCTCCAAATCGAGAAGTAAACACAATCCCTTGCAATGCTGAGTGAAGGTTGTTTTCCCAACATATTGAAGTTCTGTAAACGTGTCTGCTGTGAGACGGTAAATCCCAAATCGTAATCATTGTTAAATGCCACGACGATCTGTTATATATAGCAGAGAATTGCGTGGGTTTATGTACCGCTGAAAGATGTAAATAATTTGAATAAAGAGATACACATTGAAAAAAATGGACTAATATGGAATGTTATTATTTGAAAAAGAGCATAGAAACAATAACAATTAAGGCTTACTGTAGATAAATGTGTAAATGAACAAGACTTGCAAATAAAACTCTAAATGAAACAGACTGAGACAAAGCTATAAATGAGGCAGTTTTCAAATAAAACTCTAAATGAAACACACCGCAGAGAAAAATATAAATAAAATTGACTGCAGATAAACTGTAAATTAATCAGACTGTACACACACTCTGCACGAAACCGACTGAAGGTAAAGCTGTAAATGAAATATTATGTAAACATGTCTATAAATGAAGCAGACTGTAAACAAAGCTCTAAATTAATATAAATAAAGCAGACTGTAGACTACAACTTCAACATCGCGTTTAGTCACGCTTGAATTCGACCCGCCCAGAAAGATATGACTGACAAGAGTAAACACGATGTAACTTCAAAAAGGAATGGACAGTTTGTGAATTTTACAGGTCCCTGAACATATTGTCATCAACATACAACCTCAACGATTCAGTACATAAGAACTCACATCAACTAATAATCGTTATATCCTTTCTTTCCAGGGGTAACTGCTGATAAGAACTAAAGTTCTACTGCCCCCTGGCTGTGTATAAATCTTTATATATTTATATGTTGTTTGTTGTTCCAGCTGAATGTCTTCATGACCGAAACATCGTTATGTTTTGTTACTCATCTACTTAAAGCTGTTACTATACCACTTTTTCCTTTTTTTTTTACATTTTCATTATTATCATCAACTTTACAGCAGCATCGCATCTCAACGCATCTTGGTGCATCTTGGTGCATCTTGGTGCATCTTGACGCATCTTGGTGCATCTTGGTGCATCTTGACGCATCTTGGTGCATCTTGGAGCCTCTTGGTGCATCTTGGCGAATCTTGGTGCATCTTGACGCATCTTGGTGCATCTTGGTGCATCTTGACGCATCTTGACGCATCTTGACGCATCTTGGTGCATCTTGGAGCATTTTGACGCATCTTAGTGCATCTTGGTGCATCTTGGTGCATCTTAGTGCATCTTGACGCATCTTGGTGCAGATTTTTGCATCTTGACGCATCTTGGTGCATCTTGACGCATCTTGGTGCATCTTGACGCATCTTGTTGCATCTTGACGCATCTTTATGTCTTTACCCCTTTGTGAATAAATCCCTTACTGGATTACCTGTAATTCTCCGGCCTAAACTTGACAACAATCAGCTGTAACAGTATACCATAGTCATTAACTGCAGCAGCTAACAGGCTGTTTTCTCCATCGCTGTCGTCTGATAGATCAGCTGCAGAATTATTCTACCTCTAGCCCTTGTCTGACTGATTTCATGCTCGGCACTAATTCTTCCAAATCTGAAGAACAACATCGTTCTCTCTACGATAGTTGGGACACTACCAAAACCCGGCCTAAGACACAAGAATAGACCAATAAATATCACGTACACATCCCTGATGTTCAGCTTTAAAATTCACAAAAATGATGTTCTTGTGTGGTAATTGTCTATCTCCCTGGAATCTCATGATGTCCTCGCTTATTTTGTGAGGTTCTTTATCAAGTCTAGCGATTAGTTTTACTATCCGGTTATTTCTTTATCTTCAAATATAGTCACTTGTTTTACTGTCCTGTAATTTCTTTTCTTTTAATTTTCTTTTAATATAGCGACTTGTTTTACTAACCGGTTATTTCTTTTTCTTTTAATATAGCGACTTGTTTTACTAACCGGTTATTTCTTTTTCTGTTAATATAGCGACTTGTTTTACTAACCGGTTATTTCTTTTTCTTTTAATATAGCCATTTGTTTTACTATCCGGTAATTTTTTTTTCTTTTCATATAGCGACTTGTTTTACTATCTGGTTATTTCTTGTTCTTTTAATATAGCGACTTGTTTTACTATCCGGTTATTTCTTTTTCTTTTAATATAGCGACTTGTTTTACTAACCGGTTATTTCTTTTACTTTTAATATAGCGACTTGTTTTACCAACCGGTTATTTCTTTTCTTTTAATATAGCGACTTGTTTTACTAACCGGTTATTTCTTTTTCTTTTAATATAGCGACTTGTTTTACTAACCGGTTATTTCTTTTTTTCTTTTAATATAGCGACTTGTTTTACTAACCGGTTATTTCTTTTTCTTTTAATATAGCGACTTGTTTTACTAACCGGTTATTTCTTTTTCTTTTAATATAGCGACTTGTTTTACCAACCGGTTATTTCTTTTCTTTTAATATAGCGACTTGTTTTACTAACCGGTTATTTCTTTTTCTTTTAATATAGCGACTTGTTTTACTATCCGGTAATTTTTTTTTTCTTTTAATATAGCGACTTGACTTACTATCCGGTTATTTCTTTTTTCTTCCAGTCTAGCGACTAGTCTTACTATCTGATTATTTCTTTATCTTCCAGTCTAGCGACTAGTCTTCCTAAGTACTATACAAGGGTGTATTTGATTATCATTTGGCCCGTAAATTAACAAAGATATATAGTAGGCGCGCGGCGCGCCTAATGTACTGTAGGCGCAGGGGGAGTTAACCGTGACATTTCGTGTCGGGATGTTGACCTCTAGTCCCGGTGATCCCGGAAGTGCGCTGTTTATGTCTGGTATGTGCTGACTTTGGAGCGCTTGGTGTACTTGAGCGATAGTGATAGGTTAGTAGATTATACAACATCAATAAAAAACGATCAATATAAGACAGAAGACAAAGATATATTTTATTATCTCAATAGGTGTATAACATACATTGATATTATATAACATTACAAAATATTCAGTACAGTGAGTCAATATATATAGTACATGGATAACATTTATTTATAGATAGGTAGTTGGGTGTCTGCTTAGCGTTGTGTCATAAATGAATCATAAGGGGTGAAACTGTTAGAGATTGCTGGTTAGGCTAAGCGGGTAGTGTAAAGAGTTAAATATCTAAAGGCGTAGTCGAGACGTTATCATCAGCTACCTTTCTTTTTATATAGAAATAGGAAAGAGCATTTCTTGTTTGACTGTAGGAAAATATGGAATTATTTAAGACTTTGAAACCTACATTTTTCCCACCCTTAGCCTTTTGCGTGACGAGAACCTCTAAAAACATATCTTTATCTAATTTGTTGTGTTGCTTGCTTAGCCCTTTGCAACTGATTTTATCGTAACCCCCGCTGCAATGGTACGTCTTACTACATAAACTAACAAGAGCTGTCCCTTCGTACTCTAGTTTAAAAAGTCCGGGCGGTCGCTTGGTGTATGCTTTAACACCCTTACAGTTTATACAGTCTGTCTTGCTAGTATGTTCATCGCAGCGATGGGTGTATGGAGGTCGCCTAGTGTGTAATAAGGGCTGTATAGGGGTCGTCTAGTGTGCCGTGATGGGTCAATGGAGGTCGGCTAGTATGTCGTGATGGGTGTACGGAGGTCGTCTAGTGTGTCATATTGGGTGTATAGAGGGCGTTTAGTGTGTCATGATGGTTGTATAGGGGTCGTCTAGTGTGCCATGATGGGTGCATGGAGGTCGGCTAGTATGTCGTGATGGGTGTGCGGAGGTCGTCTAGTGGGGTATGATGGCTAGTATGTCGTGATGGGTGTATGGACGGCGTCTAGTGTGTCATGATGGGTGTATGGAGGTCGTTTAGTGTATCGTGATGGGTATATGGAGGTCGTCTACTGTGTCGTGAGGGGTGTATGGAGGTCGTCTAGTGTGGTATGAGGGGTGTATGGAGGTCGTCTAGTGTGATATGAGGGATGTATGGAGGTCGTCTAGTGTGATATGAGGGCTGTATGGAGGTCGTCTAGTGTGATATGAGGGCTGTATCCCGGGCGTCTAGTGTGACATTAGGGCTGTATGGTGGTTGTCTGGTATATCATACTTTAATCAACCAATTAGAAAACATGATAAAACGAAGGAATTCAACAATATTTATCTTAACAACTTTACATCAATACAGTTGAATAACCTGTTATCGTTAACCCTTACCATACTTTAAGAGAAAACATTCAAACTTACAGTATAAAATATAGTCTCAATCATCTACACTGAATATAACCTATTATCGATAACCCTTAACATACTTTAAGAGAAAACAAGCCAACTTACGGTGCAAAACTCCGCTAGAGTGAACAGTAACTTTCCTTGAATCAACCAAACTTATAACGCCGTCTAGTTTAAATATATCCTGGTAAGAAATGAATAAATTAGCCAATCAGCGAGTGACTATGCCAACATCGACTGATATCGGATTAACCAACCAGAGAAGAGTATTAGTATAGGAGGCGGGGCAAAGAAATGACTGACAGGTGGATTAACCAATCAGAGAAGCGCGTTAGCCGAAGCGTAGGTAGTGGCTGTCGGGTCAGTGGTGGGGGAAAGAAAGGCGGGGTGGTGGATTACTTGAACTCATTTTGACCCCTGAACCAATTCCAGAAGAGTTCTATGACCTCATTTAGACCGCTGAAGGCTTTAATACCAGTGTTTCCCACGTCAACGAACGACATACATCATTAAAGGTGATTACCTCAGCTCTTAGACTTTGGAGTTCCATATCTTTATCACTTGATTGAATGACAGAGAACAGTAAAGATGATCATTTCAGGTAAGAAAACTTAGTTCCAAACCCCAAAATTTCGACTCATACTCACAAAGTTGAACACGAACTATACAAAGTTAGTCCCAAAGTCGTAATTGTTCGACACGAAAGTCGTAAATGTTATATGCAAAGTCCAAAAGTTTGTCAAAAAGACAACCTAAACTCAAAATAGTTAGACACAAAACCCAACAATGTATATGCAAAGTCCAAAAAGTTACTCCAAAAGACAACTAATGTAACACTTAACCCAAAATGTCGTCTCATAACCA
Organism: Megaustenia siamemsis; assembly: GCA_032433765.1. Classification (NCBI taxonomy): domain Eukaryota; kingdom Metazoa; phylum Mollusca; class Gastropoda; order Stylommatophora; family Ariophantidae; genus Megaustenia; species Megaustenia siamemsis. The sequence continues at coordinate 34,562,616 of JAVIAB010000059.1, read as the reverse complement.
AAAATTTGAACTCAAAACCCTAAAAATTAGGCCCAAAGTGATACTAGTTCACCACAAAAGTCGTAAATGTTATATTCAAATCCAAAAGTTTGTCAAAAAGACAACCCAAACTCAAAATAGTTAGACACAAAGCCCAACAATTTATATGCAAAGTCCAAAAAGTTACTCCAAAAGACAACTAATGTAACACTTAACCCCAAAATTTCGTTCATAACCAAAAAGTTGAACTCAAAACCCTACAAAATTTAAACCCAAAGTCAAAATAGTTAGACACGAAAGACCAAATAGTTATATTCAAAGTCCAAAAGTTTGTCAAAAAGACAACCCAAACTCAAAAGTTTGTCAAAAAGACAACCCAAACTCAAAATAGTTAGACATGAAAGGTCAAAAAGGTATACACAAGTCCAAAATGTTACTTCAAAACACAACTAATATAACAACAAGCCCTAAAATTTCGACTCATATGCACAAACTTGGGCACACAACCCTACACAATTTAGACCGAAAGTCAAAATAGTTAGACACGAAAGACCAAATAGTTATATGCAAAGTCCAAAAGTTTGTCAAAAAGACAACCCAAACTCAAAATAGTTGTACACGAAAAACCAAAAAAGGACATTCAAAGTCCAAAATGTTACTCCAAACGACAATTAATGTAACACCAAGCTCTAAAATTTCGACTTATACTCACAAATTTGGACACAAAACCCTTAAAAAAAATCTAGACCCAAAGTCCAAAAGACAAAATAATTTAACCCCAAAACACAAAAATCTCATCTCATAAGCAAAAAGTTGAAAATGCAGGCTGTCTAGTATGTCTTGATCTTGACCCGATAAGTTTCTAAAAATAGATTTTGACCAGTGATACAATACCAAAGTGTCCACTTATCAACCAAAGTCTTTAATACAGCTGAGAAAACCCTAATAAATAATTACAATTTACTAAAAATGTTGCACTTGATGATAGTTGCGACTGTGTCTAAATCATTATTGAAAATATTCATAGAACTCTAGTAAAAGCCAAACACACTAAAACACCACATTGAAAGAATGAACTTAAAGTTCACGCCCCTGTCACAACTCTGCTAAGAAAAGTACTGCAAAGCATGAAAGTTATGTCCCCTGCTATAACTCTACTAAACGAAAGTATTACCAAACACGTAGGTTACACTCCTACCATAACCCCACTAAGAAAAAAAGATTTTACTTAAAATACCACATTTATGATTGTTACGCCCCTTGACCCTTTATGAGGTGTACGCCCATGAAACTGTTAGAAATAGTAAATTTACACTCTAGGGTTACTCCAAACTTTACATTAGACATCCCCATAGCAAAATTTACTTAAAAGTCACTTTTATGGTTGTTACGCCCCTTGACCCTTTATGAGGGGACGCCCATGAAAATGTTACAAATTGTAAATTTACACTCTAAACTTACCCCGAATGTTATTTTAGACATCCCCATAGCAAAAATTTGCTTAAAAGTCACTTTTATGATTGTTACCCCCTTGACTCTTTTTTAGGGCTACGCCCATGAAACTGTTAAAAATAGTCAATTTAACATCTAGACATACCACAAACTTTATTTTAGTCACCCACATAGCAAAAATTTACTAAAAACCACTTTTATGAGTGTTGCCCCCTGTACCCATTTTTGGTGGATACGCCCATGAAACTGTTAAAATAAGTAAATTTAACACCTAGACATACCCCAAACTTTATATTAAGCATCTCCGTATCAAGAATTTACATAAAAACAACTTTTGAAATTACTACCCCCGTACACATTTTTGGCGGTTACGCCCATGAAACTGTTAAAATAGTAAATTTAACATCTAGACATACTCCAAACTTTATATTAAGCATCCCCATTAAAAAAATGTACATAAAAACAACTTTTGAAATTACTACCCCTGTACCCATTTTTGGCGGTTACGCCCATGAAACTGTTAAAAATAGTCAATTTAACACCTAGACATACCCCAAACTTTATATTAAGCATCTCCATATCAAGAATTTACATAAAAACAACTTTTGAAATTACTACCACTGTACCCATTTTTGGCGGTTACGCCCATGAAATCGATAAAAAATTGAAATTTAACACCTAGACATACCCCAAACTTTATATTAAGCATCCCCATAACAAAAATTTACATAAAAACAACTTTTGAAATTACTACCCCTGTACCCATTTTTGGCGGTTACGCCCATGAAACTGTTAAAAATAGTAAATTTAACATCTAGACATACCCCAAACTTTATATTAAGCATCCCCGTATCAAGAATTTACATAAAAACAACTTTTGAAATTACTACCCCCGTACCCATTTTTGGCGGTTACGCCCATGAAATCGATTAAAAAAATTGAAGTTTAACCTATTGGCATACATCAAACATAATATGTGACACGCCCATGTATCAAATTTGCCTAAAAAATCAACCAAAAATTAGTAGTGTATATTGGCACTTAGGATGGATAGACTATAAGGATCTCTCATATAAGGAAAAATGTTGACTCTCATATAAGTGTGCTTCCATGTACGGGTAGACTCTCATATAAGGACAAATGTGCTTCCATGTACGGGTAGACTATTTATATAAGAAATTATGTTCGGCTGTAAACACATTTGTTGCATCTAAGTGCCAATATACACTACTAATTTTTGGTTGATTTTTTAGGCAAATTTGATACATGGGCGTGTCACATATTATGTTTGATGTATGCCAATAGGTTAAACTTCAATTTTTTTTATCGATTTCATGGGCGTAACCTCCAAAAATGGGTACGGGGGTAGTAATTTCAAAAGTTGTTTTTATGTAAATTCTTGATACGGGGATACTTAATATAAAGTTTGGGGTATGTCTAGATGTTAAATTTACTATTTTTAACAGTTTCATGGGCGTAACCGCCAAAAATGGGTACGGGGGTAGTAATTTCAAAAGTTGTTTTTATGTAAATTCTTGATACGGGGATGCTTAATATAAAGTTTGGGGTATGTCTAGGTGTTAAATTTCAATTTTTTTATCGATTTCATGGGCGTAACCGCCAAAAATGGGTACAGGGGTAGTAATTTCAAAAGATGTTTTTATGTAAATTCTTGATACGGGGATGCTTAATATAAAGTTTGGGGTATGTCTAGATGTTAAATGACTATTTTTAACAGTTTCATGGGCGTAACCGCCAAAAATGGGTACAGGGGTAGTAATTTCAAAAGTTGTTTTTATGTAAATTCTTGATATGGAGATGCTTAATATAAAGTTTGGGGTATGTCTAGGTGTTAAATTTCAATTTTTTATCGATTTCATGGGCGTAACCGCCAAAAATGGGTACGGGGGTAGTAATTTCAAAAGTTGTTTTTATGTAAATTCTTGATACGGGGATGCTTAATATAAAGTTTGGGGTATGTCTAGATGTTAAATTGACTATTTTTAACAGTTTCATGGGCGTAACCGCCAAAAATGGGTACAGGGGTAGTAATTTCAAAAGTTGTTTTTATGTAAAGTCTGATATGGAGATGCTTAATATAAAGTTTGGGGTATGTCTAGGTGTTAAATTTACTATTTTTAACAGTTTCATGGGCGTAACCACCAAAAATGGGTACAGGGGGCAACACTCATAAAAGTGGTTTTTAGTAAATTTTTGCTATGTGGGTGACTAAAATAAAGTTTGTGGTATGTCTAGATGTTAAATTGACTATTTTTAACAGTTTCATGGGCGTAGCCCTAAAAAAGAGTCAAGGGGGTAACAATCATAAAAGTGACTTTTAAGCAAATTTTTGCTATGGGGATGTCTAAAATAACATTCGGGGTAAGCTTAGAGTGTAAATTTACTATTTGTAACAGTTTCATGGGCGTCCCCTCATAAAGGGTCAAGGGGCGTAACAACCATAAAAGTGACTTTTAAGTAAATTTTTGCTATGGGGATGTCTAATGTAAAGTTTGGAGTAACCCTAGAGTGTAAATTTACTATTTCTAACAGTTTCATAAGCGTACCCCTGATAAAGGGTCAAGGGGCGTAACAATCATAAATGTGGTATTTTAAGTAAAATCTTGTTTTTCTTAGTGGGGTTATGGTAGGAGTGTAACCTACGTGTTTGGTAATACTTTCGTTTAGTAGAGTTATAGCAAGGGACATAACTTTCATGCTTTGCAATACTTTTCTTAGCAAAGTTGTGACAGGGGCGTGAACTTTAAGTTCATTCTTTCAATGTGGTGTTTTAGTGTGTTTGGCTTTTACTAGAGTTCTATGAATATTTTCAATAATGATTTAGACACAGTCGCAACTATCATCAAGTGCAACATTTTTAGTAAATTGTAATTATTTATTAGGGTTTTCTCAGCTGTATTAAAGACTTTGGTTGATAAGTGGACACTTTGGTATTGTATCACTGGTCAAAATCTATTTTTAGAAACTTATCGGGTCAAGATCAAGACATACTAGACAGCCTGCATTTTCAACTTTTTGCTTATGAGATGAGATTTTTGTGTTTTGGGGTTAAATTATTTTGTCTTTTGGACTTTGGGTCTAGATTTTTTTTAAGGGTTTTGTGTCCAAATTTGTGAGTATAAGTCGAAATTTTAGAGCTTGGTGTTACATTAATTGTCGTTTGGAGTAACATTTTGGACTTTGAATGTCCTTTTTTGGTTTTTCGTGTACAACTATTTTGAGTTTGGATTGTCTTTTTGACAAACTTTTGGACTTTGCATATAACTATTTGGTCTTTCGTGTCTAACTATTTTGACTTTCGGTCTAAATTGTGTAGGGTTGTGTGCCCAAGTTTGTGCATATGAGTCGAAATTTTAGGGCTTGTTGTTATATTAGTTGTGTTTTGAAGTAACATTTTGGACTTTGTGTATACCTTTTTGACCTTTCATGTCTAACTATTTTGAGTTTGGGTTGTCTTTTTGACAAACTTTTGAGTTTGGGTTGTCTTTTTGACAAACTTTTGGACTTTGAATATAACTATTTGGTCTTTCGTGTCTAACTATTTTGACTTTGGGTTTAAATTTTGTAGGGTTTTGAGTTCAACTTTTTGGTTATGAACGAAATTTTGGGGTTAAGTGTTACATTAGTTGTCTTTTGGAGTAACTTTTTGGACTTTGCATATAAATTGTTGGGCTTTGTGTCTAACTATTTTGAGTTTGGGTTGTCTTTTTGACAAACTTTTGGATTTGAATATAACATTTACGACTTTTGTGGTGAACTAGTATCACTTTGGGCCTAATTTTTAGGGTTTTGAGTTCAAATTTTTGGTTATGAGACGACATTTTGGGTTAAGTGTTACATTAGTTGTCTTTTGGAGTAACTTTTTGGACTTTGCATATAAATTGTTGGGCTTTGTGTCTAACTATTTTGAGTTTAGGTTGTCTTTTTGACAAACTTTTGGATTTGAATATAACATTTACGACTTTTGTGGTGAACTAGTATCACTTTGGGACTAAATTTTTAGGGTTTTGAGTTCAACTTTTTGGTTATGAGACGAAATTTTGGGATTAAGAGTTACATTAGTTGTCTTTTGGAGTAACTTTTTGGACTTTGCATATACATTGTTGGGTTTTGTGTCTAACTATTTTGAGTTTAGGTTGTCTTTTTGACAAACTTTTGGACTTTGCATATAACATTTACGACTTTCGTGTCGAACAATTACGACTTTGGGACTAACTTTGTATAGTTCGTGTTCAACTTTGTGAGTATGAGTCGAAATTTTGGGGTTTGGAACTAAGTTTTCTTACCTGAAATGATCATCTTTACTGTTCTCTGTCATTCAATCAAGTGATAAAGATATGGAACTCCAAAGTCTAAGAGCTGAGGTAATCACCTTTAATGATGTATGTCGTTCGTTGACGTGGGAAACACTGGTATTAAAGCCTTCAGCGGTCTAAATGAGGTCATAGAACTCTTCTGGAATTGGTTCAGGGGTCAAAATGAGTTCAAGTAATCCACCACCCCGCCTTTCTTTCCCCCACCACTGACCCGACAGCCACTACCTACGCTTCGGCTAACGCGCTTCTCTGATTGGTTAATCCACCTGTCAGTCATTTCTTTGCCCCGCCTCCTATACTAATACTCTTCTCTGGTTGGTTAATCCCGATATCAGTCGATGTTGGCATAGTCACTCGCTGATTGGCTAATTTATTCATTTCTTACCAGGATATATTTAAACTAGACGGCGTTATAAGTTTGGTTGATTCAAGGAAAGTTACTGTTCACTCTAGCGGAGTTTTGCACAGTAAGTTGGCTTGTTTTCTCTTAAAGTATGTTAAGGGTTATCGATAATAGGTTATATTCAGTGTAGATGATTGAGACTATATTTTATACTGTAAGTTTGAATGTTTTCTCTTAAAGTATGGTAAGGGTTAACGATAACAGGTTATTCAACTGTATTGATGTAAAGTTGTTAAGATAAATATTGTTGAATTCCTTCGTTTTATCATGTTTTCTAATTGGTTGATTAAAGTATGATATACCAGACAACCACCATACAGCCCTAATGTCACACTAGACGCCCGGGATACAGCCCTCATATCACACTAGACGACCTCCATACAGCCCTCATATCACACTAGACGACCTCCATACATCCCTCATATCACACTAGACGACCTCCATACACCCCTCATACCACACTAGACGACCTCCATACACCCCTCACGACACAGTAGACGACCTCCATATACCCATCACGATACACTAAACGACCTCCATACACCCATCATGACACACTAGACGCCGTCCATACACCCATCACGACATACTAGCCATCATACCCCACTAGACGACCTCCGCACACCCATCACGACATACTAGCCGACCTCCATGCACCCATCATGGCACACTAGACGACCCCTATACAACCATCATGACACACTAAACGCCCTCTATACACCCAATATGACACACTAGACGACCTCCGTACACCCATCACGACATACTAGCCGACCTCCATTGACCCATCACGGCACACTAGACGACCCCTATACAGCCCTTATTACACACTAGGCGACCTCCATACACCCATCGCTGCGATGAACATACTAGCAAGACAGACTGTATAAACTGTAAGGGTGTTAAAGCATACACCAAGCGACCGCCCGGACTTTTTAAACTAGAGTACGAAGGGACAGCTCTTGTTAGTTTATGTAGTAAGACGTACCATTGCAGCGGGGGTTACGATAAAATCAGTTGCAAAGGGCTAAGCAAGCAACACAACAAATTAGATAAAGATATGTTTTTAGAGGTTCTCGTCACGCAAAAGGCTAAGGGTGGGAAAAATGTAGGTTTCAAAGTCTTAAATAATTCCATATTTTCCTACAGTCAAACAAGAAATGCTCTTTCCTATTTCTATATAAAAAGAAAGGTAGCTGATGATAACGTCTCGACTACGCCTTTAGATATTTAACTCTTTACACTACCCGCTTAGCCTAACCAGCAATCTCTAACAGTTTCACCCCTTATGATTCATTTATGACACAACGCTAAGCAGACACCCAACTACCTATCTATAAATAAATGTTATCCATGTACTATATATTGACTCACTGTACTGAATATTTTTGTAATGTTATATAATATCAATGTATGTTATACACCTATTGAGATAATAAAATATATCTTTGTCTTCTGTCTTATATTGATCGTTTTTTATTGATGTTGTATAATCTACTAACCTATCACTATCGCTCAAGTACACCAAGCGCTCCAAAGTCAGCACATACCAGACATAAACAGCGCACTTCCGGGATCACCGGGACTAGAGGTCAACATCCCGACACGAAATGTCACGGTTAACTCCCCCTGCGCCTACAGTACATTAGGCGCGCCGCGCGCCTACTATATATCTTTGTTAATTTACGGGCCAAATGATAATCAAATACACCCTTGTATACTACTTTCCTATCTGGTTATTTATTTTTTTCCCAATATAGCGACTAGTCTTCCTATCTGGTTATTTCTTTTTTTTCCAATATAGAGACTAGGCTTCCTATCTGGATATTTCTTTTTTTTCAAATCTAGCGACTAGTCTTCCTATCTGGTTATTTCTTTTTTTTTCCAATCTAGCGACTAGTCTTCCTATCTGGTTATTTCTTTTTTTCCCAATATAGCGACTAGTCTTCCTATCTGGTTATTTCTTTTTTTCCAATATAGAGACTAGGCTTCCTATCTGGTTATTTCTTTTTTTTCCAATCTAGCGACTAGTCTTCCTATCTGGTTATTTCTTTTCTTTTCCAATATAGCGACTATTCTTACTATCTGGTTATTTCTTTTTTTCCCAATATAGCGACTAGTCTTCCTATCTGGTTATTTCTTTTTTTTTCCAATATAGAGACTAGGCTTCCTATCTGGTTATTTCTTTTCTTTTCCAATATAGCGACTAGTCTTACTATCCGGTTATTTATTTTTCTTCCAATATAGCGACTGGTATTACTATCTGGTTATTTCTTTATCTTTCAGTCTAGCAACTAATCCGGTTATTTGTTTTTCTTCCAATGTAGCGATTAATCTTACTATCTGGTTATTTCTTTTTCTGTAAATCTAGCGACTAGTCTTATTATCTGGTTATTTCTTTTTTTCTTTAAATCTAGCGACTAGTCTTACTATCTGGTTATTTCTTTTTTCTTTAAATCTAGAGACTAGTCTTATTATCTGGTCACTGCGAGTCCAACGGATGTCGCTGCATCAATCCAGAGAGTCACTGACATTCTTCCGCGTGCAAAAAAAATATATATTTATAACTAGTATTTTAACGGTACATGTAAATTACCTCCTAAAGTTAACATTTTGAACGAAAAATCTAGCGACACAAAATACAGTATGAACGGTAGTCGACCACCCACAACAAAACAATGGAATGCATCAGTTACATCTCAAGAGCATTTAAAACAGAGTAAGTATACAAGAGAACGTGAGCTACTACGGAGTATTCAATATCAATACACAATCAGTTATCAATATCAGACTATTGACATCTACAAGCTTTCTATGGCGCATGTTTCGCTTGGTTACACAGTCCAATTCTGTAAATAAAAACGCACATTATATTACTGATTATCTCTCTTCGGGGCAGTTAAGGCAAGTAAGGGTTACCTCCCATTTATAAACTTTGATTAGACTCTAGGGTAATACTACATGTATCTGTAATAATCGAGTAGAAGCCATCAACATAAAGTACTCATGCAGCTGCAAATAATATTTATAAGAAGCATAAACTTGAAAATTGCAAAAATAAACATATACAATTATAATTTTGTATGCAGTTAACAAAATGGGTCTGTTGTGTTCGGGAGCAGATATTCAAATGAGGTACGAAGGCCTGGATTACTCTAATATTTTGTCACATAACACAATATATAACCAGCTCAATAAGTCAATAAGTTATGTGTCAGTGTACAACCAGTCAGCGTATATCAGTCAAACTTTATATAGCTCAAGTAATTCGAGCCAATACCAAATAACTGTAACACTATAAGTGGAGACGGGGAAGTAGAACTATAACACTATAAGATGAGACGTGGTAGCAGAACTGTAACACTATAAGGTGAGACGGGGTAGCAGAACTGTAACACTATAAGATGAGACGTGGTAGCAGATCTGTAACACTATAAGGTGAGACGTGGTAGCAGATCTGTAACACTATAAGGTGAGACGGGGTAGCAGAACTGTAACACTATAAAATGAGACGGGGTAGCAGATCTGTAACACTATAAGGTGAGACGTGGTAGCAGACCTGTAACACTATAAGATGAGACGTGGTAGCAGATCTGTAACACTATAAGTTGAGACGTGGTAGCAGAACTGCAACACTATAAAATTAGACGGGGTAGCAGAACTGTAACATTATAAGATGAGACGTGGTAGCAGAACTGTAACACTATAAGATGAGACGGGGTAGCAGAACTGTAACACTATAAGGTGAGACGTGGTAGCAGATCTGTAACACTATAAGTTGAGACGGGGTAGCAGAACTGCAACACTATAAGATGAGACGGGGTAGCAGAACTGTAACACTATAAGATGAGAACAGGTAGCAGAACTGTAACACTATAAGATGAGACGGGGTAGCAGAACTGTAACACTATAAGGTGAGACGGGGTAGCAGAACTGTAACACTATAAGATGAGACGGGGTAGCAGAACTGTAACACTATAAGATGAGACGTGGTAGCAGAACTGTAACACTATAAGGTGAGACGGGGTAGCAGAACTGTAACACTATAAGGTGAGACGGGGTAGCAGAACTGTAACACTATAAGATGAGACGGGGTAGCAGAACTGTGACACTATAAGATAAGACGTGGTAGCAGAACTGTAACACTATAAGGTGAGACGTGGTAGCAGAACTGTAACACTATAAGGTGAGACGGGGTAGGAGAACTGCAACACTATAAGGTGAGACGGGGTAGCAGAACTGTAACACTATAAGATGAGACGTGGTAGCAGAACTGTAACACTATAAGGTGAGACGGGGTAGCAGAACTGTAACACTATAAGGTGAGACGTGGTAGCAGATCTGTAACACTATAAGGTGAGACGGGGTAACAGAACTGTAACACTATAAGATGAGACGTGGTAGCAGAACTGTAACACTATAAGTGGAGACGGGGTAGCAGATCTGTAACACTATAAGATGAGACGTGGTAGCAACACTGTAACACTATAAGTGGAGACGGGGTAGCAGAACTGTAACACTATAAGATGAGACGTGGTAGCAGAACTGTAACACTATAAGATGAGACGTGGTAACAGAACTGTAACACTATAAGTGGAGACGGGGTAGCAGATCTGTAACACTATAAGATGAGACGTGGTAGCAGCACTGTAACACTATACGTGGATACGGGGTAGCATAACTGTAACACTATAAGATGAGACGTGGTAGCAGAACTGTAACACTATAAGTGGAGACGGGGTAGCAGATCTGTAACACTATAAGGTGAGACGGGGTAGCAGAACTGTAACACTATAAGGTGAGACGGGGTAACAGAACTGTAACACTATAAGTGGAGACGAGGGTAGCAGAACTGTGACACTATAAGGTGAGACGGGGTAGCAGATCTGTAACACTATAAGGTGAGACGGGGTAACAGAACTGTAACACTATAAGTTGTGACGGGGTAGCAGAACTGCAACACTATAAGGTGAGACGTGGTAGCAGAACTGTAACACTATAAGGTGAGACGGGGTAGCAGAACTGTAACACTATAAGATGAGACGTGGTAGCAGATCTGTAACACTATAAGGTGAGACGTGGTAGCAGATCTGTAACACTATAAGGTGAGACGGGGTAGCAGAACTGTAACACTATAAAATGAGACGGGGTAGCAGATCTGTAACACTATAAGGTGAGACGTGGTAGCAGACCTGTAACACTATAAGATGAGACGTGGTAGCAGATCTGTAACACTATAAGTTGAGACGTGGTAGCAGAACTGCAACACTATAAAATTAGACGGGGTAGCAGAACTGTAACATTATAAGATGAGACGTGGTAGCAGAACTGTAACACTATAAGATGAGACGGGGTAGCAGAACTGTAACACTATAAGGTGAGACGTGGTAGCAGATCTGTAACACTATAAGTTGAGACGGGGTAGCAGAACTGCAACACTATAAGATGAGACGGGGTAGCAGAACTGTAACACTATAAGATGAGAACAGGTAGCAGAACTGTAACACTATAAGATGAGACGGGGTAGCAGAACTGTAACACTATAAGGTGAGACGGGGTAGCAGAACTGTAACACTATAAGATGAGACGGGGTAGCAGAACTGTAACACTATAAGATGAGACGTGGTAGCAGAACTGTAACAGTATAAGGTGAGACGGGGTAGCAGAACTGTAACACTATAAGGTGAGACGGGGTAGCAGAACTGTAACACTATAAGATGAGACGGGGTAGCAGAACTGTGACACTATAAGATGAGACGTGGTAGCAGAACTGTAACACTATAAGGTGAGACGTGGTAGCAGAACTGTAACACTATAAGGTGAGACGGGGTAGGAGAACTGCAACACTATAAGGTGAGACGGGGTAGCAGAACTGTAACACTATAAGATGAGACGTGGTAGCAGAACTGTAACACTATAAGGTGAGACGGGGTAGCAGAACTGTAACACTATAAGGTGAGACGTGGTAGCAGATCTGTAACACTATAAGGTGAGACGGGGTAACAGAACTGTAACACTATAAGATGAGACGTGGTAGCAGAACTGTAACACTATAAGTGGAGACGGGGTAGCAGATCTGTAACACTATAAGATGAGACGTGGTAGCAGCACTGTAACACTATAAGTGGAGACGGGGTAGCAGAACTGTAACACTATAAGATGAGACGTGGTAGCAGAACTGTAACACTATAAGATGAGACGTGGTAACAGAACTGTAACACTATAAGTGGAGACGGGGTAGCAGATCTGTAACACTATAAGATGAGACGTGGTAGCAGCACTGTAACACTATACGTGGATACGGGGTAGCAGAACTGTAACACTATAAGATGAGACGTGGTAGCAGAACTGTAACACTATAAGTGGAGACGGGGTAGCAGATCTGTAACACTATAAGATGAGACGGGGTAGCAGAACTGTAACACTATAAGGTGAGACGGGGTAACAGAACTGTAACACTATAAGTGGAGACGAGGGTAGCAGAACTGTGACACTATAAGGTGAGACGGGGTAGCAGATCTGTAACACTATAAGGTGAGACGGGGTAACAGAACTGTAACACTATAAGTTGTGACGGGGTAGCAGAACTGCAACACTATAAGGTGAGACGTGGTAGCAGAACTGTAACACTATAAGGTGAGACGGGGTAGCAGAACTGTAACACTATAAGATGAGACGTGGTAGCAGATCTGTAACACTATAAGGTGAGACGTGGTAGCAGATCTGTAACACTATAAGGTGAGACGGGGTAGCAGAACTGTAACACTATAAAATGAGACGGGGTAGCAGATCTGTAACACTATAAGGTGAGACGTGGTAGCAGACCTGTAACACTATAAGATGAGACGTGGTAGCAGATCTGTAACACTATAAGTTGAGACGTGGTAGCAGAACTGCAACACTATAAAATTAGACGGGGTAGCAGAACTGTAACATTATAAGATGAGACGTGGTAGCAGAACTGTAACACTATAAGATGAGACGGGTAGCAGAACTGTAACACTATAAGGTGAGACGTGGTAGCAGATCTGTAACACTATAAGTTGAGACGGGGTAGCAGAACTGCAACACTATAAGATGAGACGGGGTAGCAGAACTGTAACACTATAAGATGAGAACAGGTAGCAGAACTGTAACACTATAAGATGAGACGGGGTAGCAGAACTGTAACACTATAAGGTGAGACGGGGTAGCAGAACTGTAACACTATAAGATGAGACGGGGTAGCAGAACTGTAACACTATAAGATGAGACGTGGTAGCAGAACTGTAACAGTATAAGGTGAGACGGGGTAGCAGAACTGTAACACTATAAGGTGAGACGGGGTAGCAGAACTGTAACACTATAAGATGAGACGGGGTAGCAGAACTGTGACACTATAAGATGAGACGTGGTAGCAGAACTGTAACACTATAAGGTGAGACGTGGTAGCAGAACTGTAACACTATAAGGTGAGACGGGGTAGGAGAACTGCAACACTATAAGGTGAGACGGGGTAGCAGAACTGTAACACTATAAGATGAGACGTGGTAGCAGAACTGTAACACTATAAGGTGAGACGGGGTAGCAGAACTGTAACACTATAAGGTGAGACGTGGTAGCAGATCTGTAACACTATAAGGTGAGACGGGGTAACAGAACTGTAACACTATAAGATGAGACGTGGTAGCAGAACTGTAACACTATAAGTGGAGACGGGGTAGCAGATCTGTAACACTATAAGATGAGACGTGGTAGCAGCACTGTAACACTATAAGTGGAGACGGGGTAGCAGAACTGTAACACTATAAGATGAGACGTGGTAGCAGAACTGTAACACTATAAGATGAGACGTGGTAACAGAACTGTAACACTATAAGTGGAGACGGGGTAGCAGATCTGTAACACTATAAGATGAGACGTGGTAGCAGCACTGTAACACTATACGTGGATACGGGGTAGCAGAACTGTAACACTATAAGATGAGACGTGGTAGCAGAACTGTAACACTATAAGTGGAGACGGGGTAGCAGATCTGTAACACTATAAGGTGAGACGGGGTAGCAGAACTGTAACACTATAAGGTGAGACGGGGTAACAGAACTGTAACACTATAAGTGGAGACGAGGGTAGCAGAACTGTGACACTATAAGGTGAGACGGGGTAGCAGATCTGTAACACTATAAGGTGAGACGGGGTAACAGAACTGTAACACTATAAGTTGTGACGGGGTAGCAGAACTGCAACACTATAAGGTGAGACGTGGTAGCAGAACTGTAACACTATAAGGTGAGACGGGGTAGCAGAACTGTAACACTATAAGATGAGACGTGGTAGCAGAACTGTAACACTATAAGGTGAGACGGGGTAGCAGAACTGTAACACTATAAGATGAGACGTGGTAGCAGAACTGTAACACTATAAGTGGAGACGGGGTAGCAGATCTGTAACACTATAAGGTGAGACGGGGTAGCAGAACTGTAACACTATAAGGTGAGACGGGGTAACAGAACTGTAACACTATAAGTGGAGACGAGGGTAGCAGAACTGTGACACTATATTGGAGACTGGGAAGCTGAAACGTAACACTATAAGTGGAGACGGGGTAGCAGAACTGTGACACTATAAGGTGAGACGGGGTAGCAGAATTGTAACACTATAAGGTGAGACGCGGGCGCAGAACTGTAACATTATAGGTGGAGACGGGGTAGCTGATCTGTAACACTATAAGGTGAGACGTGGTAGCAGAACTGTAACACTATAAGTGGAGACGGGGTAGCAGAACTGTAACACTATAAGTGGAGACTGGGAAGCTGAAACGTAACACTATAAGTGGAGACGGGGTAGCAGAACTGTAACACTATAAGTGGAGACAAGGAAGTAGAACCGTAACACTATAAGTGGAGACGGAAAAGCAGAACTGTAATACTGTAAGTGGAAAAAGGGAAGCAGAACTACTAGACGGTGAGGCGAACTATATTATTTTTTTCTAATTGAACCTGATTACATATTAAAAAAGCTCTGGAATTAAAAAAATATATTTGTCTGTCACAGATATTAGGATTACCCTGCAGCCTACACTGTTAATAATGAATGGAAAAATAGTGGCAAAAATGAGAGCACAGAATCCTAATAGAGGCTACAGAATAGCTAATTGTATGTCCGTTGTGCAGCAGTCCTGTCTTTCTGCCCCCACCCCAGTTCAGAGATTAAATCCGTATGTAATCAAGTATTAAAGGTATTTTTCAAGTCGGGTGGTTTTCCCAACTAGACTACCGAGGCCCCCAAATACTTTCCGTATATTCTTGTATTTATAAAGATGTAATTTCTTCACTTTTATAGTCGATATTTCAGACAACAACAATTTCTGAAGTAAAACAATGACATTATCATGCGACCTAGATGTAGAAACAAAACACTTTTATTTTTTTTAAAGCCAGCATTTTTCTTTTTTGTCTTTGAAGAAATATTTATGTCCATTTTGTAGATTTTCAATTAATTATCTTCATTGTGGTTGTTTATATCAATCCCCAAAAGCTGTCCTCTCACCACAAGCCGTCTGAAAGAATCACTTTCTCTAGCCAAATCCCTCGTGGCTTCTGTTTTCAAGTTCAAGGTCTCTTTGACGTTTTGAAATCACCTTTTTCTTGGGCCGCCCATGATTTGTCTTCCTCGAACCATGTCGTCCACTGCCATTTAAGGATTTTTTAAAATAATTTCCCCTGTAAGATGTTGTTTATTAACCAGGTCCTTCCAAATATGAAGTCCTTTAATATATCTTCAGTGATCTCTTTAAATATCCATGGTTTCCTAAGGAACTTCTGTAGCATTTTACGTCCAATTAACCAGTTTTCTCCATTGTTTTTAAGATGCCCATGATTCACGACCGTATTTTGTTGTCGAGAAGATACATGTCCAAGTAGTTTTCATTGTACTACCTTGTTGGCTTTGTGTCATACTTTATTTATGACATTTCATGATTGTGTTGCTATTGCTTGTATTCTTTTAATCTTCAGGTTATAGCCATTGTTAGTTCTTACATATCTAAGGTCTTCATTATATTTTATAATTCCAAGTACTGCACTGTTGACGCTGAATTTGGTTTGTTTTTTTTACTCTGTCGGTGGACGATTTCTTTGTTTAATGTTTATTTATTTATAACTCTGGTACTAGACTACGAGTGAAGCATCTTCACATGAGCCCAGGTAAGGTCACTGTGTTCACCGCTTGTGCAATAGGGAGATAGAAAGAAAAACAGAAGACGGATGGGTAAAGAGAAAGACATAGAGGATGCATGTAAGGAGGGTGTATTGGTAACGTGAATTTCAGCTCAAAGGGGGTAGTGTGAACATAGGAAGTTGTGAGTGAATTTCACAGTTTACGAATGAGAAGGAATAGAAGGGAATTTGTTGTGAGTGGCATGATAAATTTAGTAGTGAGAACATGTGGGTAGTCGCCAGTCATAAGAGAACTTTCGTTGTGGACACTTGCACTAGGGAAGAATCGATGTTCATATTGTGCCACCCCGGGCACAATTTATAACATCCGAGTGCCCCTGTGAGTTATATAGGCTGAAGTTTACCCACTGCTTCAGTTTTGCGATGAACACCAACAAGGCCCAGTCGCAGAAATTGATCTGATTAAGGATTGCTTCTCAAATGACCAATTCTATGTGAATTTCTTAAATAAGATCACCCTTTACGTTTTCCAGTAATAGTAGATGCTGAGATCTTGTACCCACTTCCATATATTTTTAGAACCCTTCCCGTTTGACTGTATTTCACACCTAGGTCCCGTCCTGTCGACGGGCCATATCACTTTCAATCCAGTCGTTGCATGAATAAGCTCGGACCAGAGGGAAGTGATTTATTTCTTTTTTTTTTTTTTTAAAGTTTAATATTATTATCGCTATGTAGTTACATTTCTGAGTATATCCTTGTATATTTTAGTGTTGTTGTTTGTTGTTCCAGCTGAAGACCTTTTTTGGCAGAAACGTCGTTCTGCTTGTGTTTTGTTTCTCACCTACGTAAAGCTGTTACCATACCACTTTTTTCTTTTCTTTTTTAAATTGTCATCATTAAACTCACCCAACGGCCTTATGATTCCAATGGTGGGGAGGTTGGGGGGTGGGGGGGGAGCGGCATTAATGTGGTTTACAAAGAGGTCCTTCAGTAGGGCAATGGTACCAGTCTCATCAGCATCGACATCATCTTGAGTTTTAGATCAAACACCGTGGACATGATCGTCATGAAGTCAAACGTTCCTAAAAAAAAATTAAAGTACCCCCGTCACGCCAAGTGGCGTATAGGGAATTTGGTGTTAGTGACCATAAATTTTACAGACCTTCGGCACATGATTTTTAGGGTAATGTGGTCGGTATTACACCCGTGCTGCTTTATTTTCCCAGAAAAAAAAACCGGTACCCATCAAAGGCTGGGTGAACCGGAAGCTGTCATTTGGGATCGAACCCTAACTCTTGTCCTTTGTAGTCCAGTTCACTAACCACTGAGCTATCGCGGCTCCCTCAAACGTTCCTGAACACTTAATCTTCCACTCGTGTCTCTTCACAAGCTTCTCCCTGAGTGCGGTTGATACTTGCATATGAATTAATTACGTGTTCCTACATCAATTGTCTTCGTGTTTTTGTTGCGTCGTAGCACTGTCTTCATCATTCGCTTCATCATCAATAATGACAAAGTGCTTCCTGGCATGTGACAGGTGTGTTAAATGTAAACGTTTTTGCTGAAGTCATTGAAGATAATTTAATTAAGATTAACTTGGATTTAATTAGATTTAAATTATGTACCGACCACAGATATAATGATCGAGGTGGAGCCTCGGTGGCTGAGTGGTGGTTGTGCTCGCTTTCTGATCAAAACGGTCCGAGTTCGATACTTAAAAGTGGATGACTTTTTTTCGGATCGACAAGGCTACGAGATTCACCCAGCCTCTAACAATGGGTACCAGTGATTTTTCTTGGAAGTAAAGGCGGCCTGGCGTGATAACGACCATATCACTCAGGTTTTCCTGACCATTAATGATTGTGTTTGAAAGTAATGTATCCCTTTTAGAGCTTTGTGAACATTATTTATGTGGTACATAGTAAGTAAAGTAAAGAACTCCATCACAGCACGTAGAGTACAGGGAAATATAGTGTTCTTTTTTTTTTCTTCTCTTTTCACTGATACCGAAGAGGTGTCGTGGTTTATATCATTTGTCGTTCTTGAGCTGCTCGAACTGTCTGAATTAGTGATTTTCCTTTGTTGTTGCATGTCTCTGTCACTGCATCTATCCATCTTCTTCTAGATCTTCCTCTTGGTCTTTTTCCATGCATTCTCGAAAAAAAACGCCCTTGATGGTGATTGGTGAAGATTCATTCTGAACAAGTGGCCCAACCATTTAAGTTGTTGTTGCTCTATATATTCTTTGTAGGGTTTTATTCCTACCATTTACAGTATGGTCTTAGTGACCATAATTTGTATAGACCTTCAGCACATAATTTTTGGGGGTAATATTTATATGGTAGTAAGATGAGCATACTTGAAGAGAGATCACAACAGAGGAGACTAAAAATAAATATAGATAAGACCAAAACTATGAGAATTAATGCAGTTGGCGATAACCAAATAAAAATAGGAGAAATACCTCTACTAGACGTACAATCTTACATATATCTGGGCAGTAATATAAAAAAGAGGGAGGAATAGAAAATGATACCAAAATAAGGATATCAAAAGCAAGACGAGCGTTAGTTGCATTATGAAACATATGGAAATCCAAATAAATTAGGTTAAATACAAAAATAAAAATGTTCAACTCCAATGTTAAGTCAGTTTTATTATATGACTTTTATTATAACATGGAGAACAACAAAATTGACAATCATGAAGATACAGACTTTCATTAATGGATGCTTAAGCAGAATAAAAGGATAGAAATGGCAGGACAAAATCACTAACATAGAATTATAGAAATGTACCAGTCAAATACCAGTGGATAAAGAGATACAGTGAAGACAATGGCTCTGGATAGGACACACACTGCCGAAGCCAAATGAGAGTTTTACACAACAGGCCCTTTTTGGAATCCTCATGTTAAAAGGCAAAGAGGAAGACCATGGAATTCTTGGAGAAGACAGATGGAAGTAGACATGAAGATGATGGGAAAGCCATGGGATGATCTTAAAAGAATGGCAAAAAACAGAACGACTTGGAAAGTGTTTGTTGAAGACCTATGCACCACAGGGATCTGAAAGTTAGAAGAAGAAAATCTATGTGGTAGAGGCATTAAATAATCGAGTAAACAAGAGAAAACAAGAAATAAATACAGGATCATAATTATCTTGCTGAATTCATGGATGACGTTTTCAATTTCCTTTCTTTTTGTGCCAGAGCTGTGTGTGTCATGTTAAGCATCGCCATCACCAGCTGCAACAAACAGTAGAGTAATATTAATTTAATGACTTATTTAACAGCAAAGAGATGTGAAAAGTAGAATGAGAAAATATGTTAGCAACAAACGATGTGTAAATTATATTGATTTAGTTAGTTACTGCTCTCATTAATCAGTGAGCATTTTTAAAATGGATATATATGCTTCTGAGTGCACTATGTAAAGGTTTCATTGAGAAAGCCTAATGGCGTATGGAGAATATAGTGTTGGCACTCATATTTACAAAGCACATTGTATTGTTTATGCTACGACAAGCAACCTTATTTCTTCCAAATATAGAGTGAACCCACGGCCGTGATAGTCCAGGTAAAAAGGTTTGCACCTGATAAGATAACTCAAATCAATTGTCAAGAGCGGGCGAGATAACTAGTCATTCACCTTGGCCGTGAGCATTTGATAGTAGCTTCCCTGCCATATTAGATGTGTCACTGGAGAGTAAAAAAACCTAAAAGAAAATTATCGTCAGATCAACACCTGATTTCGTAGCTAATCACGTCTCTCTAAAATATCCCGCTCTTGTAGCTAATCACGTCTCTCTAAAATGTCCCCATGTTGTAGCCAATCACGTCTCTCAACAGTGTCCCCATGTTGTAGCTACTAACGTCTCTCAACAGTGTCCCCATGTTGTAGCTAATCACGTCTCTCAACAGTGTCCCCATGTTGTAGCTAATCACGTCTCTCAACAGTGTCCCCATGTTGTAGCTAATCACGTCTCAACAATGACCCCATGTTGTAGCTAATCACGTCTCTACAGTGTCCCTCTGATGTAGCTAAACACGTCTCTATAGTGTCACCATGTTGTAGCTAAACACGTCTCTACAGTGTCCCCCTGTCGTAGCTAATCTCCTCTCTACAGTGTCCCCCTGTCGTAGCTAATCACGTCTCTACAGTGTTTCCCTGTTGTAGCTAATCCCGTCTCTACAGTGTCCCCATGTTGTAGCTAAACACGTATCTACAGTGTCCCCATGTTGTAGCTAATCAGGTCTCTACAGTGTCCCCCTGTCGTAGCTAATCACGTCTCTCTACAGTGTAACCCTGTTGTAGCTAAACACGTCTCTACAGTGTCCCCATGTTGTAACTAATCACGTCTCTCTACAGTGTCCCCCTGTCGTAGCTAATCACGTCTCTCTACAGTGTCCCCTTGTTGTAGCTAATCACGTCTCTCTACAGTGTCCCCATGTTGTAACTAATCACGTCTATCTACAGCGTCCCCTTGTTGTAGCTAATCACTTCTCTCTACAATGGCCCTATGTTGTAGCTAATCACGTCTCTACAGTGTCCCCATGTTGTAGCTAATCACATCTCTACAGTGTCCCCCTGTCGTAGCTAATCACGTCTCTCTACAGTGAACCCCTGTCGTAGCTAATCACGTCTCTCTACAGTGTCCCCCCTGTCGTAGCTAATCACGTCTCTCTACAGTGTCCCCCTGTCGTAGCTAATCACGTCTCTCTACAGTGTACCCGCTGTCGTAGCTAATCACGTCTCTCTACAATGTCCCCATGTTGTAGCTAATCACGTCTCTACAGTGTCCCCCTGTTGTAGCTAAACACGTCTCTACAGTGTCCCCATGTTGCAGCTAATCACGTCTCTACAGTGTCCCCCTGTCGTAGCTAATCACGTCTCTCTAAAGTGTCCCCCTGTCCTAGCTAATCTCGTCTATCTACAGTGTCCCCCTGACGTAGCTAATCACGTCTATCTACAGTGTCCCCCTGTCGTAGCTAAACACGTCTCTACAGTTTCCCCCTGGCGTAGCTAATAACGTCACTCTACAGTGTCCCCTGTCGTAGCTAATCACGTCTCTACAGTGTCCCCCCTTCGTAGATAAACACGTCTCTCTACAGTGTCCCCCTGTCGTAGCTAAACACGTCTCTACAATGTCCCCCTGTCGTAGCTAATCACGTCTCTACAGTGTCCCCCTGTTGTAGCTAAACACGTCTCTCTACAATGTCCCCCTGTCGTAGCTAATCACGTCTCTTTACAGTGTCCCCCTGCCGTAGCTAAACACGTCTCTCTACAGTATCCCCTTGTCGTAGCTAAACACGTCTCTCTACAATGTCCCCCTGCCGTAGCTAAACACGTCTTTCTACAGTATCCCGCTGTCGTAGCTAATCACGTCTCTGCAGTGTCCCCCCGTCCTAGCTAATCAAGTCTCTCTAGTGTCCCCCTGTCGTAGCTAATGACGTCTCTCTAGTGCCCCCCCGTCCTAGCTAATCACGTCTCTCTAGTATCCACCTGTCCTAGCTAATAACGTCTCTCTAGTGCCCCCCTGTCGTAGCTAATTACGTCTTTACAGTGTCCCCCAGTCGTAGCTAATCACGTCTCTCTACAGTGCCCCCACACCCTGTCATAGCTAATCACGTCTCTCTAGTGTGCCCCTGTCGTAGTTAAACACGTCTCTCTAGTGCCCCCCTCCCTGTCGTAGCTAATCACGTCTCTCTACAGTGTCCCCCCCATCCTAGCTAATCATGCCTCTCTATAGTGCCCCCCTGTCGTAGCTAAACATGTCTCTCTAGTGTCCCCCTGCCCTAGCAAATCACTTCTCTTTACAGTGTCCCCCTGTCCTAGCTAAGCACGTCTCTCTACAATGTCCCTCTGTCCTAGCAAATCACGTCTTACTAAAATAAACAAGGTACAATAAATCAATGTAACTATTTTTTTTTTTACTTTACCGCATTATCCCATTACCGGGGTGTGCTGGGAGGTCGTGGGCGACATACAGAACCGGAGAATAAAGGCCGCATGTACTGATTTGTTGTCATGATGTTTTCGGGTCAGAGTTGTTTTTTCATCCTCCATTGAAAAATAAAAAAAAATTTTAAACCATTCCAGGATTCGAACCTACGTACTCCTGGCTTAGAGCACCACGAGTTATCGATTTCGCCACCCGCTCACACATTCTAATAGTTTTACTAAAATACACAAGAATTTGAAAATCTTTTTAAAAAATGTAATTTTTCTTATTCAGCTTCTTCGTATTATTTTCTTTGATCAAACACAGGCATATCCACAACCAGCTATAGATTTACTTAGGCCTGCAGGCTGAGAGGGAATTTCCAAAAAACCTCAAACTCATCATAATCATGTGCCATACTGGTTGGCGTAGGCGATCATATCCTTTTCACGATCTTCTATCTACAGTGCATCGTATCAATTCTGTTGTTGACTGTTTGCCATGCCATGACACCAAGATATCTAGTATTTTCTTTTTGTCGTCCGCGATTTCTCTTTCCTTTTATTTTGCCACTTGTAACCAAGTAATCCAACTTTTCCTCTTCTCATGATGTGACTAGAAAAATGTTGATTGTTTCTTTCTGATGTTTTTTAAGAGTTCCCTTATTTTGTTGACCTCTTTGAGAATTTCTTCATTTGTCTTTTTAGCTGTCCAGGGAGCTTTCAACATTCTTCTGAGAAATCCCATCTCTGTGGCCTCTGATCGTCTTTTCATTGTCTGTCTACTGTCCATGATTCCCTTTCATTGGTCAGAATTGGTTCTATATATTACTGGTGAACTCTCTTTCTTATTTCTATTGACTTAAATAACTTTTATATGGTTGTTTGGTTGGTTGGTTGGTTGGTTGGTTGCATTCGGCCGATGACTAAAGTATTCTAGAGTATCGAGGTAGACTAGAATATTCCTCTTCATCATCCGCCCTTACAAGGACGTAGTGGACATGTCTGCGATGTGTTGTGGTTTGCAGTATAACTGTTATATTTGGGCCTTTCGGCCCAAAACATCGGACCTCAGCACGACATTTTTGAGTATCGGGTTGTCTTCCACCTTCGATCCCTGAACGCTTGGCCAGATAGGTTAGTCTGTTACTAGAGGCACCACGGAGAGGTGGAGCAGGGTCTGGATGGTTTTGGTTCACCGATCCTGGCGCAAGCCATCAGCTGTGGGTCTCTGACAACTTCCAGCTCTGGTGCTGGGAGGCGCGCCTTCGCCTCCAACCTATACATATATATATACCTTCTTATATTGCCAAGAATAATCATGTTAAAACACAACTTCATATCTACAGCTAACCTCCAACTGAAGTGACGTATTAAGCTTTGCGAGCAGGGGTGGTTGTGTGTAGAGTGACGTCAATGCCTATTGCTCCTTTAGGGAGCTTTATTTCTTTTCTCAGCAGTCAAAGTGCTCTGTGCAGCTGTGTGTCTCATCCGTTTTGATCCTGTTTCGATATCCCGCTTGTTTACGATGAATGATAATATCGTATGACAGGGAACAGTTGGCTGTGGTCACTTTCTGCGCGGTTTCGCCTTATGTCTTTTGGCGTGTGCTGAGACTGCTACGATGGGGACTACAGTTACCTTTCTTTGTTTGGGAGATGTGTTAGTAATTCGGATGATTCCACTGGCACGGGCGGTTGAGCAATTATGGATTTTAAATCGTTTGCAGTGATACCAAGGCCTTCCATAACCAATAACCAATAACGTATATAAATCTATATCTGGCTATGGGCCTAGCAGTCATGTAGCCTGCCCTATGTGTTGCGTCTTACAAGACGAGAAAGAGTATCATCTACGGCCAGTCTTGCTAAGTTCCCCTATATAGACTACACTATTCATTTCTGTGATTTCACCATTGCTAAGACATACAAACATTTCTATGCCAGCTAAACAACAAATGATAAATAGCATTTTCATACCAACTTTGTGCTATGAAAGTCAAACATGGACCCTTTCTAAATCACATTTAAGAAAGATCAATACATGTGAGATGCGTTGCTTGAGAAAAGTAACAAACAACACAAGAAGAGATAGAATACCAAATGAAACCATAAGAAAAATAGTAGGAATAAAACCCTGCCAAGAATATATAGAACAACAACAATTTAAATGGTTTGGCCACCTGGTCAGAATGAATCCTTACCAATCACCATCAAGGGCGTTCTTCTCGAGAATGCATGGAAAAAGACCAAGAGGAAGACCCAGAAGAAGATGGATGGATGCAGTGACAGAGACATGTAACATCAAAGGAAAATCACTAATTCAGACAATTCGAGCAGCACAAGAACGACAAATGATATAAACCACGACACCTTTTATGTATCAGTGAAAGAGAAAAGAAGAAAGAAGATTCATTTCTGTTAACAATACATCACTGTTTTCTCCTAGTTTCTGTTTGAAGTTTCTTTCTTTCTTTTTTTGTTTTTTGTCGTCTGCCTCTATTTCCTACATTCTTCTAGATTATATTACATAGAAGGCCTTACAATTGTTAATGTGAACATTAATTCTACATATCATTTGTTATTCATGTATAACTCACAGCCAGTGAATTCACTGCAAATTGTAAACACCCAGTCGTTGAAATGGTCAACGATTTCTTGTCTTGCTGTGTCCCCGCAATCATCTGTGATTCCACCTAAAATGCAGTCAGCAGTATTGGTTGTTCGTCTACATCATGGGAAATAGATTGTAAAATAAATGAAGTATGTTCACCACAAGCAGTCAGCTTCAAAATTAATTGGAAATTATTTGTATCAAATTAATAATGTGCATAATGATTCATGTTCTTTAACTTGAGATATGTTCTATAGAGATAAAGATGTAGAATAATTCTGGAAAATTTTGCATTATAAAAATATATACATATATAACTACAAAGGACAAGAGTTCTGGTTCGATCCTCATCGATGGCTTCTGGGTTCACCCAGCCTTAAATGGGTACTGGATTTTTTTCTTTAAAAGTAAAGCCGCACAGACGTAATACCAACCACATTATCCCCAAAAACCATGCGCCGAAGGTCTGTAAAAATTATGACCATTAACACCATATTCCCTAAACACCGCTTAGCGTAACGGGGCTCTTTACTTTTTTTACTCTCTGAAGAGGCCTGAAGTAATGGTCGCCATCTTTTCCAGAAGTCTGAAATGGGCAAATTCTTTGAAAGTTATCACTAATTTGGGCTCAACGTAAAAACAAACAAAACAAAAGTCACGTTTTAATCAAACCACGGGTAAAACTCTTACTGATTATAAGTCAGAGTCAATCAAGTCAAGTACCTCGTCACGCAAAGTGGCGTATAGGGAATATGGTGTTAGTAACCATAAATTTTACAGACCTTCGACACATGAATTTTGGGGTAATGTGGTCGGTATTACGCCCGTGCCGCTTTACTTTCCCAGAAAAAAATCCGGTACCCATTAAAGACTGGGTGAACCGGAAGCCGTCGGTTGGGATCGAACCATACCCCTTGTCCTTTGTAGTCCAGTTCACTAACCACTGAGCTATCGCGGCTCCTACTGATTCTAAGATCGAGCTAAATAAAGTCATAAACAAATTCAAATATCTTACTTATCAAGGCGTCCACTTCTGAAAAATCACTAAATGACGATGAGAGAGTTGGATAAAAGAAGCAATGAAATGTGTAAAATAAAGAGAAAGGGGAACAATGTGAGATTACTGAACTCACTGGCAGGCTAGTTCCCAGACCTCTTCAGCAGTTGCGTCAGCAGGAACAGGATTGCTGTTGACGTCGATGAACTCAAGGCATTTGCCAATGTCGCTGAAACATCGCTTCACATCATCATCGCTGAATGGGAGGT
Source organism: Megaustenia siamemsis (assembly GCA_032433765.1). Taxonomy (NCBI): domain Eukaryota; kingdom Metazoa; phylum Mollusca; class Gastropoda; order Stylommatophora; family Ariophantidae; genus Megaustenia; species Megaustenia siamemsis. The sequence goes on along the minus strand of JAVIAB010000059.1, from coordinate 34,536,465 downwards.
GAAACAGACGTTTGTCCATTCCGTTTATACATTCTGTGGATGTTTGAGAGATGTGGGAGTGAGGATTATATCAGAGAGTAGAATCTGTGGGGATAAAATATGGGAGTTGTTTCAGTGAGGATTATATAAGAGAGTTGAATCAGTGGGGATAATATATGAGAGTTGTATCAGTGAGGGTTATATAAGAGAGTTGTATTAGTTAGGATAATATATGAGAGTTGTATGAGTGAGGATTAGATAAGAGAGTTGTATTAGTTAGGATAATATATGAGAGTTGTATGAATGAGGATTAGATAAGAGAGTTGTATTAGTTAGGATAATATATGAGAGTTGTATGAGTGAGGATTATATAAGAGAGTTGTATTAGTTGGGATAATATATGAGCGTTGTATCAGTGAGGATTGTATAAGATATTTGAATAAGTGGGGATAATATATGAGAGTTGTATGAATGAGAATTATATAAGAGAGTTGTATGAATGATGAATGTATCAGATAATATAAAAATGCCACGAGAAAGATGAAAGTAATAGAGAGTTGCATGATCGAGGATTATACGAGTCCGTACAGTACGAATGTAGGTTCTATTAATGATAATTACAGGTTATATATGTGTGATTTACATAAATATGAATTATGTGGGGAAATGGTGTGAGTGAGATTCGTAGCGAGTAAAGTTTACAGAAATGGTGGTTGTAAGAGTGGTGGTTGTGTAATTAATAGGTTATAGAGTTATGGCCAACCTTGCCTGTAAATGATTTTGTAGGTCCGACTGTTACATAGTAAAATGCTGTAAACAATACTATGGCGCTAACTTTTATTTAGTGGTAGAGATACAATTTATGTCAACTTTGATGAATTGATGGAATTAGTATGTATCTTTTGTTGTCTTAGAACATTAGTGCAAATAAAGTGTAAAGATAGCAAAAATAGGAATGGAACAAAAGTTGAAAAACATATTTGTATACAGCCGGTGATCTATCATCATCATGTGCCATACCAGTTGGCTTAGGCGGTCATGTCCTTCCATAAACTTCTATCCACCGCGCATCGTATCAGTTCTGTTGTTGACTGTTTTTCATGCCATGACACCAAGCTATTTAGTATCTTCTCTTGTTTACTCCGCGATCTCTGATTCCCTGTATTTTTCTAGTTGTAACCAAGTTTTCCAACTTTACTCTTTTCATGATGTGCCCGAAAAATGTTGATTGTTTCTTTCTAATGATTTAGGAGCTACCTTTTTGTGTTGACCAGGGAACTTTCAACATTCTTCTGAGAAATCCCATCTCTGTGGCCTCTAATCGTCTTTTCATTTCTTTTTTTACTGTCCATGATTCGCTTCCATATGTCAAAATTGGCCTTATACAGCACAGATGAACTCTCTTTCTCACTTCTATTGATATAGATTTGTTGCATAAGACGTTTTTCGTTTTCTGAAATGTTATTCAGTGACCTATAGTCTGTTTCAAAATTCATACCCTCAAACTTAATCAAATATCTCGGAAAACCCTGGACGGAAACCTATACCATGATGTTTTAGCTTGTGATCTGACATTGTCAATATCTTTACAAGAGTATAATTTAAAATTATATAGGTAATACAGCTTGCTTAAAGTGGCCGGCTCATTTGATCTATTTCAATGGCACAATTATTGAATCCCTATAAATAGAATTTACAGTAAGCGTAACAATTTCTGGACTTGATAAGTCACAGATGTATCATCAAAATATGGACAAACTGCTACAAATAGTAACTGAATTATATGCCTTGGTTTCGTCTTGTAGGCGACATGTTTCTATGAAACAAATATCAATGTCAGAAGAAATTAAGTGAGTAAATAGTAAAAGTAAAAATGATAGTGAATGTTTCTTATGCTGAACAAATAATTGGTTATATTCAGTATAGACAGAAGTAATGGTAACCACAAAGATAAATGCATCACCCAATGCACAATAAAGACATGTAGAACAATAACAAGTAAATGAATTTAAATATTTGGGAACATTGTTAGCCTCAGATGGTAGATGTACAACAGCAGTGAGATGCAGAATGGCTCAGGCAAAAGCAGCTTTCTAAAAAATGAGTAAGATACTATGCAATCCATTTTTGACAACAAAAACAATAAAAATAGTTCTTAAATGTTATGTAGAGTCATTCTTAATATATGTATGTGAATCATCACAATTGAACAACACACAATGAAAATCACTGGAGGCTGTAGAAATGTGGTTTTACAGAAGAATGTTGAGAATACCATGGACAGCTAAGAAGCGTAATGTAAACATTCTGAATAAGGCCAAAGCAAACAGAGAGCTAATATCCAATATTAGGAAGGAAGAATTATATTTTTTTGGCCATGTAATGAGAAGGGTAAAGCTGGAATTTATTGTAACAGCTGGGAAATTCAGGGACGAAGAGATAGAGGGAAGCAAAGAGAAAAGATACCAGACAGCTTAAGAGAATGGCTTGGCAGAAAGTCAACAACAGAAATGATAAATAACTGTCGAGATCAAAAGTTGTGGAGAACATGATCACCTACGCCAGCAGGCTTGGTACTTGATGATAAAGATGATGATGATGATGATGATGATGACAATCATTATGGATATAAAATCTTCTGGATAATTGAAAAGCCTGAAAAGGATATGTTTTACAATGTGATGTCATTGCTGACAAATAAATTTATTATGAGGAAAACTAATGCAGAGTAATAAGAACACATATGTTCTGTTTGTGCTGGAAGCGACAATAACATTGTGGAGACAAATAATCAATGATTACTAGTATGGAGGGAATCTTCCGACGCGATCAGCGAATCACATCAGGACAAGAGGTATGTTTATAACACTTGAAAACAAAAATAACAAATAATAAATGATTACTAGTATGGAGGGAAACTTCCGACGCGATCAGCGAATCACATCAGGACAAGAGGTATGTTTATAACACTTGAAAACAAAAATAACAAATAATAAATGATTATTAGTATGGAGGGAAACTTCCGACGCGATCAGCGAATCACATCAGGAGAAGAGGTATGTTTATAACACTTGAAAACAAAAATAACAAATAATCAACAACAGAAAAAAAAGGACAATAGATGGTTCGAAGCAGGATCGAACCTGTACTCTTTGGCACAGCGCTTTGCCACGAGAACCAAACGCTAGAGCACACGGCCAACTTCGCTACCTAAAAAATATAGCTATCATTGGCGATGTCTTTCATGCATGTATATTCATGACTATAGTATAGGGTTACGAATATAATTCGGGAATAAATTGTGTATTTGTATTTTCCTATTTAGACGTTTTCCAAATACCGTGACGTCAATTAAAACTATTTTAAAACAAATAATAACAAGTAAAATAACAAGATAAAAACCAGATAGATGTAGAATCAAACAGAGGAGAAATAAGCAAACTGTTTAAAGATAGACATGAACAGACTAAAAGATAATCATACAGACAGAGATAGTCAAGATAAGACATAATTACAGACAGAAATATAGACAGCTAAACTATCTGACTAACAAATTGGTAGTTGTACAATCAGCCTCACTGAGAACAACACACACAGAGAGTTAGATTGGGAAATAAATCCAATGTTTGCTTGCTTGCCTTCGCCCGATGACTAAAGCAGTACACCTCTTCGTCGTCCTCCCTTAAAAGGACATTAAGTGGGCGTATCTGCGTTGTGTTGTGGTTTGCAGTATAACTGTGATATTTGCGCCTTTCGGCCCAACACATCCGACTTCAGTTTGACATTTTTGAGTACCGTGATGTCTTCCACCTCCGATCAATACTCGCGTAGCCAGATTAAACAGGCTAGACTGTTACTGGAGGCACCATGGAGAGGTGGAGCAAGATCTGGATGGTTCTGGTTCACCGATCATGGCGCAAACCATTAGCTGTGGGTCGCAGACAACATCCAGCTTGCTGCTGGGAGGCGTGGCTTCGCCTCCATCAATTCAATAATAATCGCCTTGTTTATAGAGAGATGCAAAATGTGAAAGTGTTTGAGGAGGTGGTTATTAGAACCAACGTGAAGACATATTTATGAGTGAATTTGATCGTAGTTTGATCGTTGTAATATAAACAAAAAGGTCGCAAAGAATTATCGTGATAAGAGCCATGGCAGCTGGCGGCATCGATCAACGGTTGCTGATGCTTTTGTATCAGGGACAAGCCCCCTCGTCCATCGCGAACGCTATGGACATTCTCAGTGTTAGTTCAGCACACATTGTGAAGTGAATGCTAATGTTGTAGTGTTGTGAATGTTCGATAACAGACACCTGGGCACAGACAGATCAATCATTGTAGGAGACGACCACAGAAATAAAAAAAAAATTAGATACTATTCGGGGCCGCTTGTACAGCATCAGAAAACATAAAACTTAAACATACAATGATATTGAGGAGGTAGACTAACAGAAAGCCAAGACAAACTACAACGTTTCCGTAAAAGCCTTCTTTGGGTAGAACAAACTATACACATTCATTAAACACAATAATCAGAATTAGAATACAGAACGACACAGCTAAAAATAGCGAAAAGAATGGCGGAAAATACCGTGGCCAGGATTTACCTAGAGCTTGCCCATTAACCGGGAGCCGCGATAGCTCAGTGGTTAGTGAACTGGACTACAAAGGACAAGAGGTAGGGTTCGATCCCAACCGACGGCTTCCGGTTCAACCATCCTTTAATGGGTACCGGATTTTTTTTCTGGGAAAGTAAAGTGGCACGGGCGTAATACCGACCACATTACCTACAAAATCATGTGCCGAAGGTCTGTAAAATTTATGGCCATTAACACCATATTCCCTATAAGCCACTTGGCGTGACGGGGGTACTTTACTTTTTTTTTTTTCCATTAACCATTGTAGCTGTGGATAAATATTAAGACAACCAAAGAAAAAGACAGACATGCAGACAAACGATAAACATACAAATCAAATAGACATCATACCTGCAGCCAACAGCAATGTGAAGAGGCTGAGGAAAACTGTTGAAGCTTTCATTTCCAGTTTAATTTGTCAACTTGTCAACCTCTATCGTAGCAAGCTGTAACGAAGATTACCTTTATGCAGAATAATGTATTTAGAAAACATGTTACATTTTCTAGCAACATATGAAACAATGTAATAATCGTAGTTGTTGTGTCAGTAGTAATATTAGTATTAGTAGTATTAGTAGTAGTAGTGGTAGTAGTAGTGATAGAAGTAGTAGTAGTAGTAGTGGTTGTAGTAGTGATAGAAGTAGTAGTAGTAGTAGTAGTAAGTAGTAGTAATAGTAAATAATAGAACAAAGAAGTATGTGTTAGCACTCGGAAAAAATGACAGACAAACACTTTTTGTTTGTCTGTCATTTTTTCCGAGTGCTAACACATACTTTTTTGTTCTATTATTCCCTATTATCGCCTCGGAAGTTCCCTATATAATAATATTTATGTATTATTATTTGTATCTAGTAGTAATAGTAGTAGTAATGATAGAAGTAGTAGTAGTAGTAGTAGTAATAGTAGTAGTGGTAGTATTGGTGGTGTTCGTATTAGTAAAAATAGTACGAGAGATAGCAGCAGTATTAGTAACAATGACATTTACGTGTAAAAGTAAGTAAAGAGCCCCGTTACACCACGGGGCGTACAGGAAATAATAATTTTTTTTTTTTGCAGAACGATGCATTCACCAAAGGCCGTCTGAAAGAATCGCTGCATCTGGTTAGATCTTTCATTTCTTCTGTTGTCTTGTTCAAGGTCTCCTTGATGTTTTAAAAGCACATTCTTCTTGGTCTGTCCCTGATGATGTCCAGAACCATGTCTTCCATTATTGTTCTTTCCAGACCGCTGTGTCTTTTGACGCAGTGTATTTTAATGTCCTCCTTAAAATGGTTTTTATAAACCAATTCTTTTAAATGTTTAACTCTTTTAATGTCTTCATCGTTATTTTTCATTATCTAAGGTTCCTGCGTTAGAAGAACAACAATTTGTATTTAGGAAAAAGCAGTGGGACAAAAGAAACCATATTCTGCACGAGGACATTAATTGAAAAATAAACAGAAGTAAACAAACCAATATATGCCTGCTTCATAGACTTCCCCAAAGATTGTAATAGAATACGCCATAAACAACTTATAGACAGCAAAAAGGATATACATCTAGATGACACTAATATACGACCAATATGTTATTTATACTGGGAGCAAGCAGCAATAATAAATTATAACAAGGAGGACTCTACACATATTGATTTAAAAATAGGAGTAAGACAATGATGCATCCTATCACCAAGCTTGTTCAATCTATACACTGAGCAAATCTTTAAAAAAACATCTCAGAGATGCCAGGCCTAAACATTAATGGAAAGATAATCAATAACCTAAGATATGCTGATGATACTGTACTATTAGCAGAAAATCCTAATGATCAACAGTTACTTAAGAAATAAATAAGGAAAGCACAAAATAGGTATTAGAAATAAATATCAAAAAGACTAAAACTATGATCATAAACAAATATAATACTCAAAACCAACAAGTAGATATAAAAATTGAAGGAATAGACCCGGAGACAGTTCAGAACTACAACTACCTTGGACATACTATAACCAGTGATGGAAAATGTAAAACTGAAATAAACAATATACATGTAATAGAAATGACAACAAAGTGATTTTAATGCCGTGAAAAATACACTAACAACAAAACAAATAACACCAGGGCTAAGACTAAGAATGGCAAACCGATATTTCATTTCAACATTTCTGTATGGAGCAGAGACATGGATATTAGACAAGAAACAAATCAGACAAGTCTTTGAAATGTGGATTTGTAGAAGAATATGTAGAATTGGATTTAAAGAAAAGAAAGCAAACATGACTTAAAACAACTACAACTGAAAAGTGAACTACTAAATACAAATCAAACAAGACAAATGAGATTTTTTAGTCATGTTAAAAGACACAACAGCCTACTAAAAGTAATCTTGGAAGGAAAAATACAAGGTATAAAAGGCAGATGCAGACCAAGTCTAACATGGACGAGTAACATCAAGTGTTGGACAATTCAGCTTATGACAAACTGTACTATCAAAGCCAGAGACAGAGCGGAATGACGCCCCATGTTAACCAACCTTCGATACGGAGACGGCACTCAATGATGATGATGATTATGATGATGATGATGATGAAGATTATGATTATTATGATTATTATGATGATGATGAAGATGATGATGATGATGAAAGTATCTTAAGGATTTTTTTCTGTAGCATTTTGTTTACAGTGAATAGGTTTTCTTCTTTGCTGTTTGCGAAATTGTCCATGATTCACAACTATATGTTGCTATCGAGAGGATACATGGCCTTTGTAGTTCTAACTTTACTGCCTTGCTGGTACTGAATCACGTGTTCTTTGTGACGTTTAAAGTTGAAATGTTTGTGTTGCCATTACTAATCTTCTTGTGATTTTCTTTTTCTGACAGTCTCCATTGTCGGTTACTACAGATGTCAGATATTCGTAATTTCATTCACTTTCAAGTTCTTCACATATCATCAAACATCAACAGCCTGAGTTTTCATATTTTATAAAGTAAAGATGACGCAATAGACTGCAGTGATCGCAATTTGTGCTGCCCAAAAATAGCAGATGATGCAATATTTTGAAATAGTATGGAAGTATCAATTATTTACTAGGTGGCCTTAAACTTTTGGTCAGCACTGTAGAAATAATAACGTAAATATATAAATAGTTTATTATTTTAAGTTTTGGTGTTGAAATGACTTGCTATAAAGTGAGAATAAAGCGCTTGCTTAAAAAAAAAATGTTGCTGTTAATTTCCTTCTAATTTTGTTATGTTTTGTATCTCCATTTGCTAGTTTTATATATCCAAAAAGAAACTAAAATTTTAAACTTTCTCTAGATACTTTTTTTCTATTTACTTATTATATTGACTTGTTAGTTTATATTGTTTGTTTTGATAAGCATGCCGTGACTTTATAACTGTTGTTGTTATCCAATTCGTACTGTTTTATCCAAGAACCTAATATAAATAGATGGGAACAAGTTATGATTATACGGCTCAGGGCAGGACATAATCGTAACCATAGACATATTTAAGATATAGATTAAGAATACAAAATTTAAGATTGACTCCCAAAACACATGTACATCTGGACAAGCGGCCAGATAGCTGAATACATACTTCTAATCTGTATTGAATATATATATATATATATATATATATATATATATATCACAATGTGTAAAACCCACAGGGTCATAAACACAATACTACAGGCAAACCCATATAGACTTATGCAGGAGCTACAAAAAACACGCACAAAGGACTTACCAGTACCCTTCTACGCAACGTGTTTCCGCTGTCTGAAGAGCTTGATACACGTCAGCAACACTTAAAACGCAACAACAATTAATCCAAACCTAACCTCCTGTTGGGCAAATTTCAACATCTCAACATACAGGCTGGTTCAAACATCGTCCCACTCTCACCCTCTAATTTTTAGTTTGGTTGATGTGGTCGCTGCCATTACATGCTGCTACTAGCTAAATGTCACAATCAGCACTTGAAGAGAATAATTCACAGAGCAGAGAATAATGGTATAATTTCTCATATTAATTACTCCCAATAGATCGGTCTATAAGTAATTATGCTCTTTATGTCACCAAAGGACTCATGTTAATAATTATGTCATTTATATGAATGCAAGGGCCGGGAGAGAAAATATTCCTAACACCAGAAATAAAGTGGGAATTATATTTGCACAAGCTCTCTGTTTTCGTCTCAGTGTGACATTTTAATTTAAATTGTATACATCTTGCATCGTTTATGGATGAATATGTCCTGAGTCTAGTATTCTCCCTTCATTTTTTAACATTGATAATTTATGCGAGTGGTTTAAATTTGTGGCATCACAAACACACACAATGTGGAATTTTGTAATTAAAGTCAATGTTTATTTGTGAGAGATACTTTAGTAGTTAATGCTCGCAACAAACAGATCAAAGATTGGCAAATCTGAGAGTTTCCGGGGCGTAATGTGCAATTTTATCACAAAAGCGTTCAACTATAAGATAAAGCTTTTGCTAATCACTTTGATTGTATAATAGAAGTATGTGTATGTTATATTCCTGGAAAAACACAACTTACCAAATGAACTAAAGTATCAACGACAAACAACTGTGTATGAAGTTCAATTCGTGGCTTGTATTTATTATATTACCTCAGTCTTTACTTTGTTACACCAGTGAAAAGGTGTGGAAGCATCACTTGTTAAGTTTATATATATATATATATATATATATATATATATATATATATATATATATATATATTTTTTTTTTACCTCAGTCTTTACTTTGTTACACAAATGAAAACGTGTGGAAGTATCACTTGTTAAGTTAATATATATATATATATTTTTTTATTACCTCAGTCTTTACTTTGTTACACAAATGAAAACGTGTGGAAATATCACTTGTTAAATTAATCTTCCTCCTCTTTCTTGTAGTCATTCTTAGAAAATATGCACAACCTCGACGTTTTTGTTTCTTGTGCTTATTATAGTCGCTCTCTATGTTTCACAAACATAAATTGAAACAGCAGGTTCTAAGTGGCTGTCGTAAATTGTATGCCAAAGTGGCCGCTGGCTCGTCTCGGTCAAAACTGTTCAGCGATTAAAAATCTGTCCATGCCGAAACCTATGTTGGGCTTATATATCGATTTATCGTAAAGCCTGCGACACAACGGCTCAACGCCTACATACCAGGTGAACGTCAAAGAAGAAGGAGAGGATGAAAGCTGTACTTGTTGGCTTTCTTTGGCAAAATACTATGGCAGCACCTCAATCTGCTCACAACCAAAAGTAAAAAAAATGAAGAAGCACCTCAATCTACCTACAGCCTAAATCTCCAGGGTGTCACCCCAATCTGTCCACAACCTAAAGTCTCCGGGTTGATATCTAAACCTGACCACAACCTAAAGTCTCCGGGTTGATATCTAAACCTGATCACAACCTAAAAATCTCCGGGTTGATATCTAAACCTGATCACAACCTAAAGTCTCCGGGTTGATATCTAAACCTGATCACAACCTAAAGTCTCCAGGTTGATATCTAAACCTGATCACAACCTAAAGTCTCCGGGTTGATATCTAAACCTGATCACAACCTAAAAATCTCCGGGTTGATATCTAAACCTGATCACAACCTAAAGTCTCCCGGTTGATATCTAAACCTGATCACAACCTAAAGTCTCCAGGTTGATATCTAAACCTGATCACAACCTAAAGTCTCCGGGTTGATATATAAACCTGATCACAACCTAAAGTCTCCGGGTTGATATCTAAACCTGATCACAACCTAAAGTCTCCGGGTTGATATCTAAACCTGATCACAACCTAAAGTCTCCAGGTTGATATCTAAACCTGATCACAACCTAAAGTCTCCAGGTTGATATCTAAACCTGAACACAACCTAAAGTCTCCGGGTTGATATCTAAACATGACCACGACCTAAAGTCTCCGGGTTGATATCTAAACCTGATCACAACCTAAAGTCTCCGGGTTGATATCTAAACCTGATCACAACCTAAAGTCTCCACGGTGTAACCTCAATCTACCTACAACCTAAAATCTCCTCGGTGATATCTCAATGTGACCACAACCTAAAGTCTTGACTGAGACATTTCAATCCGACCAGAACATAAAATATCGACGGTGGCAGCAGCTTAATCTCCCCACAACCTAAAATCCCCAGAGCGACAGCACCTGAACCTGCCCGCAATCTAAAGTCTCCACTGTGGCAGCACCTCAATCTACTCACAACCAAAAGTCTACACTGTAACAGTACCTCAATCTGATCACAAATAAAAGTCTCCACTGTAACAGCACATCAATCTGCGCACAAATAAAAGTCTCCACTGTAACATCACCTCAATCTGCGCACAAATAAAAGTCTCCACTGTAACAGCATCTCAATCTGCCCACAAACAAAAGTCTCCACTGTAACATCACCTCAATCTGCCCACAAACAAAATGCTCCACTGTAACAGCACCTCAATCTGATCACAAATAAAAGTCTCCACTGTAACATCACCTCAATCTGCGCACAAATAAAAGTCTCCACTGTAATAGCATCTCAATCTGCCCACAAACAAAAGTCTCCACTGTAACAGCACCTCAATCTGCCCACAAACAAAAGTCTCCACTGTAACAGCACATCAATCTTCCCACAAATAAAAGTTTCCACTGTAGCATCACCTCAATCTGCCCACAAACAAAAGTCTCCACTGTAACATCACCTCAATCTGCCCACAAACAAAATGCTCCACTGTAACATCACCTCAATCTGCCCACAAACAAAATGCTCCACTGTAACAGCACCTCAATCTTCCCACAAATGAAAGTCTCCACTGTAACAGCACCTCAATCTGCGCACAAACAAAAGTCTCCACTGTAACATCACATCAATCTGCCCACAAACTAAAGTCTCCACTGTAACAGCACCTCAGTCTGCCCACAAAAAAAGTCTCCACTGTAACAGCACCTCAATCTGCCCACAAAAAAAGATTCCACTGTTACAGCACCTCAATCTGCCCACTACCAAAAGTTTCCACTGTAGCAGCCCCTCAATCTGCCCACTACCAAAAGTCTCCACTGTAGCAGCCCCTCAATCTGCCCACTACCAAAAGTCTCCACTGTAGCAGCACTTCAATGTACCCACAACCTAAAATATCCACGGTGACACCTCAATCTGCCCACAACCTAATGTCCCTACGGTAGCAGCATCTTTATCTTCCAACAATATAAAATATTCACGGTGGCAACACCTTAATCTGCCCACAACCTAACGTCTCTACAGTGGCAGCACCATAATCTGCCCACATCCTAACGCCTCTACGGTGGGAGCACCTCAATCTGCCCACAGCCTAACGTCTCTACAGTGGCAGCACCTTAACCTGCCCAAATCTTAACGTCTCTACGGTGGCAGCACCTCAATCTGCCCACATCCTAATGTCTCTACGGTAGTAAGTCAAATTGCCCACAACATAAAGTCTCCACGGTAGCAGCATCTTTATCTTCCAACAATATAAAATATTCACGGAGGCAGCACTTTAATCTGCCCATTTTCTAACGTCTCTACGGTGGCAGCACTTTAATCTGCCCACATTCTAACGTCTCTACGGTGGTAGCACTTTAATCTGCCCACATTCTAACGTCTCTACGGTGGTAGCACTTTAATCTGTCCATATCCTAACGTCTCTACGGTGGCAGCACTTTAATCTGCCCACATTCTAACGTCTCTACGGTGGCAGCACTTTAATCTGCCCACATTCTAACGTCTCTACGGTGGTAGCACTTTAATCTGCCCACATTCTAACGTCTCTACGGTGGTAGCACTTTAATCTGTCCATATCCTAACGTCTCTACGGTGGCAGCACTTTAATCTGCCCACATTCTAACGTCTCTACGGTGGCAGCACTTTAATCTGCCCACATCCTAACGTCTCTACGGTAGCAGCACCTCAATCTGCCCATATCCTAACGTCTCTACGGTGGTAGCACTTTAATCTGCCCACATTCTAACGTCTCTACGGTGGTAGCACTTTAATCTGCCCACATTCTAACGTCTCTACGGTGGCAGCACTTTAATCTGCCCACATCCTAACGTCTCTACGGTAGCAGCACCTCAATCTGCCCACATCTTAACGTCTCTACGTTAGTAGCACTTTAATCTGCCCACATCCTAATGTCTCTACGATGGCAATACCTTAATCTGCCCACATCATAACGTCTCTATGGTGATACCCTAATCTGCCCACAACTTAAAGTCTCCGAGATGGCAGCACCTTAATCTGCCAACAACCAAAGGTTTCCACTGTGGCACCTCAAGCTTCCCACAACCTAACATCCGTCACCCACCGCAATTCACAACTCCTTCCAAAACCGATGCTAACGACAGAAACGCATAATCCCTTGGATCTGACGCAGGTGTGTTATCAAATAAAAGTGCCGGCGTGCTCAATACCACCATCCACGCCCAAATATCACGATATTTTAACCATCGTGACAAGAACAACAAAGGCTACACCACTCTAATGATGCTGACCCATCAGTGTCCATCATCAAAGATAGTGAACTTTGCAGTCTTGGCTTGTAACACGTAGTAACTAAAAAATCAAAGATACGATACCCATTTTTTTTATTTCGTTTTGGCGAATTATTTAATCAAATTAACATTTTAAACAACAGAATAGAAGAGAAAGAATAAAGAGATAGAACACCAAATGAAACCATAAGAAAAATAGTAGGAACAAAAGCCTGCCAAGAATATATAGAACAACTTAAATGGTTTGACCACCTGGTCAGAATGAATCATTCCCAATCACCATCAAGGGCGTTCTTCTCGAGAATGCATGGAAAAAGACCAAGAGGAAGACCCAGAAGAAGATGGATAGATGCAGTGACAGAGACATGTAACAACAAAGGAAAATCACTAATTCAGACAATTCGAGCAGCACAAGAACGACAAATGATATAAACCACGACACCTTTTAGGTATCAGTGAAAAGAGAAAAGAAGAAGATGGATAGATGCAGTGACAGAGACATGTAACAACAAAGGAAAATCACTAATTCAGACAATTCGAGCAGCACAAGAACGACAAATGATATAAACCACGACACCTTTTAGGTATCAGTGAAAAGAGAAAAGAAGAAGATGGATAGATGCAGTGACAGAGACATGTAACAACAAAGGAAAATCACTAATTCAGACAATTCGAGCAGCACAAGAACGACAAATGATATAAACCACGACACCTTTTAGGTATCAGTGAAAAGAGAAAAGAAGAGGAAGAAGAACATTTTTAAAAATCAGTTATGAAATGTTATACATTTGTATGTTACTTTTAATTGATTTATTTACTTTTTTTTTAGTTCAGTTTAGTCATTTTCAAATCAAACACAAGGGTCGGTGAAAAAAGCCTGGCGGGTCGATTTAGGCCCGCGGACCGTAGGTTGCACACATCTGATCTGCATAATTCTATAGACCTCTTTTTGTGTATCTCCATTTATAAATATGGGTTGAAATGAAAAAAAAGCAATCAACCTGTTAAAACGCGGTTAGTTCCCGTCGCTGTTTTTGTGCATCAACAATCCTTGTCAGTTGAAAATAAATGATTTGATAGTTTTGTGACAGTGAAATTGTCACTTCCCAAAACCTATACTCTAATTCAAACTACGTACATTTACCATTAAGAAAATAATTTTATATAAAAGTACAAGATGAAAATTGATTCAAAGATATACCTCAAACTGAATGATTATTTCTTTGAATTTGGGAAAGACGTTCGGATAATGTTTCTGTGAGAATTGAGAAGTAGCTTGAGGCTTGGATATTTATCAAGGATAGACTTTGATGTAAATATTGTGATGACTGAAACTGCGGTTATTATAGGGATGTTGATGGGAACGCAGATTATGGTGACGAATTGGTTGATTCCAGTGAAAGTTAATCACATTGACTTAAGTTATGTAAATGTTATTGCAGGGAAGCACTGTCCAATGAGTGAACGTTATTTAATCACGTGTCACAGAATTGTTGGACTAAACGATCGTCTGGTAAACAAAAGAATGATGATGTTGTGGAAGACATTTTACTATTTAACCTATATTACGATACCGTAGTGAAAATTACTGCATTAAATCACAAATTCTTCTAAATTTGATATTTTGCCGTGTCCAAACATTCTCCACTTCCGTGCACAGGAAATTGTAATTTTTAATGTTTCTAATAATTACCTTGTGGACCACTTCCGGTGACCCAACAAGTGGTCGAGTTGTTTCCATTGTTGTTGGATCTTTTTTTTTATAAAGAGATTTCCTGAGATACAATCTCATTTAATGAGAAAAAAAAATCGCCAATTTGCAAGACATTGGTTGATTTTCCTTTTTTTTTCTTTTCTGTGATTAGGGAAATTTCCTAGTCGTAGGTTGATATCAAAACAACCCTGTGTATCTTGGAAAAGGCAGCGAATAACGCTATGAGGTAAGCCGAACATACTGGCGGACTTACGGCGTCCGTACCGATAAACATTATAAAACGTGCGACCTCTGCCGTCAAATTCAGGTCATAAATCAACCTGAATCAGGAAATCCGAGTTCCCCTTGTCTCTTCTAATGAAAATACACAGCTGTGCGTCAAAACATTTAAATAAAACATTATTGTGGAGCTCCTAATGTTACAATTAAATTATAGCAATTTTTACCACAGTATCGTAAACACGTCGACCACAGATGTATCGCAATTAAGAGTTTTAAAAAAATGATATCGTCGGGAAAGATTATGAGCTGCAGTAAATAGTATACAACAAAACAGAACGCAAAATATGAAGCAACTGTAATTTTAATTGCATGCATTCTTCAAAAATGGTGATTGAAATACAATGTTTCAGTTTTTTATTGTAAAAAGTTACACTGTTAAAATAAGTGCACTATAACAATTACAAACACATTATTAATAAATTTATTAAGCATGAGTATATTACGATAATACTTTATTTTTACACCTCGTTAATTTGGAAGTAAAGAGATACAATTTCTCAATGTCTTTTATAAGCTATGTATGTCATAAGAATGCCATTTTTCTTTACATTTAGAGTTTTAAATAAAATTGTTTTGACTTGTACAAAAGTATGTCGTAGTTTAGAGACTATTTGTTTTATGTCCTGCAACATTTATTTAACGGAAACGTAGATGCGTTACAAGGAATGGACACGCTGAAATTAGCATAATTCTCTTGCTGTATAGAGTTCCCGAGGAACGATTTCAGAGATTGGTCCTTCTGTTGAGGTAACTATTGTAAGATGTTAAGGTCGATCGAACGATAACTGCCATCGCCGTTCGTATCTGCAGCTGTAATAAGTAGAAAGGGAAATGTGTTGGTTAAATTACTGTTGAAAATATTGACAGATTTAAGAAGAGACTATAATACAAAAGTGTATTTTATAGAGCGTTAAACGTGCGTGATAAAAAGTAAATAGAAATATGGTGAGAAGATGTTAGATGTAAGAGATAGGAGATATTAAGCTATTTGTGGGTTATCATCATTGCACTTCGAACATGCCCATAGGTGATTAGATCTCCTAAGTCTGTCACGCTGCGTCCAACGAACTCCAGCTCAGTGCTGGTTTATAAGATGGGAGATAAAGCAAATGTGGAATAAATTTAGCGAAGATGATTCATAAATATTTTTTCTTATGCTTCCTCTTCTTCTTCTTATTATTATTATCTTAAATTGTCTTCTATTTCTTCTCCTTCTTCTTCTTCTTCACTTCTTCTCGTACCCATTTGGACGTCTTTGGAGATACCAAGTTCGGGTTCTTGTGACTCTGGCAGCTTCAACCATTGCCAAATGATTATATTGTTTCAGCGTTCTTTTGATGTTGTCAATCAGGCTCTGATCAAACAATCAACATTTCTCGGGCACATCATGAGATGAGGAAAGTTGGAATACTTGGTTACAACAAAGGAAAGAGAGATCGCTGACGACAAAGAGAGAAAATACTGGATAGCTTGGTGTCATGGCATGGAAAACAGTCAACAACAGAGCTGATAAGATGCACTGTAGATAGAAGATTGTGGAGGGACATGATCGCCTACGCCAACCAGTATGGCACATGATGAATGAATGATCAGGCTCTTGATGGCCAATAAAGACAACTCTATGCATAGCAGAGAGAGCAAAGAGAAATCACAGTTGTCTTTTCTTGTTAAGATCAGTAATCGCACTTCAGGCTTGAAAACATCCACTGTCAACGTTAATCAGCTTTCATATATAACCTTCTTGTCCGAGAACGTCACTTAATTGAAGCGATATTCCACTGTCAGCGGTTTAATCTCAGACAAAAAGAACTACTAATAAAATAGATGTGCACTTAAAAAAGTAAAGAGCCCCCCAAAAGTAAAGAGCCAAATGGCGTAAATGGAATATGGTGTTAGTGACCATAATTTGTATAGACCTTCGGTACATGATTTTTGGGGTAATGTGATCGGTATTACACCCGTACCTCTTTACTTTCCCAGAAAAAATCCGGTACCTATATAAAGCTGCTGATCGAAAAGAACAAAAAACAAAAATGGATAACTAACACCATCTTAGAAAAAATGGAAGAAAGGAGACAAGCGAAGAACACTGCCCAATACAATAAAATAGATAATGAGATACGCAAAATGTGCAAAAAAGGCAAAAGAAGACTGGCTCAGCCAAAAATGTAGAGAAATAGAAACTATGGAAAGCAAACAAGACCTAAGAGGAATGCACACAGAAATAAAGAGAATGACTAATAAAAATAAAAAAGCCACAGAAGGTGGATGCATTGCAGATAAAAAAGGAAAAATGCTAACAGACAATAAGGATATCATAGATAGATGGCAGGAATATATAACAGAACTATTTCATGATCAAAGGGACAAGAAACCAGTTATAAAATGTACATCAGGCTATAAAATCTTAAAATCTGAGGTGGAAAAAGCTATAAAAACAATGAAAAGGGGAAAAGCAGCAGGACCTGAAAGCATACAGATAGAGATGATACAGGCACTTGAAGATTTTGGCATTGAAGTGATTACAGACATATGCAACGACATATACCACACAGGATACATACCAAATGAACTAAAAACATCAACTTTCATTGCATTGCCTAAAAAAAATGGTGCAGTTGAATGCAGTGACTTTAGAACAATAAGCCTAATGAGCCATGTTACAAAAATCTTGCTAAAAGTTATACAAGGAAGGATTTAGAATAAAATCAATACTGAATTAGATGAGCAGCAATTTGGATTTAGGAAAAATAGCGGGACAAAAGAAGCCATATTCTGCATGAGAACATTAATAGAAAAATACACAGAAGTAAACAAACCAATATATGCCTGCTTCATAGACTACACCAAAGCTTTTGATAGAGTACACCACAAACAACTTATAGAATGCCTAAAAGAGATACATCTAGATGACATGGATATACGACTAATATGCAATCTATACTGGGAGCAAACAGCAATAATAAAATATAACAAGGAGTTCTCTACACCCATTGATATAAAAAGATGCATAAGACAAGGATGCATCCTATCACCAAGCTTGTTCAATCTATACACTGAGCAAATCTTTAAAAACATCATAGAGATGCCAGGCCTACAAATTAATGGAAAGATAATCAATAACCTAAGATATGCTGACAATACTGTACTACTAGCAGAAAATCCTAAAGACCTACAACAATTACTTAATGAAATAAACACGACAAGCAAAAAATATGGACTAGATATGAATATCAAAAAGACTAAAACTATGATCATAAACAAAGAAAATACTCAAAACCCACAAGTGGATATCAAAATTGAAGGAATAGACCTTGAGACAGTTCAGAACTATAACTACCTTGGACATACTATAACCAGTGATGGAAAATGTACAACTGAAATAAACAAAAGAATAGGAATGGCAAAAAGTAATTTTAATGTCATGAAGGACATACTAACATCAAAACAAATAACACCAGAGCTAAAACTAAGAATAGCAAAATGTTACATCTTCTCAATATTCCTATATGGTGCTGAAACATGGACATTAGACAAGAAAACAGAACAGAGAATTGAAGCCTTTGAAATGTGGATATATAGAAGAATAGGTAGAATTGGATGGAAGGAAAAGAAAACAAATGACAAAGTCTTAAAACAACTAAAAATGAAAAGAGAACTTCTGAACACAATTAGAACAAGACAAATGCGATTCTTAGGCCATGTTAAAAGACACAACAGCCTACTGAAAGTGATCCTGGAGGGGAAAATACAAGGTAAAAGAGGCAGAGGCAGACCAAGATTAACATGGACGAGTAACATCAAAAGATGGACAAATCAACCGATGACAACCTGCACCATCAAAGCAAGAGATAGAGCAAAATGGCGCTCCATGGTAGCCAACCTTCGTTGCGGAGACGGCACTCAATGATGATGATGATATAAAGCTGGGTGAACCTGGAAGCTGTCGATTGGGATCGAACTCGATATTTTATCGATGTGCACTTAAGCTGGCAGATTGTACAACAGGATTTGACAAGTAAAGGATAAACAAATTAAATAACAATTTTAGCTAGAATAAATCTCGACAATAAAAGACAGAAACACAATTGAGAATTAGTTACTGACACTCGACATAATCTGCTTAAAACGTCAACAATTAACGTAAGTTTCAATTGAGTTCTTTACCTCACAAAATACTCCCATTTCTCCAACCTTACACCACTTATCAAATAAATATGAAAGAGTTGCAGAGCATCAGATACTTGGGCACAATAATAACAACTGACAGAAGATGCACAACAGAAATAAAAAGCAGAATAGCACAGGCCAAGAAATCATCGGTGTTATATAGAGCCTATTCTGACCTGCAGATGCGAATCATGGACAGCAGACAACCAAATCAAAGACTATTAAAGGCAACATATGTGGGATTTCTCAGAAGAATGTTGGGAGTTCAATGGACAGCTAAAAAGACCAACGAAGAAATTCTCAATGAGGCGAACATAAAAAGTGAGCTCAAAAAATACATCATAAAGAAACAATCAACATTTTTCATGCACATCACGTCAAGAGGAAAGTTGGAATATTTGTTTACAACTGGTAAATTAAAAAGAAAGAGAGATCACGGACATCAAAGAGAGAAAATATTAGTTCGTGTTGCTTGTTCTCGACCCGAAAAGAAACTGAATGTGTAAAGTATTTGTTCTTTGTGCATGTGGGACCGATTTTCTGATGCAGTAATCGACGTTAGATTACAAATGAACGAAGGCACGTTGTGTTCTGTTACATTAAATATATGCCTTTGGCGTCTTGACAGACAGTTGGTAGCAAGCAAACATGATAAGTCATTAGTTTGGTAAAGCATTAGTGTCTCATACTGGGTGCTGCTTTACTGAACAGCTTCTCTCGTGGCTGAATTTGTCAATATTGGACAAACAGATCCATCCACAGAACGAGCAAGGTGTATTTACGGTATAATAGAACAAATAAGTATGTGTTAGCACTCGGAAAAATTAACAGACAAACAACAACAGAAAAAAACGAAGAACAATATATGGTCCGAAGTGGGATCGAACCCGTACTCCCTGGCACCGCGCCTTGCCACGAGAGGCCGAACGCTTGGCACACTGCCACTCAGCCAACTTAAAAATTGGCTATTGTAGTAGTGTCTTCCACGAAAGGCGCTCTCAATGACTATAGCATAGGGTAACGATCTCAGACCGGAAATAAATTGTATATTTGTACTTTCCTATTAATGCAAGTATCTCCCAGTAGGGCTGAATACTTGTGTTGTAGACAAACATTTATTGGACGAAACAGCACGAATAGTAGTTTCCAGTGGTTATATACTGGTAACAAATAATAATACATAAATATTATTATATGGGGAACTTCCGAGGCGATAATAGGGAATAATAGAACAAATAAGTATGTGTTAGCACTCGGAAAAATTAACAGACAAACAACAACAGAAAAAAACGAAGAACAATATATGGTCCGAAGTGGGATCGAACCCGTACTCCCTGGCACCGCGCCTTGCCACGAGAGGCCGAACGCTTGGCACACTGCCACTCAGCCAAATTAAAAATTGGCTATTGTAGTAGTGTCTTCCACGAAAGGCGCTCTCAATGACTATAGCATAGGGTAACGATCTCAGACCGGAAATAAATTGTATATTTGTACTTTCCTATTAATGCAAGTATCTCCCAGTAGGGCTGAATACTTGTGTTGTAGACAAACATTTATTGGACGAAACAGCACGAATAGTAGTTTCCAGTGGTTATATACTGGTAACAAATAATAATACATAAATATTATTATATGGGGAACTTCCGAGGCGATAATAGGGAATAATAGAACAAATAAGTATGTGTTAGCACTCGGAAAAATTAACAGACAAACAACAACAGAAAAAAACGAAGAACAATATATGGTCCGAAGTGGGATCGAACCCGTACTCCCTGGCACCGCGCCTTGCCACGAGAGGCCGAACGCTTGGCACACTGCCACTCAGCCAACTTAAAAATTGGCTATTGTAGTAGTGTCTTCCACGAAAGGCGCTCTCAATGACTATAGCATAGGGTAACGATCTCAGACCGGAAATAAATTGTATATTTGTACTTTCCTATTAATGCAAGTATCTCCCAGTAGGGCTGAATACTTGTGTTGTAGACAAACATTTATTGGACGAAACAGCACGAATAGTAGTTTCCAGTGGTTATATACTGGTAACAAATAATAATACATAAATATTATTATATGGGGAACTTCCGAGGCGATAATAGGGAATAATAGAACAAATAAGTATGTGTTAGCACTCGGAAAAATTAACAGACAAACAACAACAGAAAAAAACGAAGAACAATATATGGTCCGAAGTGGGATCGAACCCGTACTCCCTGGCACCGCGCCTTGCCACGAGAGGCCGAACGCTTGGCACACTGCCACTCAGCCAACTTAAAAATTGGCTATTGTAGTAGTGTCTTCCACGAAAGGCGCTCTCAATGACTATAGCATAGGGTAACGATCTCAGACCGGAAATAAATTGTATATTTGTACTTTCCTATTAATGCAAGTATCTCCCAGTAGGGCTGAATACTTGTGTTGTAGACAAACATTTATTGGACGAAACAGCACGAATAGTAGTTTCCAGTGGTTATATACTGGTAACAAATAATAATACATAAATATTATTATATGGGGAACTTCCGAGGCGATAATAGGGAATAATAGAACAAATAAGTATGTGTTAGCACTCGGAAAAATTAACAGACAAACAACAACAGAAAAAAACGAAGAACAATATATGGTCCGAAGTGGGATCGAACCCGTACTCCCTGGCACCGCGCCTTGCCACGAGAGGCCGAACGCTTGGCACACTGCCACTCAGCCAACTTAAAAATTGGCTATTGTAGTAGTGTCTTCCACGAAAGGCGCTCTCAATGACTATAGCATAGGGTAACGATCTCAGACCGGAAATAAATTGTATATGTGTACTTTCCTATTAATGCAAGTATCTCCCAGTAGGGCTGAATACTTGTGTTGTAGACAAACATTTATTGGACGAAACAGCACGAATAGTAGTTTCCAGTGGTTATATACTGGTAACAAATAATAATACATAAATATTATTATATGGGGAACTTCCGAGGCGATAATAGGGAATAATAGAACAAATAAGTATGTGTTAGCACTCGAAAAATTAACAGACAAACAACAGAAAAAAACGAAGAACAATATATGGTCCGAAGTGGGATCGAACCCGTACTCCCTGGCACCGCGCCTTGCCACGAGAGGCCGAACGCTTGGCACACTGCCACTCAGCCAACTTAAAAATTGGCTATTGTAGTAGTGTCTTCCACGAAAGGCGCTCTCAATGACGATAGCATAGGGTAACGATCTCAGACCGGAAATAAATTGTATATTTGTACTTTCCTATTAATGCAAGTATCTCCCAGTAGGGCTGAATACTTGTGTTGTAGACAAACATTTATTGGACGAAACAGCACGAATAGTAGTTTCCAGTGGTGTTGTTGTTTGTCTGTTAATTTTTCCGAGTGCTAACACATACTTATTTGTTCTATTATTCCCTATTATCGCCTCGGAAGTTCCCCATATAATAATATTTATGTATTATTTTTTGTTACCAGTATATAACCACTGGAAACTACTATTCGTGCTGTTTCGTCCAATAAATGTTTGTCTACAACACAAGTATTCAGCCCTACTGGGAGATACTTGCATTAATAGGAAAGTACAAATATACAATTTATTTCCGGTCTGAGATCGTTACCCTATGCTATTGTCATTGAGAGCGCCTTTCGTGGAAGACACTACTACAATAGCCAATTTTTAAGTTGGCTGAGTGGCAGTGTGCCAAGCGTTCGGCCTCTCGTGGCAAGGCGCGGTGCCAGGGAGTACGGGTTCGATCCCACTTCGGACCATATATTGTTCTTCGTTTTTTTCTGTTGTTGTTTGTCTGTTAATTTTTCCGAGTGCTAACACATACTTATTTGTTCTATTATTCCCTATTATCGCCTCGGAAGTTCCCCATATAATAATATTTATGTATTATTATTTGTTACCAGTATATAACCACTGGAAACTACTATTCGTGCTGTTTCGTCCAATAAATGTTTGTCTACAACACAAGTATTCAGCCCTACTGGGAGATACTTGCATTGATAGGAAAGTACAAATATACAATTTATTTCCGGTCTGAGATCGTTACCCTATGCTATAGTCATTGAGAGCGCCTTTCGTGGAAGACACTACTACAATAGCCAATTTTTAAGTTGGCTGAGTGGCAGTGTGCCAAGCGTTCGGCCTCTCGTGGCAAGGCGCGGTGCCAGGGAGTACGGGTTCGATCCCACTTCGGACCATATATTGTTCTTCGTTTTTTTCTGTTGTTGTTTGTCTGTTAATTTTTCCGAGTGCTAACACATACTTATTTGTTCTATTATTCCCTATTATCGCCTCGGAAGTTCCCCATATAATAATATTTATGTATTATTATTTGTTACCAGTATATAACCACTGGAAACTACTATTCGTGCTGTTTCGTCCAATAAATGTTTGTCTACAACACAAGTATTCAGCCCTACTGGGAGATACTTGCATTAATAGGAAAGTACAAATATACAATTTATTTCCGGTCTGAGATCGTTACCCTATGCTATAGTCATTGAGAGCGCCTTTCGTGGAAGACACTACTACAATAGCCAATTTTTAAGTTGGCTGAGTGGCAGTGTGCCAAGCGTTCGGCCTCTCGTGGCAAGGCGCGGTGCCAGGGAGTACGGGTTCGATCCCACTTCGGACCATATATTGTTCTTCGTTTTTTTCTGTTGTTGTTTGTCTGTTAATTTTTCCGAGTGCTAACACATACTTATTTGTTCTATTATTCCCTATTATCGCCTCGGAAGTTCCCCATATAATAATATTTATGTATTATTATTTGTTACCAGTATATAACCACTGGAAACTACTATTCGTGCTGTTTCGTCCAATAAATGTTTGTCTACAACACAAGTATTCAGCCCTACTGGGAGATACTTGCATTAATAGGAAAGTACAAATATACAATTTATTTCCGGTCTGAGATCGTTACCCTATGCTATAGTCATTGAGAGCGCCTTTCGTGGAAGACACTACTACAATAGCCAATTTTTAAGTTGGCTGAGTGGCAGTGTGCCAAGCGTTCGGCCTCTCGTGGCAAGGCGCGGTGCCAGGGAGTACGGGTTCGATCCCACTTCGGACCATATATTGTTCTTCGTTTTTTTCTGTTGTTGTTTGTCTGTTAATTTTTCCGAGTGCTAACACATACTTATTTGTTCT
This sequence comes from Megaustenia siamemsis, assembly GCA_032433765.1. Taxonomy (NCBI): domain Eukaryota; kingdom Metazoa; phylum Mollusca; class Gastropoda; order Stylommatophora; family Ariophantidae; genus Megaustenia; species Megaustenia siamemsis. Next base: position 34,512,035 of record JAVIAB010000059.1, on the reverse strand, counting down.
ATTATTCCCTATTATCGCCTCGGAAGTTCCCCATATAATAATATTTATGTATTATTATTTGTTACCAGTATATAACCACTGGAAACTACTATTCGTGCTGTTTCGTCCAATAAATGTTTGTCTACAACACAAGTATTCAGCCCTACTGGGAGATACTTGCATTAATAGGAAAGTACAAATATACAATTTATTTCCGGTCTGAGATCGTTACCCTATGCTATAGTCATTGAGAGCGCCTTTCGTGGAAGACACTACTACAATAGCCAATTTTTAAGTTGGCTGAGTGGCAGTGTGCCAAGCGTTCGGCCTCTCGTGGCAAGGCGCGGTGCCAGGGAGTACGGGTTCGATCCCACTTCGGACCATATATTGTTCTTCGTTTTTTTCTGTTGTTGTTTGTCTGTTAATTTTTCCGAGTGCTAACACATACTTATTTGTTCTATTATTCCCTATTATCGCCTCGGAAGTTCCCCATATAATAATATTTATGTATTATTATTTGTTACCAGTATATAACCACTGGAAACTACTATTCGTGCTGTTTCGTCCAATAAATGTTTGTCTACAACACAAGTATTCAGCCCTACTGGGAGATACTTGCATTAATAGGAAAGTACAAATATACAATTTATTTCCGGTCTGAGATCGTTACCCTATGCTATAGTCATTGAGAGCGCCTTTCGTGGAAGACACTACTACAATAGCCAATTTTTAAGTTGGCTGAGTGGCAGTGTGCCAAGCGTTCGGCCTCTCGTGGCAAGGCGCGGTGCCAGGGAGTACGGGTTCGATCCCACTTCGGACCATATATTGTTCTTCGTTTTTTTCTGTTGTTGTTTGTCTGTTAATTTTTCCGAGTGCTAACACATACTTATTTGTTCTATTATTCCCTATTATCGCCTCGGAAGTTCCCCATATAATAATATTTATGTATTATTATTTGTTACCAGTATATAACCACTGGAAACTACTATTCGTGCTGTTTCGTCCAATAAATGTTTGTCTACAACACAAGTATTCAGCCCTACTGGGAGATACTTGCATTAATAGGAAAGTACAAATATACAATTTATTTCCGGTCTGAGATCGTTACCCTATGCTATAGTCATTGAGAGCGCCTTTCGTGGAAGACACTACTACAATAGCCAATTTTTAAGTTGGCTGAGTGGCAGTGTGCCAAGCGTTCGGCCTCTCGTGGCAAGGCGCGGTGCCAGGGAGTACGGGTTCGATCCCACTTCGGACCATATATTGTTCTTCGTTTTTTTCTGTTGTTGTTTGTCTGTTAATTTTTCCGAGTGCTAACACATACTTATTTGTTCTATTATTCCCTATTATCGCCTCGGAAGTTCCCCATATAATAATATTTATGTATTATTATTTGTTACCAGTATATAACCACTGGAAACTACTATTCGTGCTGTTTCGTCCAATAAATGTTTGTCTACAACACAAGTATTCAGCCCTACTGGGAGATACTTGCATTAATAGGAAAGTACAAATATACAATTTATTTCCGGTCTGAGATCGTTACCCTATGCTATAGTCATTGAGAGCGCCTTTCGTGGAAGACACTACTACAATAGCCAATTTTTAAGTTGGCTGAGTGGCAGTGTGCCAAGCGTTCGGCCTCTCGTGGCAAGGCGCGGTGCCAGGGAGTACGGGTTCGATCCCACTTCGGACCATATATTGTTCTTCGTTTTTTTCTGTTGTTGTTTGTCTGTTAATTTTTCCGAGTGCTAACACATACTTATTTGTTCTATTATTCCCTATTATCGCCTCGGAAGTTCCCCATATAATAATATTTATGTATTATTATTTGTTACCAGTATATAACCACTGGAAACTACTATTCGTGCTGTTTCGTCCAATAAATGTTTGTCTACAACACAAGTATTCAGCCCTACTGGAAGATACTTGCATTAATAGGAAAGTACAAATATACAATTTATTTCCGGTCTGAGATCGTTACCCTATGCTATAGTCATTGAGAGCGCCTTTCGTGGAAGACACTACTACAATAGCCAATTTTTAAGTTGGCTGAGTGGCAGTGTGCCAAGCGTTCGGCCTCTCGTGGCAAGGCGCGGTGCCAGGGAGTACGGGTTCGATCCCACTTCGGACCATATATTGTTCTTCGTTTTTTTCTGTTGTTGTTTGTCTGTTAATTTTTCCGAGTGCTAACACATACTTATTTGTTCTATTATTCCCTATTATCGCCTCGGAAGTTCCCCATATAATAATATTTATGTATTATTATTTGTTACCAGTATATAACCACTGGAAACTACTATTCGTGCTGTTTCGTCCAATAAATGTTTGTCTACAACACAAGTATTCAGCCCTACTGGGAGATACTTGCATTAATAGGAAAGTACAAATATACAATTTATTTCCGGTCTGAGATCGTTACCCTATGCTATAGTCATTGAGAGCGCCTTTCGTGGAAGACACTACTACAATAGCCAATTTTTAAGTTGGCTGAGTGGCAGTGTGCCAAGCGTTCGGCCTCTCGTGGCAAGGCGCGGTGCCAGGGAGTACGGGTTCGATCCCACTTCGGACCATATATTGTTCTTCGTTTTTTCTGTTGTTGTTTGTCTGTTAATTTTTCCGAGTGCTAACACATACTTATTTGTTCTATTATTCCCTATTATCGCCTCGGAAGTTCCCCATATAATAATAGTTATGTATTATTATTTGTTACCAGTATATAACCACTGGAAACTACTATTCGTGCTGTTTCGTCCAATAAATGTTTGTCTACAACACAAGTATTCAGCCCTACTGGGAGATACTTGCATTAATAGGAAAGTACAAATATACAATTTATTTCCGGTCTGAGATCGTTACCCTATGCTATAGTCATTGAGAGCGCCTTTCGTGGAAGACACTACTACAATAGCCAATTTTTAAGTTGGCTGAGTGGCAGTGTGCCAAGCGTTCGGCCTCTCGTGGCAAGGCGCGGTGCCAGGGAGTACGGGTTCGATCCCACTTCGGACCATATATTGTTCTTCGTTTTTTTCTGTTGTTGTTTGTCTGTTAATTTTTCCGAGTGCTAACACATACTTATTTGTTCTATTATTCCCTATTATCGCCTCGGAAGTTCCCCATATAATAATATTTATGTATTATTATTTGTTACCAGTATATAACCACTGGAAACTACTATTCGTGCTGTTTCGTCCAATAAATGTTTGTCTACAACACAAGTATTCAGCCCTACTGGGAGATACTTGCATTAATAGGAAAGTACAAATATACAATTTATTTCCGGTCTGAGATCGTTACCCTATGCTATAGTCATTGAGAGCGCCTTTCGTGGAAGACACTACTACAATAGCCAATTTTTAAGTTGGCTGAGTGGCAGTGTGCCAAGCGTTCGGCCTCTCGTGGCAAGGCGCGGTGCCAGGGAGTACGGGTTCGATCCCACTTCGGACCATATATTGTTCTTCGTTTTTTTCTGTTGTTGTTTGTCTGTTAATTTTTCCGAGTGCTAACACATACTTATTTGTTCTATTATTCCCTATTATCGCCTCGGAAGTTCCCCATATAATAATATTTATGTATTATTATTTGTTACCAGTATATAACCACTGGAAACTACTATTCGTGCTGTTTCGTCCAATAAATGTTTGTCTACAACACAAGTATTCAGCCCTACTGGGAGATACTTGCATTAATAGGAAAGTACAAATATACAATTTATTTCCGGTCTGAGATCGTTACCCTATGCTATAGTCATTGAGAGCGCCTTTCGTGGAAGACACTACTACAATAGCCAATTTTTAAGTTGGCTGAGTGGCAGTGTGCCAAGCGTTCGGCCTCTCGTGGCAAGGCGCGGTGCCAGGGAGTACGGGTTCGATCCCACTTCGGACCATATATTGTTCTTCGTTTTTTTCTGTTGTTGTTTGTCTGTTAATTTTTCCGAGTGCTAACACATACTTATTTGTTCTATTATTCCCTATTATCGCCTCGGAAGTTCCCCATATAATAATATTTATGTATTATTATTTGTTACCAGTATATAACCACTGGAAACTACTATTCGTGCTGTTTCGTCCAATAAATGTTTGTCTACAACACAAGTATTCAGCCCTACTGGGAGATACTTGCATTAATAGGAAAGTACAAATATACAATTTATTTCCGGTCTGAGATCGTTACCCTATGCTATAGTCATTGAGAGCGCCTTTCGTGGAAGACACTACTACAATAGCCAATTTTTAAGTTGGCTGAGTGGCAGTGTGCCAAGCGTTCGGCCTCTCGTGGCAAGGCGCGGTGCCAGGGAGTACGGGTTCGATCCCACTTCGGACCATATATTGTTCTTCGTTTTTTTCTGTTGTTGTTTGTCTGTTAATTTTTCCGAGTGCTAACACATACTTATTTGTTCTATTATTCCCTATTATCGCCTCGGAAGTTCCCCATATAATAATATTTATGTATTATTATTTGTTACCAGTATATAACCACTGGAAACTACTATTCGTGCTGTTTCGTCCAATAAATGTTTGTCTACAACACAAGTATTCAGCCCTACTGGGAGATACTTGCATTAATAGGAAAGTACAAATATACAATTTATTTCCGGTCTGAGATCGTTACCCTATGCTATAGTCATTGAGAGCGCCTTTCGTGGAAGACACTACTACAATAGCCAATTTTTAAGTTGGCTGAGTGGCAGTGTGCCAAGCGTTCGGCCTCTCGTGGCAAGGCGCGGTGCCAGGGAGTACGGGTTCGATCCCACTTCGGACCATATATTTTTCTTCGTTTTTTTCTGTTGTTGTTTGTCTGTTAATTTTTCCGAGTGCTAACACATACTTATTTGTTCTATTATTCCCTATTATCGCCTCGGAAGTTCCCCATATAATAATATTTATGTATTATTATTTGTTACCAGTATATAACCACTGGAAACTACTATTCGTGCTGTTTCGTCCAATAAATGTTTGTCTACAACACAAGTATTCAGCCCTACTGGGAGATACTTGCATTAATAGGAAAGTACAAATATACAATTTATTTCCGGTCTGAGATCGTTACCCTATGCTATAGTCATTGAGAGCGCCTTTCGTGGAAGACACTACTACAATAGCCAATTTTTAAGTTGGCTGAGTGGCAGTGTGCCAAGCGTTCGGCCTCTCGTGGCAAGGCGCGGTGCCAGGGAGTACGGGTTCGATCCCACTTCGGACCATATATTGTTCTTCGTTTTTTTCTGTTGTTGTTTATCTGTTAATTTTTCCGAGTGCTAACACATTCTTATTTGTTTTATTATTCCCTATTATCGCGTCGGAAGTTCCCCATATAATAATATTTATGTATTATTATTTGTTACCAGTATATAACCACTGGAAACTACTATTCGTGCTGTTTCGTCCAATAAATGTTTGTCTACAACACAAGTATTCAGCCCTACTGGGAGATACTTGCATTAATAGGAAAGTACAAATATACAATTTATTTCCGGTCTGAGATCGTTACCCTATGCTATAGTCATTGAGAGCGCCTTTCGTGGAAGACACTACTACAATAGCCAATTTTTAAGTTGGCTGAGTGGCAGTGTGCCAAGCGTTCGGCCTCTCGTGGCAAGGCGCGGTGCCAGGGAGTACGGGTTCGATCCCACTTCGGACCATATATTGTTCTTCGTTTTTTTCTGTTGTTGTTTGTCTGTTAATTTTTCCGAGTGCTAACACATACTTATTTGTTCTATTATTCCCTATTATCGCGTCGGAAGTTCCCCATATAATAATATTTATGTATTATTATTTGTTACCAGTATATAACCACTGGAAACTACTATTCGTGCTGTTTCGTCCAATAAATGTTTGTCTACAACACAAGTATTCAGCCCTACTGGGAGATACTTGCATTAATAGGAAAGTACAAATATACAATTTATTTCCGGTCTGAGATCGTTACCCTATGCTATAGTCATTGAGAGCGCCTTTCGTGGAAGACACTACTACAATAGCCAATTTTTAAGTTGGCTGAGTGGCAGTGTGCCAAGCGTTCGGCCTCTCGTGGCAAGGCGCGGTGCCAGGGAGTACGGGTTCGATCCCACTTCGGACCATATATTGTTCTTCGTTTTTTTCTGTTGTTGTTTGTCTGTTAATTTTTCCGAGTGCTAACACATACTTATTTGTTCTATTATTCCCTATTATCGCCTCGGAAGTTCCCCATATAATAATATTTATGTATTATTATTTGTTACCAGTATATAACCACTGGAAACTACTATTCGTGCTGTTTCGTCCAATAAATGTTTGTCTACAACACAAGTATTCAGCCCTACTGGGAGATACTTGCATTAATAGGAAAGTACAAATATACAATTTATTTCCGGTCTGAGATCGTTACCCTATGCTATAGTCATTGAGAGCGCCTTTCGTGGAAGACACTACTACAATAGCCAATTTTTAAGTTGGCTGAGTGGCAGTGTGCCAAGCGTTCGGCCTCTCGTGGCAAGGCGCGGTGCCAGGGAGTACGGGTTCGATCCCACTTCGGACCATATATTGTTCTTCGTTTTTTTCTGTTGTTGTTTGTCTGTTAATTTTTCCGAGTGCTAACACATACTTATTTGTTCTATTATTCCCTATTATCGCCTCGGAAGTTCCCCATATAATAATATTTATGTATTATTATTTGTTACCTGTATTTACGGTACCTGGCCTTGTCTCTTTTCTCTCCCGCCTTTTGTCTTCTGAATTTGATATCAGCACTGTCTCGAAAGTTGCTGTGTCATCTTTTTTTATTTTGTTCTCCATGTGCTACGATCAGCAGCCAATTTTTTCCAGTTTCATTCACTGATTTAAGTTAAATTAAAGATTCCGCTACATTAAAGATTCTGTTACATTAAAGATTCTGTTACATTAAAGATTCTGTTACATTAAAGATTCTGTTACATTAAAGATTCTGTTACATTAACGATTCTGTTACATTAAAGATTCTGTTACATTAAAGATTCCGATACATTAAAGATTCTGTTACATTAAAGATTCTGTTACATTAAAGATTCCGCTACATGAAAGATTCTGTTACATGAAAGATTCTGTTACATTAAAGAATCAATAATTACGTCTTGTATTCCGATCATTCTAACACTCTGACAAAGATACATTTTTTTTTCTTCATTGACCAAAGACAGATTCAGTGGCCTTTGACCTTCTCGATAGTCTCGTCTTGTTATCATTATCATCATGTGCAATACTGGTTGTGCTAAGCCAATCATATCAGTTCACAGTTCTCTGTCCACAGTGGAACGTATCAATTCTATAGTTAACTGTTTACCGTGCAAAAACATCAAGTTATCTAGTATCTTCTCTCTTTGTCCAACTTTCCACTTCTTGTCATGTTCCCAAAAAATGTCAAGTTTTTTTCTGATGATTTTATAAGAAATCTTTCAGCATTGACCTCGTTCAGAATATCCTTGTTGGTCTTTTTGGCTCTCTAGGGAAGTCTAGAGCTACAACTACCTTAGATGGTCTTTTTGGCTCTCTAGGGAAGTCTAGAGCTACAACTACCTTAGACATACTATAACCAGTGATGGAAAATGTAAAACTGAAATTTTAACAAAGGAATAGGAATGGCAAAAAAAGTAATTTTAGTGCTATGAAAAAATATATTAACATAAAAACAACACAAGGCCTAAAACTACGAATGGCAAAATGGTATATGTGAAAATTGAAGCCTTGGAAAAGTAGATTTATAGAAGAATAAGAAGAATTAGAAGGAAAAGAAATAAGTGAAGTCTTAAAACAACTAAAAATAAAACGATAACTAATAAACACAACAAACTAAACAAGACAAATGAAATTTTTGGGGCATGTTAAAAGACACAGCAGCCTACTAAAAGTAATCTTGGAAGGGAAAATACTAGGTAAAAGAGGCAGAGGCAGACCAAGACTAACATGGACAAGTAACACCAAAAATGGACAAGTCAGCCTTTGATAACCTGCACCAACAAAGCAAGAGACAGAGCAGTCCATGTTACCCAACATTCTTTGCGGAGACGGCACTCCATGATTATATGAGGGAACTCTCAATATTCTTCTGAGAACCCCATCTTTGAGGTCTCTAACCGTTTTTTTCATTTATCTGTCTGCTGCCCATAACTCCTTTGGTCACAGTTGGCTCTATATAAAAGTAAAGTAAAGTACCCCCGTCACGCCAAGTGGCGTACAGGGGATATGGTGTTAGTGACCATAAATTTTACAGACCTTCAGCACATGATTTTTGGGGTAATGTGGTCGGTATTACGCTCGTGCCGCTTTACTTTCCCTGAAAAAAAATTAGGTGCCCAATTGGGAATGAACTTTACATCTTGTCCTGTGTAGTCCAGTTCACTAACCACTGAGCTATCGCGGCTCCCTTGGCTCTATATGGCACATATGAACTCTTGTAAGACAAAGAAAAAGTTTCTCCTTCCCGCACGACCGTTCTTAGAGGATTATCCCGTGTTTGTCTTCATATCTGTTCATCTTATTCTATTCTTCTTTACTATGTTGTTCTTAGTCTGGCTCTTTCTCGCTTTAAATATTGAATGGAATTTCTTGTGTTTGTTTTTAGTGTAAATATCTTAGTAAGTAAAGTAGTAAAGTGCCCCGACACGCAAAGTGGCGTATATGGAATATGGTGTTAGTGACCATAACTTTTACAGACCTTCAGCACATGATTTTTGGGGTAATGTGGTCGGTATTACGCCCGTGCCGCTTTACTTCCCCAGACAAAAATCCGGTACCCATTTAAGGCTCGGTGAACCCGGAAACCTCGTCGGTTGGGATAGAACCCTACTGTTTGTATAAATATCTTAAGTGAAAAGAAATTGTTCATGAATGACTCACAGCCGCCTTTTTCCTCTCTACACGCGTCAGACGCCCAGTTCTTCAGGTAGCTGAGAATTTGTTGCTTCGTTGAGCGCTCACATACATCATTAATGTCAGCTATCAAACAGTGAGTGGCTTTAGTTGTCTCACTACAATAGAGAAAACAGAGAGTAAAATCAGTTGAAATGTCTTAATAACAATTGTAACATAAATTAACAGTTTTCACAACGCCAAGATAAGCTCTAAATAAATTGATAATACACGTAATAATGAACTTCATTAAAATTAAATTAGAACAGCTGCAATTTAATATTAAAGAGATGAGGCATAGAAAAGATCAGGGAAATAGTGCTGGAAAATAACAATTAGTACAACGACATATGTATATGCCATTAGAATCATCATCATCAAGTACCGGGCCTGCTGGCGTAGGTGATCATGTCTCTCCACAACTTTCGATCTCGACAGTTATTTATCATTTCTGTTGTTGACCTTCTGCCAAGCCTTTCTCTTAAGCTATCTGTTATCTTTTCTCTTTCCTTCACTCTATCTCTTCGTCCCTCAATTTTCCCAGTTGTTACAATATATTCCAGCTGTTCTCTTCTCATTACATGGCCAAAAAATGAGGATTGTTTCTTCCTAATATTGGAAGTTGGCTCTAATTTTGCTTTGGCCTCTTTCAGAACGTTTCCATTACTCATCTTAACTGTCCATGGTATTCTCAACATTCTTCTGTAAAACCACATTTCTACAGACTCCAGTCATTTTCTTGTCTGTTGTCCTATTGTCCATGATTCACATCCATATTTTAAGACTGGCTCTACATAACATTTAAGAACTCTTTTTCATCATTATCAGTGGAGTGAAAAACCGAGTTATTCTGTATTATGCAGAGCTGGTATTATTGTAGTGAATCATGGACAATAGACAAGAATAGTTTTGGAGTCTACAGAGATGTTGTTTTACAGAAGAATGTTGAGAATACCACGGAGAGAATAAATAAATCAGTAGAGAAAACGTCATGACAGAAGCTAAATCAAGTGTATGGGTAAAAGTTGTATGTTTGAATGAGTTGTATGAATGAGGGTTTATTGAATGAGGGTTGCATGGTTGAGAGATGTATGAGAAAGGGTTGTCTATGCCAGAGTTGCATGAATGAAAGTTTTATGAGTAAGAGTTGTATGACTGAGTGATGTATAAGGGATGGTTGTTTGGGTGAGAGTTGTATGAATAATGAGTTATTTGAGGGAATGTTGTATGGTTGAGAGATCTAAGATTGAGTGTTGTATGAGTGAAGATGTGTGAATGAAGATTGTATGCGTGAGTGTATATGAGTTCGGGTTGTATGAGTTAGGTATATATGAGTTATATATATTTACTGTTATATATATATATATATATATATATATATATATATATATATATATATATATAACAGTTATTTTTTGATCATGTAAAGAGAAAGGAACAGCTGGATAATATTGTGCCGACTGGGAAAAATGAGGTACGATGAGATAGAGGGAAGCAAAGAGAAAAGATACCAGACAGCTTAAGAGAATGACTTGGCAGAAGATCAACAACAGAAATGATCAATAACTGTCGAGAGCGAGAGGTGTGGAGAGACATGAGCACCTACGCCAGCAGGCATGGTACATGATGATATACATAAACACATTTGACAATATCAGGAATGCTTTAGATGACAGTGTTCGACATAACTCATCGTCATAACTTTGGTATCTGGCCTTTAGAATAAGAAAGATTTCCAACATCTGCAGAAAGATATTTTACTGGAAATATCTGACGAGAAGTGAAAATATCTGACTAGAACAGGAAATATATGACGAGAAGTGAAAATATCTGACGAGAAGTGAAAATATCTGACAAGAAGTGAAAATATCTGACAAGAAGTGAAAATATGTGATAAGAAGTGAAAATATCTGATAAGAAGTGAAAATATCTGACGAGAAGTGAAAATATCTGATAAAAAGTGAAAATATATGACTAGAACAGGAAATATCTGACGAGAAGTGAAAATATCTGACTAGAAGTGAAAATATCTGACAAGAATTGGAAATATCTGACAAGAATTATAAATATCTGACGAGAATTGGAAATAGCTGGAAGTAAATTTAATTAAGAGAAGAAAATCTATACATTTTTTTCATATCAAACAACAGAACGCGTTAAAAACAAACACAGGACTGGTAGATTTCTTTCTTTCTTTCTTTTTCTTTCTTTCTTTCTTTCTTTCTTTCTTTCTTTCTTTCTTCACTTCCTCTGGTGCCCTTTCGAGTGTCGAAGGATATAACTAAGTTCTGGTTCTATAACTTTTGACAGCTTCACTCATTGTCAATTGAAGTTTTTCTAGTGTTTCTTTGATGATGTCTGTCCATATTACTCTGGGTCTGCCTGTTGCTCGTACCATTTCTCCTCTTTCAATGTATGCTTTATTTAGTATGCAATCACATGACATTCTTTCTAGATGGGCAAACCAGTTTATTCGTTGTCTCTGTATGTAGTTTGGAACAGATTCGATGTATATTCTTTTCTTTTAAAATAATTCCTGATTCTCTTTTCTTGTCCTTTTTTTTCTATCTTTTCAAGCGCTTTTATCATATATTTCATTTCTGTGGTGAAATTTATTTTATTCTTATTATCATCATCATCATCATCATCACGTAACGGGCCTGCTGGCGTAGGTGATCATGTCTCTCCACAACTTTCGATCTCGGCAGCTATTTATCATTTCTGTTGTTGACCTTCTGCCAAGACATTCTCTTAAGCTGTCTGTTATTTTTTCTCTTTGCTTCCCTCTATCTCTTCGTTCCTCAATTTTTCCAGTTGTTATAATATATTCCAGTTGTTTTCTTCTCATTACATGGCCAAAAACTGATGATTGTTTCTTCCTAATATTGGAAATTAGCTCTCGTTTTGCTTTGACCTATCTCAGAACATCTTCATTACTCTTCCATGGTACTCTCAACATTCTTCTGTAAAACCACATTTCTACATACTCCAGTGATTTTCTTGTCTGTTGTCCTATTGTCCATGATTCGCATCCATATGTTAATTTTTATTATAAATAGATCATTTTTGGCATTGGTAGCTGAAAGTAGAATTGAATATACTTTGTATAAACTGTCTCTAGGTGATATTTTGTATAGACCTATGTTGCAGTACTGAGATAGTTGTTCTACAATTCGGTTTGCCCTTTATTAAGAAAGTAAAAGAGAGGACCCTAAAAGACGAAGTGGGCCAAGACATGAAGAGCCCCGAGCAGCTGCTGAAAGCGGCATAGTCGGAGCGTGGGCAATCACGGCCCAAATCATAGGAAGAACAGTAAAGAGGGAGAACGGTGCATTCACTGTAACTAAATAGTTTGTAAGTAATTTGACTATGGAGATCATGGCAATAACTAAATAGTTTGTAAGTAATTTGACTATGGAGATCATGGCAATAACTAAATCGATGTCCTGGCCTGAGTATGCACAGGAAAATCCACAATAACTTTGCTGTTGTTGCTACTGATCCAGAGGCCAGTGAGCTGACGTCCTTTGACCCAATGCCATGTAGTAATATCTACATGTATTTCTAATTTCCCTTGTAGTTTCATACAAGATGTTCCATTTTTCGTTAACTATGCTCAAAGGCAATGGTTAAGTCTCCAGAGAACTCAAAACTGATTAGGATCTGTTTCATTTTCGTGCCTGGACACTCGGACGTGAAAGGAAACGAATGAGCTGACAGCCTGGCTGGGACAGCTGACGCTTAATGGACCGATGTTCTAATTGCCTTCGTGCAAGAAAAATGAGCTGATGATTCCCGAAATGATCATGAAACTATAGCTATGTCCATACTGAATTAATATCAGGTAAAAACTGGAGAAACCAGAAAGGAGCGCTGGGCGGGAATGCACAGAAGAACAACAAATGAACACACAAATGAAATAGTCAGTCTCCACACACGTGGTTGGGAGATCTGAACACTTATTGATGTTTCCGATGCGCAATGAGAATGATCCCTCGATTAAAGCAAACTAAACTAGACCACTGGAAACATTTCGACTGGCCTTAAAAAAAGAAAGCATGCTTCTCTAAACAGATCACTTGATGATGATGATGATGATGATGATGGCATTTTGAATAGCCGAAGAAAAATATATATACATTTAGAAATACAGACACATTAAAGAAACACTGAACTTACTCGCAGTCTAGTGCCAATGCTTCAAAGGCGTTATCGACAGTGGTATCGACGCAACTGCTGACATTACTGAAACATCGTTCGAAGTTCTCATTGGTTAATGGGAAACTGCGTTTGGCCATCACATGGATACATTCTGTGTGAGTTAAACACAGTATTCGTGAGTAGGTTGTAAGAGAAAATTGTATGAGAGATCGTGTAAGAGTGAAGATTATATGAGAGAACTGTTTGAATAATTGGCGTATGATTGAAGGTTATATAAGAGTTTGTGAAAGAGAGTTGTAGAAGTGATGGTAATAATATTGAGGAGAGTTGTAGATGTGGTGATGATAATAATGGGGAGAGTTCTAGAAGTGGTGATGATAATATTGGGGAGAGTTCTAGAAGTGGTGATGATAATAATGTGGAGAGTTCTAGAAGTGGTGATGATAATATTGGGGAGAGTTGTAGAAATGGTGATGATAATATTGGGGAGAGTTGTAGAAGTGGTGATGATAATATCAGGAAGAGTTGTAGAAGTGATGGTGATAATTAGGGCTCGGATTTTCATGAAATGTCATATTTTTTTCCTGAAGCATATTTTCAGTTTTAAGTTAATTTCTACATGTTTCAAGCATTTCTGAACAAGTTTAAGCTGTTTTTATTTGTCATATAAATGCATATTTTGACCATAATTTTGATGAGGTCATATTTTGCCTGAAATTGGAGATTTAGGTCATATTTTGGTCATATTTAGGTCATATTTTGGTCATATTTTGCATATTTTCTGGTGTACTCAACTTTCTGGTGTACTCCGTTTGCTTATCAATGTTAGCACATCTTAAACTATGTTTAGAGGCAAATTGTGAGGATTGGCTATATTTCTGAATGTGTGTATTAGTGAATATGCATGTGTGTCTTTCATGCGACTGTAGGGAGGGGAAGACATCAGTCAACTCTTTGATGTCAGTCGGCATCTGAGAATAAAAAAGGGAGTGACATCCGCTCAATACTTCAAAAGAATTTTCTGGGTTTTGTTTCGAAAGTAAATTGTAGAAAAAATACAAATACTTTGTAAAATTCAAAGAAGAAGCTCCTCAACTACCACTTCCTCCACAACCTATCCTTACACGTTGGGGTACATGGCTGGACGCTGTAGAGTATTACTGTGAAAACTATTCAACACTGGATAAAATATTTAATGCCCTAGACAAAGACGACGCAACATCAATACAAGCAGTGCAAAGCTTATTTTCTACCAGACTATCACAAAATCTGACTTATATAAAGTCAAACTTTTCTGCAATTTCAAAAGCAATAAAACGTCTGGAAAGCGAAGGGACTGCACTTTATGATGCATTAGATATTGTGAAACAAATTCAAACAGAAATAAATATATCACGTGGTGAAGTAAGCAACAGGATTAAAGTAAAATTAGAAAGTGTTCTTCATAGAAATTCTGGTTATTTCTCATTGTGCAAAATTGCAGACATACTTAGTGGTAAACATGCAACATTTCAAGAGGATGAACCTGAACTTTCAGCAAATGATCTGACATTATTTAGATTTGCCCCTGTGACATCATGTGATGTAGAACGAAGTTTTTCAAAATATAAAACAATTCTCAGTGACAATCGACGATCGTTCAAATTTGAAACTCTAAAAATGTATGTTGTTGTCGGTTGCAATTGTACAAACAATGAAAACTGAGGAATAAATGTGGTAAGTGTTTTTATACATGCTTTGTTAAGTATTACTACTATGTAGGTACTATGACTACTATGTACTGCGTAAAACATGCAAACAATAATAATTTGCGTTTTTTTTTTTTGGTTCATAAATGAGAAAAACCTTATGGTCATATTTCGGCATATCTAGCATATTTTAGGTCATATTTTGCCTTTTTTAGGTCATATTTGCATGTCATATTTCAGGATTTTTAGGTCATAAAAATCCGAGCCCCAGTGATAATATTATGGAGATTTGTAGAAGCGGTAATGATAATATTGTGGAGAGTTGTAGAAGTGATAATATTGGGGAGAGTTGTAGAAATGATGGTGATAATATTGGGGAGAGTTGTAGAAGTGATGGGGACAATATTGAGGAGAGTTGTAGAAGTGATGGTGATAATATTGGGGAGAGTTATAGAAGTGATGGTGATAATATTGGGGAGAGTTGTAGAAGTGATGGTGATAATATCAGTGAGAGTTGTAGAAGTGATGGTGATAATATCAGGGAGAGTTGTAGAAGTGATGGTGATAATATTAGGGAGAGTTGTAGAAGTGATGGTGATAATATTAGGGAGATTTGTAGTAGTGGTAATGATAATATTGGGGAGAGTTGTAGAAGTGGTGGTAATAATATTGGGAAGTGTAGTAGAAGTGATGGTGATGATATCAGGGAGAGTTGTAGAAGTGATGGTGATAATATTTGGGAGAGTTGTAGAAGTGGTGATGATAATATTGGGGGACAGTTGTAGAAGTGATGGTGATACTATTGAGGAGAGTTGTAGAAGTGATGGTGATAATATTGGGGAGAGTTGTAGAAGTGATGGTGATAATATCAGGGAGAGTTGTAGAAGTGATGGTGATACTATTGGGGAGAGTTGTAGAAGTGATGATGATAATATTAGGGAGAGTTGTAGAAGTGATGGTGATACTATTGGGGAGAGTTGTAGAAGTGATGATGATAATATTAGGGAGAGTTTAATTAGAGTGTAAGTGTTATTAGTGAATATATAAGACAAATGTGTAGATGTAGATGTATTGGCGTCAGGATTGAGTGCCCATTATATAGAAGTGATTGCATAATAGTATTGTTTGTATACAATAGAATTGCATGGTTAATGATTGTCAACAGTGGTTGTATAAGTGTAAATGAATGTAGAATGTACACTCGTATAAGTGAAACAAACAATACAAGGGACTTCATGTTTAAATTAGTAAAAAAATACATTGACTCAAAGACCACCTTAATCTTTCTTGCTAGTCGATAACCCATGATTCACTCCCATTAGGTTTTCTACACTGAATTGTTATACTTTAAAGATATTTTTGTTTTTATTTTCAATCTCTGTTGTCATAATTGTATTGAGAGGAAAGACAGAAACTGGTATGATCAAAATCAATGTCAGCTGAAATTGTGCAGCTTTACAGCTTTGTTACAATGAAATTGTGCAGCTTTACAGCTTTGTTACAATGAAATTGTGCAGCTTTACAGCTTTGTTACAATAAACTCGTCATTTATTATATGTTTTTCATTATTTGAAATGCACCCTTCTTTGTCAAAGCTTTCCTGACAAATAATTATTCATACATGACATAGGTGGAGAAAATAAATAATTAACAACTACAGCACAAAATATAACATGAAGATCAACAAAACAGAAGTCATGAATGTCGCAAAAGAGAAACAGTATATCAACATATCTATAGAAGACAGGCAGCTAAAACAAGTAGATGAATTTAAATACCTAGGAAGTTAAGTGACAAAAATAGACAATTCACAAACAGTAGAGATAAACTCAAGATGCAACAAAGCTTGTCAAATCATTGTACAGCTATCACCACTATTGTCCAACAAGGAAATAACTCTAGAGGCAAAACGAACACTATACATTAAAATATTCATCCCAACATTGTGCTACCAATGCCAGTCCTAGACCCTAGATGGAAGAACAAGAAAATAAACTCTGCTGAGATGAAATGTGTTAAACGAATGACAGGAAACAGTCTGAGAGATATGATCAGAAGAACTGAGAAAAACGCTAGGAATAACTCCACTCCCCTGCCAATAGAACATATAAAGAAACAACAGATAACATTGTTTGGCCACGTGACAGATGCAAAAAGATTAAAAAACAACGCAACGAGCCTTCAATAAACGTTGCGAGAACACCAGACCAAAAGATCGACAACGAAAAAGATGGATTGACGGAATATTAGAAGCACTAGGAAACAAAAGTCTGTGACGGTGGATGGAGGCGGAGGAATCAAGAATGATCAACGGCCAGAAAGCGAAAACAGCAAAGTGTGTGGTACACAAGAGGCATGTTCAGAACACGAAAGACGAACTTGGCTGACCACCGTGAAAGAGATTGGAGCCTCATCACGTACTAGTCCAGAGGAAGCCATGGAGAGTCGGAGAAATTCGAACTTATGTCGGAGGAAAGATCTTAAAATAAGTGCTTGGAATGTTAGGACTCTATATCAAGAAGGAAAATTGGAAAATCTGATTCAAGAAGCAGAACGAATAAATATAGATATTTTAGGCATATCAGAGACTAGATGGAAAGAATGTGGGTACATTGAAGACGGAAAATATACATTTATATACTCAGGAAACACAACAGAACATCAAAGGGGGGTAGGAATACTGATAAAAAGAGAGCTACAAAAATATATAAGTACCCACTGGACATACAGTGATAGGATTATACTACTCAAGTTGAAAGCAAAACCATTCTACATAGCAATAATACAGACATATGCACCCACTCAAGACTACACATGAACAAATAGAGGCATACTATGAAGACCTAAATAAAGTTATGAAGCAAGTGAAATCTTCAGACATCTTGATTGTAATGGGTGACATGAACGCTAAAGTAGGAAAAGGTAGATATAAGACCATTTTAGGAAATCATGGTTTAGGACAAAAGAAATGACAGAGGAGAAAGATTAATACAATTCTGTGAAGAAAACAGGCTGATAATATGTAACACCTACTTTGAGCAAGAGAAAAGGAAACTATACACATGGAAAAGCCCTGGAGATTGGAAGAGGAATCAAATAGATTACATAATGATAAAAGAAAGGTTCCGTAACAGCGTAAAGAAAGCCAAAACCTACCCAGGAGCAGAAAATCCTGATGAAAAAGTAACAACCAAATGGCAATGCATAAAGAAAAGCATACAAAAAGCCTGCGACACTTTACCCAAAAGAGAAAAAAACAAAAAACAAAAATGGATAACTAACACCATCTTAGAAAAAATGGAAGAAAGGAGACAAGCGAAGAACACTGCCCAATACAATAAAATAGATAATGAGATACGCAAAATGTGCAAAAAGGCAAAAGAAGACTGGCTCAGCCAAAAATGTATAGAAATAGAAACTATGGAAAGCAAACAAAGACCTAAGAGGAATGCACACAGAAATAAAGAGAATGACTAATAAAAATAAAAAAAGCCACAGAAGGTGGATGCATTGCAGACAAAAAAGGAAAAATGCTAACAATAAGGATATCATAGATAGATGGCAGGAATATTTAACAGAACTATTTCATGATCAAAGGGACAAGAAACCAGTTATACAATGTACATCAGGCTATAAAATCTTAAAATCTGAGGTGGAAAAAGCTATAAAAACAATGAAAAGGGGAAAAGCAGCAGGACCTGAAAGCATACAGATGGAGATGATACAGACACTAGAAGATTTTGGCATTGAAGTGATTACAGACATATGCAACGACATATACCACACAATATACATACCAAATGAACTAAAAACATCAAGTTTCATTGTTTTGCCTAAAAAGAATGGTGCAGTTGAATGCAGTGACTTTAGAACAATAAGCCTAATGAGCCATGTTACAAAAATCTTGATAAAAGTTATACAAGGTAGGATTCAGAATAAAATCAATACTGAATTAGATGAGCAGCAATTTGGATTTAGGAAAAATAGCGGGACAAAAGAAGCCATATTCTGCATGAGAACATTAATAGAAAAATACACAGAAGTAAACAAACCAATATATGCCTGCTTCATAGACTACACCAAAGCTTTTGATAGAGTACACCACAAACAACTTATAGAATGCCTAAAAGAGATACATCTAGATGACATGGATATACGACTAATATGCAATCTATACTGGGAGCAAACAGCAATAATAAAATATAACAAAGAGTTCTCTACACCCATTGATATAAAAAGAGGAGTAAGACAAGGATGCGTCATATCACCAAGCTTGTTCAATCTATACACTGAGCAAATCTTTAAAAACATCATAGAGATGCCAGGCCTACAAATTAATGGAAAGATAATCAATAACCTAAGATATGCTGACGATACTGTACTACTAGCAGAAAATCCTAAAGACCTACACAATTACTTAATGAAATAAACACGACAAGCAAAAAATATGGACTAGATATGAATATCAAAAAGACTAAAACTATGATCATAAACAAAGAAAATACTCAAAACCCACAAGTGGATATCAAAATTGAAGGAATAGACCTTGAGACAGTTCAGAGCTACAACTACCTTGGACATACTATAACCAGTGATGGAAAATGTACAACTGAAATAAACAAAAGAATAGGAATGGCAAAAAGTAATTTTAATGTCATGAAGGACATACTAACATCAAAACAAATAACACCAGAGCTAAAACTAAGAATAGCAAAATGTTACATCTTCTCAACATTCCTATATGGTGCTGAAACATGGACATTAGACAAGAAAACAGAACAGAGAATTGAAGCCTTTGAAATGTGGATATATAGAAGAATAGGTAGAATTGGATGGAAGGAAAAGAAAACAAACGATGAAATCTTAAAACAACTAAAAATGAAAAGAGAACTTCTCAACACAATTAGAACAAGACAAATGCGATTTTTGGGCCATGTTAAAAGACACAACAGCCTACTGAAAGTAATCATGGAGGGGAAAATACAATGTAAAAGAGGCGGAGACAGACCAAGATTAACATGGACGAGTAAAATCAAAAGATGGACAAATCAACCGATGACAACCTGCACCATCAAAGCAAGAGATCGAGCAGAATGGCGCTCCATGGTATCCAACCTTCGTTGCGGAGACGGCACTCAATGATGATGAGGAAACATACTATAGCTTGTTTCATAATTCGTGCCCAACTTTTAAAATCGATAGCTTTTTAACCACTTGTAAGTTATTCAAAATTTGCGTGTAAAGTTATAATGATTAGAACCCAACAGGGAATTAATTTCATAAAAAAAACATTTGGTTATTATTGTTGCTTATTTGATTTATATAAATTTATAACGACCCATTCATGTAGTCAAAACTTAATGTTTACAGTATTCTAAGTTAAAAATAGCGAGTAAAAATCAATACACGGTACAATTGACGTGTTTGCACGCAAGACAATAATTCTCCTGGTGTTTTGTCTTATCCAGTTATTTCCCCATTACGGCCATGCCTTTACCTAGTGAAAATTAATCACAGACCAGCAACTACGGTAATTTCTATTCTTTAGGGGTTCACAATTTACAATTTTGACAAACATCAAAGAAATTCGCCGCTTTAAGAAAACTGCAGCTGCAAGATATTTGTTAAATATACATTTAAAGGGTCTTTTGCATTCTAATAACATTTGGAAAATTTCAACAGTTTTTAACAAACGGTTAGAGAATAATAGCGTTTTGAAGTTGGGCACATGATTTGAAACGAGCTATAGCAGCAGAGGCGAACAG
Source organism: Megaustenia siamemsis (assembly GCA_032433765.1). Classification (NCBI taxonomy): domain Eukaryota; kingdom Metazoa; phylum Mollusca; class Gastropoda; order Stylommatophora; family Ariophantidae; genus Megaustenia; species Megaustenia siamemsis. Next base: position 34,491,584 of record JAVIAB010000059.1, on the reverse strand, counting down.
AAGACCAAAAGACGGCAAATTATATCTCCCCTCGATGCTGAAAGGAAAATAAGGAAGGAAAGTAGAAGAAGCCATTAATAGAATTAATATTATAGCCAAAAGAAATCACCCAAAGTTGGTGACGTCTTCAGCTTTGTGTGCAGTATCGGTTGTCCTTGAAATGACGTCAGCAGTCTATAACCCCCCCCCCCCCCCCCCCCCCCCTGAAGAGGTCACAAAGTTTTGGTGCTTCCGGAAATTCCCACTCTGCCTGTAAACCTTTGTAAAACTATAGATAGCTGTGGGAAAAACCATGAGCTGGAAAACGTGACAACTGATCTAATTGGACATTAGAACTGGTGAGAATATCGTTGTTTTCTGCCTTGAGTGTAATAACTTTCGATAACATGGGACTAATTGGAAAATATCTGACAAATAAAGGGAAAGCATACATTTAGGAAGACAAACAATCAATTTGATCACAAAAATGTCCTACCTGCACAAAACAGAGTAATAAAGATACTCAACAAAACAGTTGGAGTTTTCATCTTCGGTGGTGTAATTCTGCAACCTCTAGTACCGCAAGCTGTAACAGGAATTCAGATTGTACAGAACAAAGTAATTAGAAGATATATAATCTTTTAGAGGAACAAACTTACAAAATATAATTGTAGTAATAGTAGTAGTAGTAGTAAGGTAGTAGTAGTAGTAGTAATAGTAGTAGTAGTAGTAGTAGTAGCAATAGTAGTAGTAGTAGTAATAGTAGTAGTCGTAATAGTAGTAGTAGTAGTAGTAGTAATAGTAGTAGTAGTAGTAGTAGTAGTAGTAATAGTAGTAGTAATAATAATAGTAGTAGTAGTAGTAGTAATAATAGTAGTAGTAATAGTAGTAGTAGTAGTAGTAATAGTAGTAGTAATAATAGTAGTAGTAGTAATAGTAGTAGTAATAGTAGTAGTAATAGTAATAGTAGTTGTAGTAGTAGTAGTAGTAATAGTAGTAGTAGTAATAGTAGTAGTAGTAGTAGTAGTAGTAGTAGTAGTAGTAGTAATAGTAGTAGTAGTATTAGTAGTAGTAGTAAAAAAAAAAAAAAGTAAAGTACCCCCGTCACGCCAAGTGGCGTATAGGGAAATATGGTGTTAGTGACCCTATATTTTACAGACCTTCAGCACATGATTTTTGGGGTAATGTGGTCAGTATTACGCCCGTGCCGCTTTACTTTCCCAGAAAAAATCCGGTACCCATTTAAGGCTGGGTGAACCCGGAAGCCGTCGGTTGGGATCGAACCCTACCCCTTGTCCGTGGTAGTCCAGTTCACTAACCACTGAGCTATCGCGGCTCCCTAGTAGTAGTAGTAGTAGTAGTAATAGCAGTAGTAGTAATAGTAGTAGTAGTAGTAGTAATAGTAGTAGTAGTAATAGTAGTAGTAGTAGTAGTAGTAGTAGTAGTAATAGTGGTTGTAGTAGTAGTAGTAGTAGTAGTAGTAGTAGTAGTAATAGTAGGAGGAGGAGGAGGAGGAGGAGGAGGTGGTGGAGGAGGGGTGTTAGTAATGTCAGTTACACTAGTAGCAATAATAGTAGTAAAAGACGTATATTACTTAGAAACGCTCACGTAGGAGTAACGGCAGTAGAAACATCTTTGCGATGACTAAACAATCACAGAAGCAAACCTCATAGTACTACCAATGTTATTGAAAGTAGTAACAATAGTAATAGTAGCTGTAATAATAATAATACTAACAGTAGTAAATATAGCCGCAGTGGTTGTCTTGTTTTAATTGATATAATATAGGTCATATCAGCTCTTGTAATAGCTCTAGTGGCACTTATATAAATATTGTAGTTGCCTTGTAGATACAAAGGTAGTAAGAGCAGTGTTAGTTTTATGACTTGTGTTCGATAATGTCATGACAATCGATGAATCATCATCAGCATGTGCCATACCGGTTGGCGTAGGTGATCATGTCCTTCCACAATCTTCTATCTACAGTGCATCGTATCAGTTCTGTTATTGACTGCTTTCCATGCCATGACACCAAGCCAGCCAGTATTTTCTCTCTTTGTCGTCCGCGATCTCTTTCCTTTTAATTTGCCAGTTGTAACCAAATATTCCAACTTTCCTCTTCTCATGATGTGCCCGAAAAATGCTGATTGCTTCTTTCTGATGTTTTTTAAGAGCTCCCTTTTTGTGTTGGCCTCTTTGAGAACTTCTTCATTGGTTTTTTTAGCTGTCCATGGAACTTTTAACATTCTTCTGAGAAATCCCATCTCTGTGGCCTCTTCAGAAGAAACTTCAGCAGTTGAAAAAAAAATGAAAATAGTTTGGATGTGTGCCAATGAACTGATCAAATACTAATGTTTAAAAAAAAACTTGTTCTTTCTTCATGTACATCTGTTTCACAATTTTATTGTTTTCTTTTATATCCACCCAATTCTTGCTACATCATTTTCAAATTGCAGTGTCTCCTTTTTTGTTTTCTTACATAATATCAGTGTTTTCTGCTTGTGAATGAATGTTTAGAAATATAATCTTTATATGTCTTTAGACTTACGAATGTTATCAATAAGTCTAATCTCATGTAAGAGCCCAAGACTTAAAAGCACAGTAAACAAAAAGGTACTTACCAGTAATATCCTCCACAAAATGTTGTCGCTATCTGAAGAAACTAGCGTATTTCACCAATAATTAAACCAAACCAATAATTACTTTTAGCCTCACCCCCTATTTCAGCAAATATCCTCATCGTTTAAACATACAAATTGGTTTAAATCTGGCCACCGATCCCCCCCCCCCCCCTTCCCCCTCAAATTAACTTGTCGCAACAATTAATGTGACACCACGCCACTGTGAGTTATTGCCAGTTAATGTCACAAAATATACTTAAACGCTCGAATTCACTAGAAATTGTGAAATTTCACATAATAATTGTTTCAAACCTTTGTTTTGTAAATAATTATGTTGTACTGCCAGACAAAAACGACTAGCTTGTTTAATAATTATGTGTTTATATACGAAGTCTGCCAGGTTCAACAACGGAAATATTAGTAGGAGTTGTGTTTGGGCGTTTAATTGGAAGCTGGTTTGATTTTCAGAACAGCCTTAAGTTTGTCCCACAAATAAATGCTTGAATAATTTTATATTTTATTTATTTGTGCCTTTTCTTCGCTGTTCTTTTTAAAAAATATACGATTTCAACATTACTTTTTGCTTATAATGTGGGATCAATTCACGGAGCTCAAAAGAAATGCTCGTTTTCAATGCTTCATTTATTCAATAAGGTTCATTTAATCAACATATCGTTTCAATCAAATCATGAAGAATGACAATACTTTTCCTTAATTAAGTTATTGTTCAGGAGCCGCGATAGCTCAGTGGTTAGTGAACTGGACTACAAAGGAAAAGAGTAAAGTACCACCGTCACGCCAAGTGGCGTATAGGGAAATATGGTGTTAGTGACCATAAATTTTACATACCTTCGGCACATGATTTTTGGAGTAATGTGGTCGGTATTACACCCGTGCCGCTTCACTTTCCCAGAAAAAAATCCGGTACTCGTTAAAGGCTGGGTGAACCCGGAAGCCGTCGGTTTGGATCGAACCCTACCCCTTGTCCTTTGTAGTCCAGTTCACTTACCACTGAGCTATCAAGGCTCCCACAAAGGACAAGAGGTCGGGTTCAATCCTGACCGACGGCTTCCGGGTACACCCAGCCTTAAATAGGTACCGGATATTTTTCTGGGAAAGTGAAGCGGCACGGGTGTAATAATAAAAAGCTTAATAATAAAAAGTATGGTCACTAACACCATATTCCCTATACCCCACTTGACGTGAAGGGGCTCTTTTCTTTTTTACTTTTTATTTATTGTTCATATTTATCCTCTGAAAAAAAAAATCAAATCTATTGCCAGATTTTGTAGCATAAATATATGTCTATGGCCATTGCTGGTCGATGAACTCATTGTCATGGACATATGTGTAGCATATTGATGTTAACAATGTCGCTGAAAGGCAAATGTGGAAGGGAAGAGGAAGTAGAAGAGGAAGTAGAAGTAGAAGAAGAAGAAATAGAAAAGTGTTCCACAAATTTGTAATCATCGCCTTTTTTTCTCAGATAAACCCACCATCAACACTGTCTTTGATCAACAAACTCATCATCATCATCATCGTCCTGCTCAATGCGTAACTTTCATTATTTTTGCTGTTTCTGTTAATACCTCCTTTTGCCATTGCCATCTTTTTTACAATATTTCACTATTCAAACCAGCCTTGTTGAACGGTCTTATTATCATCATTGCCTCGGTTCTACAGATTTCATTATTCGTGCATAGGCACAACAATGGGAATGGAACGCCCTGTGAAGCCGAGAATCATAACACAATAGACACAATGGTTTGGCTGCAGTTTCATGTTGGTAAGTAATGAAGATAAGAACTGGACTCTGCAGCACAAACAAACCTTGCGCAGGAAATATAGCGGGGTGGGGGATGGGGGGGGGGGAATATAAAAAAAATAAAAATAAAAACTAACGAGCCGTTTTCATTTTGAACAAATTTTAAAATAGGCTAAACCTAAAAAAGAAATGGATAGAATTAGCAAAATATATTTGTCAGCAATGCTGGTCCAGTTGTAAAAGAACGGTCTTGGGGAAAGAGGGTACTATAACACGTATACTATTTTAATCCATCTTATTCTATTTTAGGGAGTCGCGATAGCTCAGTGGTTAGTGAACTAGACTACAAAGGACAAGGGGTAAGGTTCGATCCCGACCGACGGATTCCGGGTTCACCCAGCCTTAAATGGGTTCCGGATTTTTTTTCTGGGAAAGTAAAGCAGCACGGGCGTAATACCGACCACATTACCCCAAAAATCATGTGCTGAAGGTCTGTAAAATATAGGGTCACTAACACCATATTTTCCTATACGCCAATTGGCGTGACGGGGGTACTTTACTTTTTACTACTGTTCTATTTTATTCTATTGCTGGAATTAGTTTCCTTAATGGAAGTTCTCAAAGATGCCAACACAAAAAGACAGTTCCTAAAAAACATCAGAAAAAAAGCAATCAACATTTTTCGGGCATATCATGAGAAGAGGAATGTTAGAGTACTTGGTTACAACCAAAAAAATAAAAGGAAAGAGAGATCGCGGACGACAAAGACAGAAAATACTGGATAGCTTGGTTTCATGGCATGGAAAACAGTCAACAACAGAGCTGATACGATGAACTGTAGATAGAAGATTGTGGAAGGACATGATCGCCTATGCCAGGCGGTATGGCATGTGACGATGATGATGGAATTAGTTTCACTGCAGTCGGAGCATCCCTATATCCGCTTTACCGTCCGTCCAGCATCTATCAATGCGTATTCTAACCGATTGTTACTTTAAAGTGTTGATTTTACATCTGCTTTTCCCACTAAGCGCACCGGATCGACAAGTCCCCTTTTCAACCTTTAGACACCTCCGTCTCTCAATGTATATATCCTTGTCCCCCCTTTAGACACCTAAGTCTCTCAATGTATATATCCTTGTCCCCCCTTTAGACACCTAAGTCTCTCAATGTATATATCCTTGTCCCCCCTTTAGACACCTCCGTCTCTCAATGTATATATCCTTGAACCAACTTTAGACTCATCAGTTTTTTAATGTATATATCCTTGTCCCACCTTTAGACACCTCCGTCTCTCAATGTATATATCCTTGAACCAACTTTAGACACCTCAGTCTCTCAATGTATATATCCGTGTCTCACCTTTAGACTCATCAGTCTCTCAATGTATATATCCTTGTCCCCCCTTTAGACACCTCCGTCTCTCAATGTATATATCCTTGTCCCCCCTTTAGACACCTCCGTCTCTCAATGTATATATACTTGTCCCACCTTTAGACTCATCAGTCTCTCAATGTATATATCCTTGTCCCCCCTTTAGACACCTCCGTATCTCAATGTATATATCATTGTCCCCGCTTGAGACACCTCCGTCTCTCAATGTATATATCCTTGTCCCCCTTTAGACACATCCGTCGCTCAATGTATATATCCTTGAATCCCCTTTAGACACCTCAGTCTCTCAATGCATATATCCTTGACCCCCCTTTAGACACCTCCGTATCTCAATGTACATATCCTTGTCCCCCCTTTAGGCACATCCGTCGCTCAATGTATATATCCTTGTACCACCTTTAGACACCTCAGTCTCTCAATGTATATATCCTTGACCCCCCTTTAGACACCTCCGTATCTCAATGTATATATCCTTGACCCCCCTTTAGACACCTCAGTCTCTCAATGCATATATCCTTGTCCCAAATTTAGACTCCTCAGTCTCTCAACGTATATATCCTTGTCCAACTTTTAGACACCCCAGTCTCTCAATGTATTTATCCTTGTCCAACCTATTGACACCCCAGTCTCTCAATGTATATATCCTTGTCCCACCTTTAGCCACCCCAGTCTCTCAATGTATATATCCTTGTGCCACCTTTAAACTCCTCAGTCTCTCAATTTATATATCATTTTCCCACCTTTAGACTCATCAATTGCTCAATGTATATATATCCGTGTCCCACCTTTACACTCCCCAGTCTCTCAATGTATATATCTTTGTCCCACTTTTAGACTCATCAGTCTCTCAATGTATATATCCATGTGCCACCCTTAGACTCCTCAGTCTCTCAATGTATATATCCTTCTCCCACCTTTAGACACCCCAGTCTCTCAATGTATACATCCTTGTCCCACTTTTAGACTCATCAGTCTCTCAATGTATATATCCTTCTCCCACCTTTAGACACCCCAGTCTCTCAATGTATATATCCTCGTCAAACCTTTACACTCATAAGTCTCTCAATGTAAATATCCTTGTCCCACCTTTAGACACCTCCGTCTCTCAATATATATATCCTTGAACCAACTTTAGACTCATCAGTTTTTTAATGTATATATCCTTGTCCCACCTTTAGACACCTCCGTCTCTCAATGTATATATCCTTGAACCAACTTTAGACTCATCAGTTTTTTAATGTACATATCCTTGTCCCACCTTTAGACACCTCCGTCTCTCAATGTATATATCCTTGAACCAACTTTAGACACCTCAGTCTCTCAATGTATATATCCTTGTCCCACCTTTAGACACCTCCGTCTCTCAATATATATATCCTTGAACCAACTTTAGACACCTCAGTCTCTCATTGTATATATCCTTGTCCCACCTTTAGACACCTCAGTCTCTCAATGTATATATCCGTGTCTCACCTTTAGACTCATCAGTCTCTCAATGTATATATCCTTGTCCCACTTTTAGACTCATCCCTCTCAATGTATATATCCTTGTCCCACCTTTAGACACCTCCGTCTCTCAATATATTTATACTTGTCCCACCTTTAGACTCATCAGTCTCTTAATGTATATATCCTTGTCCCCTCTTTAGACACCTCCGTATCTCAATGTATATATCCTTGTCCCCCTTTAGACACCTCCGTCTCTCAATGTATATATCCTTGTCCCCGCTTTAGACACCTCCGTCTCTCAATGTATATATCCTTGTCCCCGCTTTAGACACCTCCGTCTCTCAATGCATATATCCTTGTCCCCCCTTTAGACACCTCCGTCGCTCAATGTATATATCCTTGAACCCCCTTTAGACACCTCCGTCTCTCAATGTATATATCCTTGTCCCCGCTTTAGACACCTCCGTCTCTCAATGTATATATCCTTGTCCCCGCTTTAGACACCTCCGTCGCTCAATGTATATATCCTTGTCACCGCTTTAGACACGACTGTCGCTCAATGTATATATCCTTGTCCCCGCTTTAGACACCTCCGTCTCTCAATGTATATATCCTTGTCCCCGCTTTAGACACCTCCGTAGCTCAATGTATATATCCTTCAACCCCCTTTAGACACCTCCGTCGCTCAATGTATATATCCTTGTCCCCCCTTTAGACATCTCCGTCGCTCAATGTATATATCCTTGTCCCACCTTTAGACTCCTCAGTCTCTCAATGTATATATCCTTGTCCCACCTTTAGACTCCTCAGTCTCTCAATGTATATATCCTTGTCCCACCTTTAGACTCCTCAGTCTCTCAATGTATATATCCTTGTCCCCGCTTTAGACATTTCCGTCGCTCAATGTATATATCCTTGTCCCACCTTTAGACACCTCCGTCGCTCAATGTATATATCCTTGTCCCCCCTTTAGACACCTCCGTCGCTCAATGTATATATCCTTGAACCCCCTTTAGACACCTCCGTCGCTCAATGTATATATCCTTGTCCCCCCTTTAGACACCTCCGTCGCTCAATGTATATATCCTTGTCCCACCTTTAGACACCTCCGTCTCTCAATATATTTATACTTGTCCCACCTTTAGACTCATCAGTCTCTTAATGTATATATCCTTGTCCCCCTTTAGACACCTCCGTATCTCAATGTATATATCCTTGTCCCCCTTTAGACACCTCCGTCTCTCAATGTATATATCCTTGTCCCCGCTTTAGACACCTCCGTCTCTCAATGTATATATCCTTGTCCCCGCTTTAGACACCTCCGTCTCTCAATGCATATATCCTTGTCCCCCCTTTAGATACCTCCGTCGCTCAATGTATATATCCTTGAACCCCATTAGACACCTCCGTCTCTCAATGTATATATCCTTGTCCCCGCTTTAGACACCTCCGTCTCTCAATGTATATATCCTTGTCCCCGCTTTAGACACCTCCGTCGCTCAATGTATATATCCTTGTCACCGCTTTAGACACGACCGTCGCTCAATGTATACATCCTTGTCCCCGCTTTAGACACCTCCGTCTCTCAATGTATATATCCTTGTCCCCGCTTTAGACACCTCCGTCTCTCAATGTATATATCCTTGTCCCCGCTTTAGACACCTCCGTAGCTCAATGTATATATCCTTCAACCCCCTTTAGACACCTCCGTCGCTCAATGTATATATCCTTGTCCCCCCTTTAGACAACTCCGTCGCTCAATGTATATATCCTTGTCCCCTCTTTAGACACCTCCGTCGCTCAATGTATATATCCTTGTCCCCCCGTGTAGACATCTCCGTCGCTCAATGTATATATCCTTGTCCCACCTTTAGACTCCTCAGTCTCTCAATGTATATATCCTTGTCCCACCTTTAGAGTCCTCAGTCTCTCAATGTATATATCCTTGTCCCACCTTTAGACTCCTCAGTCTCTCAATGTATATATCCTTGTCCCCGCTTTAGACATTTCCGTCGCTCAATGTATATATCCTTGTCCCACCTTTAGACACCTCCGTCGCTCAATGTATATATCCTTGTCCCCCCTTTAGACACCTCCGTCGCTCAATGTATATATCCTTGAACCCCCTTTAGACACCTCCGTCGCTCAATGTATATATCCTTGTCCCCCCTTTAGACACCTCCGTCGCTCAATGTATATATCCTTGTCCCACCTTTAGACACCTCAGTCTCTCAATGTAAATATCCTTGAACCCACTTTAGACATCTCCGTCGCTCAATGTATATATCCTTGTCCCACCTTTAGACTCCTCAGTCTCTCAATGTATATATCCTTGAACCCACTTTAGACACCTCCGTCGCTCAATGTATATATCCTTGTCCCACCTTTAGACTCCTCAGTCTCTCAATGTAAATATCCTTGAACCCACTTTAGACACCTCCGTCGCTCAATGTATATATCCTTGTCCCACCTTTAGACTCCTCAGTCTCTCAATGTAAATATCCTTGAACCCACTTTAGACACCTCCGTCGCTCAATGTATATATCCTTGTCCCACCTTTAGACTCCTCAGTCTCTCAATGTATATATCCTTGAACCCACTTTAGACACCTCCGTCGCTCAATGTATATATCCTTGAACCCCCTTTAGACACCTCCGTCGCTCAATGTATATATCCTTGTCCCCCCTTTAGACACCTCCGTCGCTCAATGTATATATCCTTGTCCCACCTTTAGACTCCTCAGTCTCTCAATGTATATATCCTTGAACCCCCTTTAGACACCTCCGTCGCTCAATGTATATATCCTTGTCCCCCCTTTAGACACCTCCGTCGCTCAATGTATATATCCTTGTCCCCCCTTTAGACTCCTCAGTCTCTCAATGTATATATCCTTGTCCCCCTTTTAGACACCTCCGTCGCTCAATGTATATATCCTTGAACCCCCTTTAGACACCTCCGTCGCTCAATGTATATATCCTTGTCCCACCTTTAGACTCCTCAGTCTCTCAATGTATATATCCTTGTCCAACCTTTAGACTCCTCAGTCTCTCAATGTATATATCCTTGTCCCACCTTTAGACTCCTCAGTCTCTCAACGTATATATCCTTGTCCAACCTTTAGACACCCCAGTCTCTCAATGTATATATCCTTGTCCAACCTTTAGACACCCCAGTCTCTCAATGTATATATCCTTGTCCCACCTTTAGCCACCCCAGTCTCTCAATGTATATATCCTTGTGCCACCTTTAAACTCCTCAGTCTCTCAATTTATATATCCTTGTCCCACCTTTAGACTCATCAATTGCTCAATGTATATATATCCGTGTCCCACCTTTACACTCCCCAGTCTCTCAATGTATATATCCTTGTCCCACTTTTAGACTCATCAGTCTCTCAATGTATATATCCATGTGCCACCCTTGGACTCCTCAGTCTCTCAATGTATATATCCTTCTCCCACCTTTAGACACCCCAGTCTCTCAATGTATACATCCTTGTCCCACTTTTAGACTCATCAGTCTCTCAATGTATATATCCTTCTCCCACCTTTAGACACCCCAGTCTCTCAATGTATATATCCTCGTCAAACCTTTAGACTCATAAGTCTCTCAATGTATATATCCTTGTCCCACCTTTAGACTCATCAATTGCTCAATGTATATATATCCGTGTCCCATCTTTACACTCCCCAGTCTCTCAATGTATATATCCTTGTCCCACTTTTAGACTCATCAGTATCTCAATGTATATATCCTTCTCCCACCTTTAGACACCCCAGTCTCTCAATGTATATATCCTCGTCAAACCTTTAGACTCATAAGTCTCTCAATGTATATATGCTTGTCATACCTTTAGACTCCTCAGTCTCTCAATGTATATATCCGTGTCCCACCTTTAGACTCCTCTGTCTCTCAATGTATATATCCTTGTCTCACCTTTAGACACATCAGTCACTCAATGTATATATCCTTGTCCCACATTTAGACTCCTCAGTCTCTCAATGTATATATGCTTGTCGTACCTTTAGACTCCTCAGTTTCTCAATGTATATATCCTTGTCTCACCTTTAGACTCATCAGTCACTCAATGTATATAATCTTGCCCCACCTTTAGACTCCCCAGTCTCTCAATGTATATATCCTTGTCCCACCCATCCTTAGTAGTGAATAACAAACTTGATGATACCTTCTTTATCCAGAGTAAGGCCGCACTTAGTGTTATCGCTTCCAGCGAACTTATCGACTATTTCATTGCCGCGTACACTGGCATGCCCTGAACTTTACACCCAAGTTAACGTACTCACTTTAGAGCTATCCAAGAGTTGCATCCACTCCTGCCGCAGACACTGTCACTCTTCTGTAGCACACTTTGTGAGTCAGTCACCAAGACTACATGAAACACGTTCTGTGCAACCAGTCATGTTATCGCTGAAGTTACTGATTCTATCTCCATTGTCATGCTGAACATTTTAAAGCTACTCTATAGAACGCATTGTTATTTTCAGGTCGGGTAATTTTACCTGCTACTGTATGCAGTAAAAAGTACAACCTGTGGCTGCCCTGATGCCTTGCAGGTAAGCTCGGGAGAGTAAAAGGCTAAGGGAGGGTGCCCCGAAGTAAAATAACCCCACTGCCTTGTGGGTGAGACTTTTTAGTCAAAGACCACCAGAGTCAACCGTAAACAAACCGACGGAAGGTAACAGAAAACCACCGTCGTAACTTCTTTGTACAATCATAAATCGCCACAACAGTAGAATGTGAATCATGGACAATAGGACAACAGACAAGAAAATCACTGGAGTCTGTAGATATATTGTTTTACAGAAGAATGTTGAGAATATCATGGACAGCTAAGAAGAGTAATGAAAATGTTCTGAAAGAGGTCAAAGCAAAAAGAGAGCTAATTTCCAATATTAGGAAGAAATAATCATCAATTTTGGCCATGTAATGAGAAGAGAACAACTGGAATATATTGTAACAACTGGAAAAATTCAGGAGAAGAGGAAAGTTGGAATACTTGGTTACAACTGGCAAAATAAAAGGAAAGAGAGATCGCGGACGACAAAGAGAGGAAATATTGGATAGCTTGGTGTCATGGCATGGAAAACAGTCAACAACAGAACTGATACGATGCACTGTAGATAGAAGTTTGTGGAAGGACATGATCGCCTACGCCAACCGGTATGGCATATGATGATGATGATGATGACTGTCTATATAATTCTTATTATTTTAGTATTAATTCACATTCCACTTTCTTCTATCTTTTTATTCTTTTTTTATTCTCTGATTGTGCACCGTATTGTAGTGTTGAGAATATAAAACATTGTATTACCTTCCGTTTTCATCTGTATGATAAGGTATATGCTTTTATAGGAATTGCCAATCAGGGCTAATTGTTTATCTTACCTTAAGCTGATGCTCTCCACAGTGAAGTCACTAACGTGTCATTTTAATGCCATGAACAATTTACTGAAATCAAGACAAATAACACCAGGGCTAAAACTAAAAATAGGGGGCCGCGATATAGGGGGTTAGTGAAGTGGACTACAAAGGAAAAGAAATCAGGTTCGATCATGATCGACGGCTTCCAGATTCTCCCAGCCTTTAATGGGTACCGTATTCTTTTCTGGGAAAGTAGAGCGGCACAGGAGTAGTACTGACCACAATAGACTAAAAATCATGCGTCGATGGTCTGTAAAAATTATGATCACTAACACCATATTCCCTTTACGCCACTTGGCGTGACGGGGGTACTTTACTTTTTTTTTCTTTTAAACTAAGAATAACAACATTTTATATTTTCTCAACATTCCTATATGGTGCTGAAAAATCTACATTGGACAAGAAAGCAGAACAAAAATTGAAGCCTTTTGAAATGTGGATTTATAGAAGAAGAGGAAGAAATGGATGGAAAGAAAAGAAAACAAGCTATGAAGTCTTAAAACAGCTAAAAATGAAAAAGAGAACTACTAAACACAACTCAAACAAGACAAATGAGATTTTTGGTGCATGCTAAAAGACACAACAGCCTACCAAAAGCAATCTTGGAATGGTAAATACAAAGTAAAAGAAGCAGAGGCAGGCAAAGATTAACATGGATGAGTAACATCAAAAGATGGACAGGTCATCCTATGACAACCTGCTCTATCAAAGCAAAATACAGAGCGGAATGGCGCTCCAAGGTAGCCAGCATTCGATGCTGAGACGGCACTGAATGATGATGAACGCTTCATTACCCAACTGCACTTGCTATAGGAACTCACATTTGTTTTTCAAGAAGACAGGTTTAAGCAGAGATGAAGATGAAGACATGGAATGATTTTAAAAGAATGACAAGAAACGGAAGGGCTTGGAAAGTATTTCTTGAACACATATACTCCACAGGGAGCTGAAAGTGTTTGTTGAAGACATATACTCAACAGGGAGCTGAAAGTGTTTGTTGAAGACATATACTCCACAGGGAGCTGAAAGTGTTTGTTGAAGACATATACTCCACAGGGAGCTGAAAGTGTTTGTTGAAGACATATACTCCACAGGGAGCTGAAAGTATTTATTGAAGACATTTACTCCACAGGGAGCTGAAAGTGTTTGTTGAAGACATATACTCCACAGGGAGCTGAAAGTGTTTGTTGAAGACATACTCCACAGGGAGCTGAAAGTGTTTGTTGAAGACATATACTCCACAGGGAGCTGAAAGAAATAAAAAAGAAGTTAAATTAGTGAAGTGAAAGTTAGTTAAGTGAACTCCAACCAAAGGAACGTTAATCTATTGATCGCTACACAAGTGATTGTTAGTCAAATCATCATTAATAAAGTAAATGTTAAACGAGCGATCATTAATTAATGGAAAGTTATTCAAGAAATCGTTTCACAGGTAGTCAAATAACCATTAAACAAGGGTACGTTAATTAATCAAGTAACTGAATGTTAGTCAAATAACCATTAAACAAGGGTACGTTAATTAATCAAGTAACAGAACGTTAGTCAAATAATCATTAAACAATGGTACGTTAATTAATCATGTAACTGAACGTTAGTCAAATGATCGTTAAACTAGGAAACGTTAAATAAAGGGAACGTCAGTGAAGCACTGAACCCCGTTCATGTAAATGAACGTTGCTGGAATAAACGTTAATAGAGATATTGTTGCACATACATAGGTTGTTGTCCGGTGAACAGTAATTGTTGCTTATGTGGATAGTGGAGCTATCCGGTGCGCTGCCGTGGCCCGAAAGGGGAGTAAAGAATAGTGGCGCTGTACCCAGCCAGGCATGTTCGTAAGGGACGAGAAAGGAGGGTTGGGCATGGGACTGGCTATCCCATACCGTAATAAAATAAGCCGAAAAAACTTCACAAACAAGACCAAGGAATTCTTGGAGAAGACAGATAGAAGCAGAGATGAATATTGTGGGGAAGACATGGAATGATCTTAAAAGAATGGCAAAAAAAAACAGAACGACTTGGAAAGTGTTTGTCGAAGACCTATGCTCCACTGGGAGCTAAAAAAGGTAGAGAGAGAGAGAGAGAGATGTGGATAGTCTTTTACTGCTCACCTACACCCTCTATTTCTACACACAAACACAAACACACACACACACACACGCCCACTCACGTAAATACATATACATACACATAGATCACACAAATTATTAGTTGTAGTAAATAATATAAAAATAAGAAATAACATAACGCAAAATATGACAACAACTGTAACTTTATTGGCAGAAGTAATGTATAATAATTCATTGTATCATCCAGGAATAATGTGATTGTCATACAAAAGTTCTGTAATTAAAACATTGATACTTTGTTGCTCGCATACACAGGAAAAAAAAATCACGAAAAATGACAAACGAAATATTTAATCATTTACACAAATTTAGTAATAAAAGGAACGTTTCTTTCCAACAATTAAATAATTTTAGCATGCAAACATTAATTAATGTGTATCAGGAAGAAAAGCATAATTATAAATGGTACATTAAGTTAAAAATGTTTCGTTAAATCATAATTGAATAATAACAATTTTGGCATTTCTAAAACTGCATCAACATGTTTTAAAATATGCGCTCAATCATCCAAAAGTTCTTTGCCTAGTACGTAACTTAAATATGATTAAACAAAAGAGAAACAGATGCATGAATTAGATTAATCTTTCTTGTGTTTGTAGAAGACGTTTGCAACATCTTGTCTTATTGTTGTCGTAGGTCTGTTAATTCAACAGCTGCAATAAAAAGGGAAAATTACGCTGTTTTAATTATTGACGAGAATGTTGAGAAATGTTATAACAGAGAAGAAGAATGACGATGTGATAATTAGGTGTGGTAACGAACGAAACGGAGGGCTATTGGAAGCGGTGAGGAATGTTGGAACTTTTAAGGAATATTGGAAGTAGTCTAGTAATGCCTCACAACATATATGATGTCAGAGAGAAATACAACATTTCACCGTACTAGACCAACAGCAATTGGAATTGAGGAGCCCAGTGCCTCTCGGCGCTATAATTTCTTTTCCCTAAATCAGTAAGCTAGGTACCCATTCCTTGTTTCATCTGAATAAACAGGAGAGCGCCAAACTGCGTTTGAACCCACATTCTAGATATTGCCAAGACGTTATCCTGCCAAATTGTCGCTGATTCTCTCGATATTAGAAGATTGACTTGAAAATGTCCCAGCAATCATCGTAGCTTGAGCTTTAACAACATCGGACATTAACATTAATATATTTAGTTTAATTCAGTCGACGGATCATCGTAATTGCACATTGAAAATGTCCAAGTGCCCAGATCTCCTTCTCAGTATGTTCCTCAATGAGCAGAGACTGACCACTCTATTTCTGTACTGATGTGTTACTGTTATGTGTCTCCCCATGTAGCGCTCCTTTCTGGTATCTCCAGTTTTGACTTGATGCCTGTGCAGTCTGACCATGGTCGGATAATTATTTTTGATTGAGTCATCAGCGTGCACTGCTTCCCTGAGGGCATTTAGAATAGTCAGCCCGATCCATTATACGTCCGCTTTCCTCCGCACTTGTTCCAGTTAAGCTGTCAGCTCGTTCTTTTCCTCTCACAGCGAAGTGTCCAGAACAAATATCAAACAGATTACAACAAGTCCTCAGTTCTTTTCCTCTCACAGCGAAGTGTCCAGAACAAATATCAAACAGATTACAACAAATCCTCAGTTCTTTTCCTCTCACAGCGAAGTGTCCACAACAAATATCAAACAGATTACAACAAATCCTCAGTTCTTTTCCTCTCACAGCGAAGTGTCCACAACAAATTTCAAACAGATTACAACAAATCCTCAGTTCTTTTCCTCTCACAGCGAAGTGTCCAGAACAAATATCAAACAGATTGCAATAAGTCCTCAGTTCTTTCGTGACGCTCCGGACTATTGCTCTAGTTAATGCAATGATCTCCGTGGTCTATAATGGTAGTTACAACACTTGAGTGCTCAGATATAATCTACTCGTCCAATAAAAAGCAGCAGGTGACGTAGGTGATACCCAACAGTCAGCAACTTAGTGTTATCCAAGCTAAGTTTTCACAAATTGCACTTAGGATTCATATATATCATCATTGAACAATTATACGAGAATTATACGAGACTTTGGAACTTCCCTTTTCCCTGATTTACCAATCAGCGTCAAGGAAGTAACTAAGGGGCAGACCTGACAATATGAAGATGTATTTTTAAATACAAACACCTATTGAAGCCATTATGTAAATGATTTAATGTGCATGTACAAACTACTGTTGTATAGAAATTATATTATTGATGAGAAGTAGAAGAAAGAAATAATGGTGGAATGAGTGAAAGAATTGAGGATGGGGATGGATGGAGAAAGGAGACGTCAGGAGAAAAGAAAAAAAGATATCAATATACGTAATATAAATGTTGGAGCTGCGATAGCTCAGTGGTTAGTGAACTGGACTACAAAGGACAAGGCGTATGGTTCGTTCCCAACCGACAGCTTCCGGGTTCATACAGCCTTAAATGGGTACCGGATTTTTTTCTCTGAAAGTAAAGCAGCACGGGCCTAATACCGACCACATTACCCCAAAAATCATGTGCTGAAGGTCTGTAAAATATTGGGTCACTAACACCATATTTCCCTATACGCCATTTGGCGTGACGGGGGTAAAATATATATATATAAATGTTACCACATGTTAAACTTACAAGTTTAACGAGGCAGTGGTTCTACTTGAACTTTCCGCACACCTCATACAAATGTGGTGCTGTTTGGCTAACTGCATTATTTGTTTTCCTAAATGTTTCTCATTTAATCATTTCATTTCTTGTGACTTGGTCTACTAAATTTTGAAATAAAAACTATTCACTTATAAGAAGAATCAAACAGGGAGAAATACTACAATTTTATTTTGAGCCTAGTTAACTCAACTGAAATGCTAGAAAATTATTTTGAGCCTAGTTAACTCAACAGAAATGCTACAATTTTATTTTGAGCCTAGTTAACTCAGCAGAAATGCTACAATTTTATTTTTAGCCTAGTTAACTCAACAGAAATGCTACAATTTTATTTTGAGCCTAGTTAACTCAACAGAAATGCTACAATTTTATTTTGAGCCTAGTTAACTCAACAGAAATGCTACAATTTTATTTTGAGCCTAGTTAACTCAACAGAAATGCTACAATTTTATTTTGAGCCTAGTTAACTCAACATAAATGTTACAAATTTATTTTAAGCCTGGATAGCTTAACATAAACGTTACAAATTTATTTTAAGCCTGGATAGCTTAACATAAACGTTACAAATTTATTTTAAGCCTGGATAGCTTAACATAAACGTTACAAATTTATTTTGAGCCTAGTTAACTCAACATAAATGTTACAAATTTATTTTAAGCCTGGATAGCTTAACATAAATGTTACAAATTTATTTTAAGCCTGGATAGCTTAACATAAATGTTACAAATTTATTTTAAGCCTGAATATCTTAACATAAATGTTACAAATTTATTTTAAGCCTGGATAGCTTAACATAAATGTTACAAATTTATTTTAAGCCTTGATAGCTTAACATAAATGTTACAAATTTATTTTTAGCACACAATTTAAAGCTTCCTGTTATAAATTTATATTCGTCATTTTGGGAACTGGTTGGTCTCAAGAAAAAACGCCGGTCTCAAGACAGAGAAGTTGTGGTTTAAATCCCGGCTATACCAGTTGGGATTTTTATTTATGATTTCTCTCTGCGGTAACCACCCCTGGTCTCAGCAGCGAGGCCCGGCTTGAGACGTCAATTAATCATCGGCGGAAAAAAATATGAGTACCTCCGAAGACGTAGTTATCTGCCTGTGCGTCGAGAGACCCCTGTGTGCATACGGCTGCCAGGGAAAAACATTAACACGCAATATTCCGTTTCTAGTCTCTAGGAAGTTAACCAGAGGTGAAAGCAGGTGAACAAAGAAAAATCGTTAGTTATTCGTGTTTCGATAGCTTCATTATTCTAAAGTTACTTGCTAAAAGAGAAAACTTCTATTATTCTTTATCTGAAAGTGGTTTCAAACTATTATTACTTTTCACTACCGACATAGCTCAAACAAATTGAATTATGTGAACATTTATTTTGCATTGAAGAACACATTCTGCTGACTTTCAAAAAAGAAAACTCCACAAAATATTCTGATTGCTATTTTATTGACATGTGCATATCAATAGTTGCACTGAGACATGATGTCTGATCTGTGATTCGTCACCATCTAGACTACGGTCGGATAGATTGTTTCACCGAAGTGAAGGCCTGATTTCATTTGTTGATACAACGATGTTTGGGGCTTGCTCATTGGTCAGTAGGTCAACGCGGATTTGGCGCTGGCGCAGAGACGTTCATGCGAAATGTTCGGAGACTTCTGGACAGTGTCGCTTCAAGCATCGAAACTCATAATGCGAGGCGGCATTCCTCACCTTCCCAGAGTGATACCCTGGTATCCATTTCTGCCAGCGGCTGGGTACGACCGCACGGGTATTTTTTTTTCCAACCACGAGTACAACATACACTGCTTCCAGCGGGAATCGAACACGAGTTGTCAGAACGTCGGTAGCCCAGTCGGGTACAGGGAATTATTTGTGTTCTAAATACATTACACCTCTATTGATTATGTTTTGTGTTTCGGTGGTTAAGAAAATGTAAACTGTCTGTTAGTGGGAGATATATTCGTTGTTGAAGCGTAGGCAATATGTTTTTATGTGTAATGGATATACTAAACATTAGGTGTGTGTGTAGATGATATATTTATTCTTTATTTAACGAGTATTTTCATTACATGATTGACAATGATGTGTTTATTTATTGCTTCTAGTATAACAATCAACATTTTTCGGGTACATCATGCGAAGAGGAAAGTTGGAATATTTGGTTACAACTGGCAAAATAAAAGGAAAGAGAGATCGCGGACGACAAAGAGAGGAAATATTGGATAGCTTGGTGTCATGGCATGGAAAACAGTCAACAACAGAACTGATACGATGCACTGTAGATAGAAGATTGTTGAAGGACATGATCGCCCACGCCAACCGGTATAGCACATGATGATGAGTATACGGTTTATTGTTGATGTATAAAGAATAGATATGATTTTTAAGTGATGGTATTAGTTTTGTGAAGCCTCAGTGGCTGAGTGGTTAGTGTGCTCGTTTCTTGATCAGAAAGGTCTTAATTCAATTCCCAGATGTGACAGATTTTATTTTTCAGACAGACGGGGCTCTGTTACCCAGTCTTTAACAATGGGTAACATCAATTTTTTTTCTAGGAAGTAAAGGCGGCCAAGCGTGATACCGACCACTTCACCCAAAAATGACCCGTGGTCATAGAAAAATATGCTCTCTAGCATTATATTCTTCACATGCTTAGCAATGAATGGAGGGAACCGTTACTTTACATGTATTAGTTTTGCCTGTTTTATGTAAACAAGAAGCTGGCTATAGAGTGGTTTCAAACCTCTTTTTTATCAATCTTCTGGTAGTAGATTCAAGCGCTTGTAGAATCGACAAGTTGTATTTCTATCGGCAGGTGGTTTTTTTTCTTCGGCGTTCAGATCATGTAATCACGCGAACTTGTCTGTTTGTCCTATTTCATGGTGGAGATGTAAGAACATCATCTTGCTTCCTTGTTTGCAGTTAAAAGTAAAGAGTAAGGAATAGGCAAATAATTGCAATGTTGCGGTAAAGCTGGTAGTGAGGAGCCAGTGGTGGGGGTGTGCTAAATACTGCAAAGTATGGTGACAGCTTAACACGGAAGGAACACAACACAATACTAACGTTTTGACCTGTGGCCTTCTTCGGAATACAAGGACGACAACAAACGGTGAAGAACAATTATCTATAACTACATGTTAGATGATCAAGTGGAATGCGAGGAAAGTAGGATGTTGAAATAAGAAAGGAGAGAGAAGAGGGAAATGAATACTACATGAGGAGAGCTAGGATGAGCATCAAGATATATAAAATAGAAAAAGAGAGAGAGATGATGTGTTCCATCACGGAGGACAGACTTGCTGCTTTAAGCTAAGTGCCTTTTATTTTACATTTTTCTCTTTTTCTATTTTATATATCTTGACGCTCATCCTAGCTCTCCTCGTGTTGTATTCATTTCCCCCTTCCCTCTCCTTTCTTTTTTCAACATCCTACTTTCCTCGCTCTCCACTTGATCATCTAACATGTAGTTATAGATAATTGTGCTTCACCGTTTGTTGTCGTTGTCCTTGTATTCTGAAGAAGGCCACAGGCCGAAACGTCAGTATTGTATTGTGTTCCTTCCTTGTAAAACAGTCACCATACTTTGGAGTGTTTAGCATACCCCACCACTGGCTTCTAAAAGTAAAGAGCCCCGTCACGCCAAGTGGCGTATAGGGATTATGGTGTTATTGACCATATTTGTATAACCACTTCAGGACATAATTTTTGGGATAATGTAGTCGTTATTACACTCGTGTCGCTTTACTTTCCCAGAAAAAAAATCTATTTCCCATTTAAGGCTGGGTGAACCTGGAAGCCATCGATCAGGATCGAACCTGACCTCTTGACATTTGTTGTGCAGTTCACTAATCACTGAGCTATCGCGGCTCTATATGCATGTATGTCGTGATTTTTCCCTTAAACCTGCGCCGTGGCTGACACGTTTTGTCTTCGGCAGGCTGGATCTTTGATGTAGGAGTTTTCCTTCTCGTAGGGCGGATGCCGTCAAAAGTTATTAGGCCCACCCTGCCCTTGGTTTCTGTCTGGGTATTCCACTATAACCTTTCTTTCTCTCGGAGCTGCGATAGCTCAGTGGTTAGTGAACTGGACTACAAAGTACCTAAAGGTCTACATAGGACAAGAAGGAGGGTTCGATCCCAACCGACGGCTTCTGGGTTCACCCAGCCTTAAATGGGTACCGGATTTTTTCTGTCGTAATACCGACCACATTACACCAAAAATCATGTGCTGAAGGTCTGTAAAATTCATGGTCACTAACACCATATTCCCTATACGCCACTTGGCGTGACGGGGGGCTCTTTACTTAA
Organism: Megaustenia siamemsis; assembly: GCA_032433765.1. Classification (NCBI taxonomy): domain Eukaryota; kingdom Metazoa; phylum Mollusca; class Gastropoda; order Stylommatophora; family Ariophantidae; genus Megaustenia; species Megaustenia siamemsis. Next base: position 34,469,845 of record JAVIAB010000059.1, on the reverse strand, counting down.
CTTTCCTTCTCTCTATAGTAACTGCTTGGCAGCTGTGGTTTTTTCCCCATGATGTCCTTCCCTGTGCTTTTAATGCGGCTCTTACTCTCATGGCGTGTTCCGTCGTTGGACGACGTTTTTTGGTTTATTGGTGCAGCAGTTGCAGCCACTCTGCTCTGGCTAGAGAGGTCTTCCATCTGGCCAATGGCTCACTGGAGGTCAGAGCTGCAGATGCAAATTTCAACATTTAACCCCAATATTTATATTTTAAGATACGGTTTCTTCTAATCAATTTAAATATACAACAGAAGAAGCATGTGTATTTTATCTTCATGGAAAGCCACATATTTAAACGTTTACTAAATTATCAGCGACAAATGGCTCATTCATAACTCACATCCGGAATACACGGGGCACGCTGTAATCACCAGGTTGTCCAGGTATTCGATGATTTCATTTCTTACTGACTCACACTCGTCTTTGATTCCATTCGCCAAACATGCAGAAACTTTCTCCAGTTGTCTACAAAAACAAAAACACATTACAAAAAAATTAATAATTTTCAGAACGAGAATGCAGATCGCATATTTCAAGGACTTGTTTAAAGCGAATTGATAATGCATATAGTTCTTTCATTTCGTTACCATGTAGGTCATAACTGCTAAGAAGGTTGTAGGTTCGCCAGTGATAGCGGGTTCGTGCATATGAGCTTGAGAAATCTTCAGTGTTTTCGCAAGTGTGTGGTTAGCGTGCTTCATACTGGGGGATGTGCTGAGATGATGATTTGAGCACTATGGAGTTGTAATGTGATGAGATGATGACCTGAGCACTATGGAGTTGTAATGTGATGAGATGATGATCTGAGCACTATGGAGTTGTAATGTGATGAGATGATGATCTGAGCACTATGGAGTTATAATGTGATGAGACGATGATCTGTGCACTATGGAGTTGTAATGTGATGAGATGATGATCTGTGCACTATGGAGTTGTAATGTGATGAGAAGATGATTTGAGAACTATGGAGTTGTAATGTGATGAGATGATGATCTGAGCACTATGGAGTAGTAATGTGATGAGATGATGATCTGTGCACTATGGAGTTGTAATGTGATGAGATGATGATTTGAGCACTATGGAGTTGTAATGTGATGAGATGATGATCTGAGCACTATGGAGTTGTAATGTGATGAGATGATGATCTGTGCACTATGGAGTTGTAATGTGATGAGATGATGATCTGTGCACTATGGAGTTGTAATGTGATGAGATGATGATCTGAGCACTGTGGAGTTGTAATGTGATGAGATGATGATCTGAGCACTATGGAGTTTTACGTTGTGCAATGAAAATGATCTTTCTACTAAACTAGACTTAGTTTCTTTAAAATTAAGAATTGTAACCATAAAGATTATTTGCAGGAATAAATAATAGAGCGAGCTGGAGAACGAAAGACAACAAATTATATCTCCCGTCCACGCTGGAAGGCAAATGAGGAAGAATAGAAGAAGAATAAAAAATGTGGGTGCAAAATAACTCATGCATAGATTGCGTTAAAGAAGCCCCATTAAATAGTATTCAGTGATTGGTAGAACCAAAGTTAACATATGGTGGGGCAAAAAAGTGCAGTGCCGGATGAAAACATGGACAACACAAACACACAACAAAATGAAGATATACTCTGATACATGTTTTACAGTAATTAAGATGAATACTACAAAGAAGGAAGAGATCAAATGATTAGAAAATAAGTGAAAAAGTATACTCTATCACATAAAAAGTAGAGAGAGAGGAGAGGAAATGACATCACTATAATCCGTTCAGAAATTCATAATCACACCTGAATTAGCTTTGCGTGATAACCGCTTGTTATTTTGGTTTCGAATTTTGCATGCAATCTTAGAATATTGATGACGCAAAGATTTTGGTATTTTTTATTCCACAAACACAACAGATTTTGCACATCAGCGAATTCCTTTGATCTTTTATGACGATATCACACAAGTTGATTCAAATTTTAGAGTTTACAGTAATCGTGTTAAATTTTCCAGTCTACTGCAATTCTTGTCAGAGGCGTATCTACATAGTGCTTAATTGTGGGTGTTGTTCGTTATGTGTATTTGCAAACATGAATTCAATTGGTTACAATTAGTCTTGTCTTTCGGTCACCATTAGACCCCAGGACGTCCTAACTGCAGCTGGGATTGCATTCATATTAATTTTAATCATTCCAAATCTGACGATTCCAAGAGGTTGATAATCATTACTGGCTGGACAAATAGTAATCTATATCGTTTCCAGTACTCATCTTTCACCCGCAACACATGTTCAACAATCTTCTTTTGCATAGTTATAAATGTGCATTTCAAACTCATTGTAATTTAGATATAAATGTTGGTATTTAAAGTCAACAAATTGTCTATTGAGTCTTCACAAAATTAATAAAGATACGCCTTCCCTTCGGTTATTAATGCCCAGGCCGTGGTACGTCATGTCGTTCAATAACAATTCAGTTTTGTGCACGGGATTTTCCTGAAGTTAGTGTTTCTGCAATAGCCAAACTATTTTACGTGAACGACCGCACCAAATTAATATATATATCATAAAATGGTGTCAAATTCGAACAGGGTGAATTTAATATATCCTAAAGAAGAAAACTTTTAAACTAGATCAAATTTCTCAGAGCAAAAAATATTTCTATAACGTCATCAATATTCTAAGATTACATGCACAGTTTGAAACAAAAATAACAAGCGGTTATGACGCAAAACTAATTCAGGTGTGATTATGAATTTCTGAACGGACTATAGAACCAGAAATACTGCTAGAGATAGAAAGGGAGGTTAAACAGTCGCCGAAATACAAATCGTCAGAAGCAGATAGATTACCAGGGGAAATAATCCAAGCAACAGGAGAGTTTAGCGGTAGACGGTTTACATTTGCAATACCGCACGGGCACAATAACAAACACTTAATGACTGGCAACTAGCATTAATAATTCCCCTTTGGAAGAACTTATTACAGAACCCCACATATAACAGAAGAACAGATGACGTTTAGAAAAATTAGAAGCTGCACAGATGCAATATTCAAGCACTCAAGCAGCAAGTAGAGAAGAACATAGCATATAAAGAGGAATCTGTGCATAGCATTTGTGGACTAAGAAAGCTTTTTGATAGGGTTGATAGAAGTGTTGTATGTAGTTTTATGGCAAACTCGGGCTATTTACGAAGTAAATGATCGCCTTATTAGACGTTACAAGAGTTTATATAGTAACTGTAGAAGTGTGATTAGAACAAGTAAAGAAACATCAAAACCATTCTCTCACCCGGAAAGGGGGGGGGGCTGGTTGGTCTCGGGGCAAGACGCCGGCCTCGAGACAGAGAGGTTGTGTGTTCAAATCCTGGCTAAACCGATTGAGATTTGTATTTATGATTTCTCTATGCGGCAACCACCCTTGGTCTCAGCAGTGAGGCTCGGCTTAAACCGTCAATTACTCATCGATGGGAAAAAATATGAGCACCTTCGAAGTCGGAGTTATCTGCCTGTGCGGCGAGGGACCCCTGTGCACAGGGCTGCCAGGGAAAAATGGATTAAAGTGCAAGATTCAGTTCCTATTCTCCAGGGACTTCGTCAGAGATGTATTGCCTCCACAAACGACACAGCAAGAAGGTTTAGCATAATTATTACAGTTTGGATTTCCGGTCAATATGGTGGATAGGCGGCAGGTACCGTTGAGGCTCATTCTGAAAATTGTTCCTTGTTGTAGTTTCCTCCTATTCCAAATTCGGCTTGTTCCCAGAGTTACTGAGTTTAGTGCTCTGTGCACTCCGTAAGCTGTGGTTTTCATCCGGATCGGGTTTCGATATTTCGATTGCTTACATGGAATGATTATATCGTTCGACGAAGGACAGTTCAGCTGCGTTCACTTCCAGTGCAACTTGACCTTATGTCTTTTGGCGTGTGCTCTAGCTGCTGTGATGGGGACTGCAGCTGCTTTTCTTTGTTTGGATCCTTCAGTGAGACGAGTTTTAATTCTAATGATTCCTCTGGCACGGGCGGTTAAGCAATTATGGATTTTGATTAGTTTGCAGTGATACCGGAACCTTCGACTAACCATAACCATATTAGAGTTTTCATTTCCGGTTGTTTTATGGCTTTTACTATTTCACGAATATGTTATGAGATCAGTTACATACATAAAAAAAGGAATTAAAGTGAACTGTCACAACATTGGAGAGTGTTCAGTTCTGAACGGTTAGCTTGGTAATGATGATGCTGTTTTTAATAGAAGAAATAATGAAATATATAAATTAAGAAATAGGAAAACAATAAAATAACAAAATTAAATAACAATAAATTAAGAATAAAATGTGTACTCACTCGCATTCTAGAGCAGCGTATTCTTCATCGTTGGCCACAGTGGGAATTGGAGCATTGTCGATAATAAGTTGGCAACTGTCGCTATTCTTGAAACATTGTGACCATTGGTCATCGCTGTACAGTTGCACAACCGTTCCTATGAATGGTGTAACTTGGCGTTTTGGGATCAAGATGATACAATCTGCTGATGTTTGATCAAGGTTGTATGAGTTAAGGCTACATGAGTTAAGGCTATATGAGTTAAGGCTATATGAATATGAGTTTTTGAAAGAGAATTTTACAAGAACTTTGAATAAGGTTGTTGAGTGAGGATTGTACGAGTATTTTGAAAGCGGTAGAGTTGGATCTTCCTCCTCTTCTTCTTTCCTTCCTCATTTGCCTTTCAGCGTCGAGGGGAGATATAATTTGCGCTCTTTTGCTCTTCTGTTCGCCTCTGCTGTTATGTTTCCTAGTGCTTCTAATATTCCATCGATCCATCTTTTTCGTGGTCGACCCTTGGGTCTGGTGTCCTCACAACGTTTGTTGAAGGCTCGTTGTGTTCTGTTTTGATCTGTCTGCCTTGTCACATGGCCAAACCATTTTATCTGTTGTTTCCTTATATATTCTATGGCGGGGGCTATTCCTAGCTTTTTTCTCAGTTCTTCATTTCTGATCTTTTCTCTCAGACTGTTTCCTGTCATTCGTCTAACACATTTCATCTCAGTAGAGGTTATTTTTCTTGTTGGAAAACCCACCATAGAGTTAGATGAGCGAGAATTATACCAGAACAATGTTGAATATGTGAACTGTGTTAGTGAAGACTATATGAGAGCGTTGGTTGAGTTAGAGTTGTATGAGGATGAATTATATGAGAATTGTTTGAGTTAAAGTTGTATGAGGATTAATTATATGAGAATTATGTGAGAAAGAGTTGTATAAAGGAGGACTGTGCTTGTTGTAAAGCTTGTCAGAGTAACATTATAGAAGGTAGTTGTTTTAAAAATAAATGTGTCAATAAGTAACTCAAGAACACAGCCAACTATAGAGTTCATAAGGCCCGCAGGCTAAAACTGATCACTCAAAACGGGTGCTCTTTTCAGCATTTCGAGCGTGGGCGATTGCAGATAAAGTGAAGTCAGCCGTCTATTCTATAACATGCATAACTGAAGACTTCACAGGTTTAGGGTAATTTCCGGAAAATCCTTTCAGACCGCAGGCTTTAGTAAAGCTATAGTTGACTGTGAGCACAAACGATTCATAGAAGACAGTTTGGAAGGCTGAAACAAAATGACAATACTGTGTAGTGTGAAACACGGTGTTTGTCTTCATGAGGTAAATAAACGCCACATTTGTTGCAGAAGCGGTTAACAGAGCGATAGGGTCTTTCAAATTTAAATTGTAGAGCGAATGTCGATCGTGTTATGTAGACCTTTTTAATTAGAATTGTAGAGCAAATGTCGAACATGTTATGTACATCTTTTAAATTAGCATTGTGGAGCAAATGTCGATCATGTTATGTAAATCTTTTGATTAAAATTGTGGAGCAAATGTCGATCATGTTAAATAGATCTTTTAAATTAGAATTGTGGAGCAAATGTTGATCATGTTATGTAGATCTTTTAATTAAAATTGTGGAGCTAATGTCGATCATGTTAAATAGATCTTTTAAATTAGAATTGTGGAGCAAATGTCGATCATGTTATGTAGATATTTTAAATTAAAATTGTGAAGCAAATGTCGATCATGTAATGTAGATCTTTTATATTAGAATTGTGGATCAAATGTCGATCATGTTATGTAGATATTTTAAATTAGAATTGTGAAGCAAATGTCGATCATGTTGTATAGATCTTTTATATTAGAATTGTGGATCAAATGTCGATCATGTTATGTAGATATTTTAAATTAGAATTGTGAAGCAAATGTCGATCATGTTATGTAGATATTTTAAATTAGAATTGTGAAGCAAATGTCGATCATGTTGTGTAGATGTGACTCCCGTAGTGCAGACCCGCCAATAAACACACTGACATAAAGAGACTAATCAACGCAGCGATTGACAGATAATAAGACAACGAGGAGGACGCAGACAAATAAATAAACAGATAATATACATATCCTACCTGCAGCCAATAGCACAGCAAAAAGTTTCCATATAATTGTTGAAGTTTTCATTTCCGATTCTTTTCTGGTCTTTACTATTTCACGCTGTATTACAATTATACAGATTAGTATTTTAAAGAAGCGTGTTCATTTCTAGCAGTGTATAAAGCAGTGTAACTGTAGTATTAGCAGTTGTAGCTATTATGCTGATTTTAGTTGTGGTAGTGGTTATATACATTGTGGTAGTCGTTGTTGTAGTGGTTATATACGTTGTGGTAGTAGTAGTTGTTGTTATTGTGCTGGTTTTAGTTGTTGTAGTGGTTATAGGGGTGGTAGTAGTAATAGTAGTTGCAGTTATTGTACTGGTACTGGTTTTAGTAGTAGTAGTGGTGGTTATAGGGGAGATAGTAGTAATAGTAGTTGTAGTTATTGTGCTGGTTTTAGTTGCAGAAGTGGTTATATGTAATGTGGTACTAATTGTTGTAGTTATTGTGCTGGTTTTAGTTGTAGTAGTGGTTATAGAAGAGGTAGTAGTAGTTGTTGTTGTTGTTGCTATTGTGCTGTGTTGTTGCCCTTAATGCCACCCGGAACGACGCGAGTCTTAGGCTCACTCATAAAGCCCTAACCGACAAGTTGTACTGATCTGCTCACACTTCTCCGAATCCGTTATCACAGAGAATGATATAAACTTGAGCGAGATCGACGGGTTGGTTCAATAACACACATCGTCAACATATTAATACACATCGCCAACACACAAACACAATCGTCAACACACTAAAACATATCGCCAACACACATACACACATCGCCAATACATAAACACACATCTCCAACACATAGGTATGCAGCGTCAACACACAAACGAATAGCTAACACACTAACACATAAACACACATCTCCAACACATAGGTATGCAGCGTCAACACACAAACGAATAGCTAACACACTAACACATAAACAACATCTCCAACACAAAAAACGCATCACGAAAAAACACTAATATGCATCGTCAATATTCTAACAAAATCCCCAACACACTAACACAATTGCTAACACACAAACAAGCATTGCATACACACACACAAACACATCGCTAACACGCTAGCATACATCGCCGACACACTATCACACATCGCCAGAACACTAACACACATCGTCAACACACAACCACAGATCGCTAACACATTAACACACGTCGCCAACGCATAACAAGACATCGCTAACAACAAACACACACCGCTAACACATAAATACACATCGTCAACTCACTAACACATATCGCCAACACACAAATTCAGCGCTAACACATGCTCTAACATACTAACTCATCGCCAACACCCACACAAACAAATATCGCCAACACACAAAAACACGTTGCTAACACATAAAGCAACATTGTTAACACACTAACACACATTGCCAACACACAAACACATATCGCCAACAACTTAGCACACATTGCCAACACACTAACACACGTCGCCAAGACACAAATACATCGCCAACACAATAACAAACATTGCCAACTCAGAACACACATTCCCAACACGCTAACATACATCGTCAACATACTAACACACATTGCCAACATTTAAACACACATCGCCAATACAAAAACACACATTGCGAACACTTAAACACACATCGCCAATACAAAAACACACATTGCGAACATTTAAACACACATCGCCAATACAAAAACACACATTGCGAACATTTAAACACACATCGCCAATACAAAAACATACATTGCGAACATTCAAACACACATCGCCAATACAAAAACACACATTGCGAACATTCAAACACACATCGCTAACATACAAACATACATCGGCAACATACTAACACACAATGCCAACACATAAACACAGGCAAGACATTACACAATCACACTTGAAATTTCGAACTGTTGCACACGAAAACATGCACATAAATACGATGTATACAAATACGATAGTAGTTTTGAACTCATGAAACAGCTTCTTTCGGTAGAGAGTTTGAGACGCTCTAGTTGTTAGCGCTCTCGATGCTAAATAGAATGGTACAGGTGCAAATCCAAAACATGGTTGTTGTTTTTTTTATTTCCCAGATTATTTATTAAAGTTGAACGCATTCGAAAATAAATCTCTAAGGAAAATACTTGGTATAACGTGCGAACGAATTCATAACAAACGAGAAAATTAGAGAAATCAACCACTAATATCTTCAGTAATAAAAAAAACCAACCTTCGTTGCGGAGACGGCACTCAATGATGATGATGATGAATAAAAAAAAGACGATGGTCATATGTTGGACATGTGATGAGAAGAGATCATACCCGAATAGCAAAGCAAGCCCTTATGTGGGGAAACAACAGGTAAGAGGAAAAGAGGAAGACACAGAGAGACACTGGGAAGAACATTGTCGAGAAAGGCAAGATCAGCAGGAATCGGCTCCCTCAATGAGACAGAGCTGCTTGCACAGAACAGAGACAAATGCCGAGATTTGATAAAATATCTTTAAAAGAAAACTGCTAGAATAAAAATTTAGATAGGAGAAGGAGTATCTTGGTCTACGCCCTATGGGCCGGCTACGGCTCGAAAGGTCAATAGATAAATAGATTATTTAAAATTGGTAGAAACAGTTTTAGACCAGAAAAGTTAGACTACCTGGCATAGTGCCTAGCACCTCTTAAAATCGTAGCAGAAATTTTTTTACTAGAAAAAAGTTAGGCGGCCTGGTTTAATGCCGACCACATCACCGTTGCTCATTAAAACTATGAGAATTAACACCATATTGTAATAAAGTCTTAAGCTTTGAATGAAGGGTGTAATTACTTCAAGAAGAAAGGGTAAATGTGTAATGTGCCCTTGCTCATCCACGGTGCAAGTCGGCAGTTAGAGCAACCATGTAGTATGAGTTCCTGTGTAATGGTTGCTACCAACATTTGGAATATCAATAAGGAGCCATTTGTGTCCTGAGAAAATATTTATATTTGCGTATACTTTTCCGTACACGTTAGAATAACGTTTCTAGAGTCCTACTGGTTAGGATCTATGTGCCTAATCTGTACAGCTTGTTTGTTGTACCTGCTGAAGACTTTTACCGAAACGTTGTAGTTTGTCTAATCTTTCTATTAGATATATCGTCTCCGTGCCATTAAATGTTTATTGTGTAATAAAGTTTCTACTATTTAATGATTTCCCCACGTACTTTGATATCGACTTGTAGATTTGTATCCATTTCCACTCCGTTCTTTCACCTACCTATTCTATCTCTCGTCAGTCTCTCCTCGCCTTCATTTCTGTGTACTTTAGTTAGAACCATTTCCACTCCGTTCTTTCACCTACCTATTCTATCTCTCGTCAGTCTCTCCTCGCCTTCACTTCTGGGTGCTTCCTTACCCTCCCCTCTTGCACTTTGCTCCTCATACTTTCTATTCACTACCTTCCCTCTTTCTATTATTGGCTTCTCTATACCTTCACGTATCCTACCTATCTTCATCTAGTTGGTTTATCTCTCATTTCTCTTCTCGATCTTCTCTCATCTCCTCACTATGCCCTCCCTCAAACATCTATCTCATTCTATCCGTCACTCCATCATCGCCTCCTTCTCCACTCTACCCCCCGAACTCTCTAACATCTCTAAGGACTTTGCCTTCACTACTTTCAAGAAAACTAGATTTACCTGTCATCTTAATTTCTTGAACAACTGCCTCCATCGTAAATTTCTCCCGTGTGGGTTCCGATCTCACTTCTCACCTCAAGTCGGTCAACCCTACCTCTCTAACTATCTTCGCCGCCAACTGCAGAACCTTGAACTCCAGCATGGCCTGAAACGTGTTCGTCTTGTCGCTTCTAGCCACTCTCGTCTTGTATCCCACCTCAACACCCGCCAACAACACCTCCTATCCCAACTCCATCTACTCACCTCTAACTTTCCTGGTACTCTTCGCTTCATCCGCCATACCATCCACCACCACAACCGATCTGTGTATGACTTTTTGTCCTCTCAGCACAAACGTAAACTTTTGAACCTCCGTCCTCCTCCTCCTCCTCCCTCACCTCCTCCTCTCCCCAATGCCTCTGACTCTAGCTCCCTTGTCACTTGTATTCCCCCTGATTTGCCCCTTTCCGACCATGAGCGCTCTCTTCTCAGCAAGGGTCTTAAGTTTGTCCCCCTTCGCCCTTTGAGTGACTCATTCTCTCTCTTACGGGACATTCAGGAGTATCACAGACGACTACGACTCAAACTCTATTACTTTAATCATCCGAACTCTTCCTCTCAACCTCCTCCTACAGACGAATTTGCCCGCTTTTCCTCCCGTAAATCTGACTGGACTCCCCGCTCGGGCGAATCACAGGCTTTGGACCAGTTCATTAACAGTACCTACCGGGATATTAAGGCACTTCGTCCCCATAGGCTTCGACGCTCTAATCTTAGTAGTGAAGAGTACCAAGCCCTCCAGGATCTTCGCCGACGTGATGATATTGTCATCAAGCCGGCCGACAAGGGCGGCTCTGTGGTGGTATGGAGGAAAGACCTTTATATCCGGGAAGGTGATAAACAATTATCAGACTCGACTTTCTACCTCCCCACCCCCGACGACACTACTGTCTCTAATAACGCCGTGGTGCGTCGTACGATCCTCCGTTTCATTCAGGATGGATTACTTCCCTCTAGCTCCTCCCGCATGATCCTTCCTGACCACTGCTTGGGCAGACCCTCTTTCTATATGCTGCCTAAAATACATAAACCTGACTCTCCTGGACGTCCTATTGTCTCTTCCATCTCATGTCCTACTGTTCTCATTTCTGACTTCCTCGACAGTGTCTTTCAACCCATAGTTATGGGCCTCCCTTCGTATGTCAAAGACACTAACGACGCCCTTAACATCTTTTCCTCTATCACCCTCCTTCCTGATCGTCACTACCGCCTCTTCGTTATGGATGTCTGCTCCCTGTATACTTCTATTCCCCACTCCGACGGCCTTCAAGCTCTTCAGTTTTTCCTGGACCGTAGGATCCAACCCTCCATCGCCACTGGCGTCCTCCTCCGTCTAGCAGAATTAGTCTTGAACCTCAACTCTTTCGAGTTCAATGGCAATTTCTTCACCCAGATCAGCGGTGTGGCGATGGGCACTAAAATGGGCCCTAGCTATGCTTGTCTCTTCATGGGTTACCTTGAGCACCAAATCATCCATACCTACCAGGGCCCTCTTCCCCTCATGTATCGTAGGTACATTGATGACTGCATTGGTCTGTCTGACCTTCCAGAAGATGAGATCTCCCGTTTCATCGAATATGTCGGACATTTCCACCCCTCTATCCACATCACCTTCCACATCTCCACCTCCTCCGTATCTTTCCTGGACATCCTAGTCTCCTTGGGCACCTCTCATCTTCTCACCTCGATCTTCTACAAGGCCACTGACTCCCATAGTTTCCTCCGCTACGACTCCTCTCATCCTACATCCTGCAAGAACTCTCTTCCCTATTCCCAGCTTCTCAGACTTCGTCGCCTTTGCCAAGACGACGAAGATTTCCTTCACAATGCCAACCTTATGCTTGATTTCTTCCGCCGACGTCTCTATCCTGAATCAGCTCTCCTCCCTGCCCTGCGTCGAGTTCTCCACACTTCACGTCAGTCTGCTCTTACCCCCTCTACTCATCCCCCCTCTGATAGAGTAGTGCTCGCTCTCACCCATCACCCTCACCACTACGCCGCTATTAGGACCATCCACCGCTACCTCCCTATTCTTCGATCTGACCCTACTACTCGTCTGCTCTTCCCTGACCCACCACTAGTGGCCTTTAGACGTGACCGGAACCTCCGAGACTTTCTTGTCAGGGGCCGTCTTCCTGCTGACCACTTCAGCCATCGAGGCACTATCCGCTGCAACCGGAGAGTATGTAAAACTTGTGACCACGTTCTCCAGACCGACACTGTCCTCTTCCCTAATGGTCCTTTCGAGATCAGAGAGGGATTCACTTGCACATCGCGGAACATCATTTATGCCATCATCTGTAAGCGATGCAAGTTGACCTACATCGGTCAGTCTGGTCGCAGAATCGGCGATAGGTGCCGTGAACACTTGAATGACATCACCCAAGAAGCGGACACTCCTGTAGCAGCCCACTTTAACTCGAGGGGCCATCGAGGTAAGACTGATGTCTTGGTAACTGGCCTAATATCATGCTCCTCTGATCACCACAGTCGGCTCACTCTTGAGCACCGTCTGATCGTTCGTTGGGGCTGCCTCACCCCTCGTGGCATCAATGTATGTGCATCAAACATCTATCTCATTCTATCCGTCACTCCATCATCGCCTCCTTCTCCACTCTACCCCCCGAACTCTCTAACATCTCTAAGGACTTTGCCTTCACTACTTTCAAGAAAACTAGATTTACCTGTCATCTTAATTTCTTGAACAACTGCCTCCATCGTAAATTTCTCCCGTGTGGGTTCCGATCTCACTTCTCACCTCAAGTCGGTCAACCCTACCTCTCTAACTATCTTCGCCGCCAACTGCAGAACCTTGAACTCCAGCATGGCCTGAAACGTGTTCGTCTTGTCGCTTCTAGCCACTCTCGTCTTGTATCCCACCTCAACACCCGCCAACAACACCTCCTATCCCAACTCCATCTACTCACCTCTAACTTTCCTGGTACTCTTCGCTTCATCCGCCATACCATCCACCACCACAACCGATCTGTGTATGACTTTTTGTCCTCTCAGCACAAACGTAAACTTTTGAACCTCCGTCCTCCTCCTCCTCCTCCCTCACCTCCTCCTCTCCCCAATGCCTCTGACTCTAGCTCCCTTGTCACTTGTATTCCCCCTGATTTGCCCCTTTCCGACCATGAGCGCTCTCTTCTCAGCAAGGGTCTTAAGTTTGTCCCCCTTCGCCCTTTGAGTGACTCATTCTCTCTCTTACGGGACATTCAGGAGTATCACAGACGACTACGACTCAAACTCTATTACTTTAATCATCCGAACTCTTCCTCTCAACCTCCTCCTACAGACGAATTTGCCCGCTTTTCCTCCCGTAAATCTGACTGGACTCCCCGCTCGGGCGAATCACAGGCTTTGGACCAGTTCATTAACAGTACCTACCGGGATATTAAGGCACTTCGTCCCCATAGGCTTCGACGCTCTAATCTTAGTAGTGAAGAGTACCAAGCCCTCCAGGATCTTCGCCGACGTGATGATATTGTCATCAAGCCGGCAGACAAGGGCGGCTCTGTGGTGGTATGGAGGAAAGACCTTTATATCCGGGAAGGTGATAAACAATTATCAGACTCGACTTTCTACCTCCCCACCCCCGACGACACTACTGTCTCTAATAACGCCGTGGTGCGTCGTACGATCCTCCGTTTCATTCAGGATGGATTACTTCCCTCTAGCTCCTCCCGCATGATCCTTCCTGACCACTGCTTGGGCAGACCCTCTTTCTATATGCTGCCTAAAATACATAAACCTGACTCTCCTGGACGTCCTATTGTCTCTTCCATCTCATGTCCTACTGTTCTCATTTCTGACTTCCTCGACAGTGTCTTTCAACCCATAGTTATGGGCCTCCCTTCGTATGTCAAAGACACTAACGACGCCCTTAACATCTTTTCCTCTATCACCCTCCTTCCTGATCGTCACTACCGCCTCTTCGTTATGGATGTCTGCTCCCTGTATACTTCTATTCCCCACTCCGACGGCCTTCAAGCTCTTCAGTTTTTCCTGGACCGTAGGATCCAACCCTCCATCGCCACTGGCGTCCTCCTCCGTCTAGCAGAATTAGTCTTGAACCTCAACTCTTTCGAGTTCAATGGCAATTTCTTCACCCAGATCAGCGGTGTGGCGATGGGCACTAAAATGGGCCCTAGCTATGCTTGTCTCTTCATGGGTTACCTTGAGCACCAAATCATCCATACCTACCAGGGCCCTCTTCCCCTCATGTATCGTAGGTACATTGATGACTGCATTGGTCTGTCTGACCTTCCAGAAGATGAGATCTCCCGTTTCATCGAATATGTCGGACATTTCCACCCCTCTATCCACATCACCTTCCACATCTCCACCTCCTCCGTATCTTTCCTGGACATCCTAGTCTCCTTGGGCACCTCTCATCTTCTCACCTCGGTCTTCTACAAGGCCACTGACTCCCATAGTTTCCTCCGCTACGACTCCTCTCATCCTACATCCTGCAAGAACTCTCTTCCCTATTCCCAGCTTCTCAGACTTCGTCGCCTTTGCCAAGACGACGAAGATTTCCTTCACAATGCCAACCTTATGCTTGATTTCTTCCGCCGACGTCTCTATCCTGAATCAGCTCTCCTCCCTGCCCTGCGTCGAGTTCTCCACACTTCACGTCAGTCTGCTCTTACCCCCTCTACTCATCCCCCCTCTGATAGAGTAGTGCTCGCTCTCACCCATCACCCTCACCACTACGCCGCTATTAGGACCATCCACCGCTACCTCCCTATTCTTCGATCTGACCCTACTACTCGTCTGCTCTTCCCTGACCCACCACTAGTGGCCTTTAGACGTGACCGGAACCTCCGAGACTTTCTTGTCAGGGGCCGTCTTCCTGCTGACCACTTCAGCCATCGAGGCACTATCCGCTGCAACCGGAGAGTATGTAAAACTTGTGACCACGTTCTCCAGACCGACACTGTCCTCTTCCCTAATGGTCCTTTCGAGATCAGAGAGGGATTCACTTGCACATCGCGGAACATCATTTATGCCATCATCTGTAAGCGATGCAAGTTGACCTACATCGGTCAGTCTGGTCGCAGAATCGGCGATAGGTGCCGTGAACACTTGAATGACATCACCCAAGAAGCGGACACTCCTGTAGCAGCCCACTTTAACTCGAGGGGCCATCGAGGTAAGACTGATGTCTTGGTAACTGGCCTAATATCATGCTCCTCTGATCACCACAGTCGGCTCACTCTTGAGCACCGTCTGATCGTTCGTTGGGGCTGCCTCACCCCTCGTGGCATCAATGTATCCCTGTCCCTCTGAGGAC
Source organism: Megaustenia siamemsis (assembly GCA_032433765.1). NCBI lineage: Eukaryota > Metazoa > Mollusca > Gastropoda > Stylommatophora > Ariophantidae > Megaustenia > Megaustenia siamemsis. The sequence continues at coordinate 34,454,390 of JAVIAB010000059.1, read as the reverse complement.
CCTCCGGCCTCCGACTCCACCCTCCCACCTATGGACCTCTCTTCCTATTTCTCTTCTTGGGTCCTCTACTCGTCCATCCCTGCTTTTCATATCCTCTTTGAGTAACCCCCATCTTGCCTTCTTCCTCCTAAACCCCCCCCCCTCTCCCTACACCTTTTTCTCTTCTGACTATCTTCATGTCCTTTACCTCTTTATCACTATATCACCTCTCCACCTGGACTGTACGTACGATCTCTCTGCCCACCTCTATTGTCCCTCGTCCTTCCTACCACCCCTCTGTTGATCTACTCCTAGCTCACCCCTCTCCTCTCTATTAACTTGTAGTCACTACTCATCTATACCTACTATTCCAGTATCCCCCTTATCCTGATGCCCACTTTCATTCCCCCCTTTGTTCTATCATTTCCCTACTTCTTTACCTCCTATGGTTCATACCTCTTGCACACCATCCCCTATTGCTCCACTTCTTCCAGACTTTCTCTTTTTCCATTCACTTCTGACCTACCGCCTCTCCCCCTATCCAGTTTTCACATACCTGCTTCTTATCCCTCCTCTCCATACCTCCTCCTCCAATACTTCCCTACCTCCCGATAGACTAACTTCCTCCGGACCACCCCTCTATCGCCCTTCTCATTATACCGGCTTTATTATTCTTCCTCACCGTATCTCTTCCTCCAGTATCCAATCCTTCCTTTCGTTGACCTACCTCTCAACTCGTTCAGTTCGAGGCCATCCATTCTGTAGAGTCCATCTCTCTCACCCACTGCCTAGTTTACTACTTTGTCGTGTCATTCTATTTCTTTCTCTTAACCTCTCGCGTGATCTCTCACTTCCATTGTTGAGTGATTTATATGTATTGCTTGTTGTGTCCCAGGAGTATCCTCGTCTATGCCCCCTTTCCCCCCCCCTTTTTGGTTTTCCCGATATTTGATCCTTTTTGCCCTCTTTACTGACCTGTCTTTGTCACGTGTTGCTTTCTATACACGTTCTCTGCGCTTTTAGTCATTTAGTCATTCCGACTGGTTTCAGCACGGATTACAGTTTTCCTGCTCCCTGCTCTGAGCTCAGCTAAGTACAATTTATTATACATTTTTCTCTCTCTTTTTCTATTTTATATATTTTGACGCCCATCATACCTCTCATCATGTAAAATTCATTTCTCTCTTTTCTTATTTTTGCATCCTACTTTCCTCGCCCTCCACTTTATCATCTAACATGTAGTAATTGTGCTTCACCGCTTGTTGTCGTTGTCCCTGTATTCTGAAGAAGGCCACAGGCCGAAACGTCAGTATTGTGTTGTGTTCTTTATTTGTAAAGCTGTCACCATACCTTGGAGTGTTTAGCACACCCCACCATTGGCTCCTTGCTACCAGCTTTACCGCAGCATTGCAATTATTTGCCTGTTCCCTGTAGATTTGTATGTTGTATCTGGTAAGCATGAAGTGGTTTTCAATTGCTACAGATATCACAATTGTATCATGTCATCTCAGAAACCGGAATTATAAAACGTGGTGATGAAGATACTTACCAGCACTTGCCACAACAAAGTATTGCCTCTGTCTCAAGATTCTGTACACTTTCCAAACCTTTAAAACTTTCAGATATATAATTGCTCAAATCTTGACTCCAATTACAAATGGTTTCTCCAGCAGTCTGAAGCATCAGTAATTTCTATAAATCCCCCCCCCCCTCCCCACCCCAAAGTTTTTCCACAGTAATGGATTTGAAGTACAATCTATTTCTACTTAAAGGTCACAAAATGAACTTAAAGAGAATAACTTCCAGAGACTAATTACTCATAATAAATACTTCCACCATTTAGTCCTGTAAATAATTATGTTGCTTTGGCAACAAAAGACTCATTACAAATATAATGTGTGTTTTTATGAAAGCAATTGCCATTCGAAAAGAAAAATAATAGCAGCAGAAATAATAGAAGGAATTATATTTGGGCGTTCAATGGGTGGTTGATATTAATTATCAAAATTACACTCATATGGTTTCACAAATGTGTACACAAAATAATTCATACTACGTTTTATTTTTACTTCATTTTCGTTGCTTTTTACCAGAATAATAAACATTATTTTAACACTATATTATAGCACACAGTAATGGCTAAATATATCTGTCTGTTCCAGGAATACACGTTTAGCACTTCATTTGTTCAACAAATCCTTGGATTTAACACGCGATCTTCATAAGAACATCAAGATCTATGCTTCTATTCCATAATTTTTTTTTATCGACATCTATCCTGTGAAAAAAAATATTATCATCGGGAATATGCAGCATAAGGGAGCCGCGATAGCTCAGTGGTTAGTGAACTGGGGAGCCGCGATAGCTCAGTGGTTAGTGAACTGGGGAGCCGCGATAGCTCAGTGGTTAGTGAACTGGGGAGCCGCGATAGCTCAGTGGTTAGTGAACTGGGGAGCCGCGATAGCTCAGTGGTTAGTGAACTGGGGAGCCGCGATAGCTCAGTGGTTAGTGAACTGGGGAGCCGCGATAGCTCAGTGGTTAGTCAACTGGGGAGCCGCGATAGCTCAGTGGTTAGTGAACTGGGGAGCCGCGATAGCTCAGTGGTTAGTGAACTGGGGAGCCGCGATAGCTCAGTGGTTAGTGAACTGGGGAGCCGCGATAGCTCAGTGGTTAGTGAACTGGGGAGCCGCGATAGCTCAGTGGTTAGTGAACTGGGGAGCCGCGATAGCTCAGTGGTTAGTGAACTGGGGAGCCGCGATAGCTCAGTGGTTAGTGAACTGGGGAGCCGCGATAGCTCAGTGGTTAGTGAACTGGGGAGCCGCGATAGCTCAGTGGTTAGTGAACTGGGGAGCCGCGATAGCTCAGTGGTTAGTGAACTGGGGAGCCGCGATAGCTCAGTGGTTAGTGAACTGGACTACTGAGGACAAGAGGTCGGGTTCGATATTGATTGACGGTTTCCGGATCCATCCAGCCTTAAATAGGTACAAGACATATTTTTCTGGGAAAGTAAAGCGGTACAGGCGTAACACTAACCCCATTACGCCATAAATAATGTGCCGGAGGTCTATAAAAATTATGGTCACTAACACCATATTACTTATTCGCCCATTGGGGTGACGGGGCTCTTTACTTTGTACTTTTTATATGTAGCATAAAACCATTATAAAATAAAATCACTGGAGTCTGTATAAATGTGGTTTTACAGAAGAATGTTGAGAATACCATGGACAGCTAAGAAGAGTAATGAAGAGGTTCTGAGAAAGGTCAAAGCAAAAAGAGAGCTAATTTCCAATGTTAGAAAGAGACAATCATCATTTTTTGGCCATGTAATGAGAAGAGAACAACTTGAATATATTGTAACAACTGGAAAAATTGAGGGACGAAGAGATAGAGGGAAGCAAAGAGAAAAAATAACAGACAGCTTAAGAGAATGGCTTGGCAGAAGGTTAACAACAGAAATGATAAATAGCTGCCGAAATCTAAAGTTGTGGAGAGACATGATCACCTACGCCACTAGGCCTGGTGCTTGATGATGATGAAAACCATTATCATGGCCATTTCTGACGCATGACCACCTGTATGTCTGTTTAACAGTTACTAGCTGTTACATACCATACAATTATTAACACGTCTGTTGTCTAAATTGGCCATAACGCGTCGTGAAATCGATGCCGACACTGGAATTCTGTCGATGCTGGTGTAGGAGACATCGATCATAATGGACAATGGGAGATAACCGTGAAAATAATAAAATGGGAGATAAGGAAGGAAATATAACAATGCGGTAGGAGAAGATAGAAAGATGGACAGAATATATCAGTCAACTCTATGGTGATGACAGTATTTTTTCTCCATCTCCCCCTTACCAGCAGTTTTTTAATTTTCACCATTATCTCTCTTTTTTATACTTTGATTAAATCATAAAATGGAGAGATAATGGTGAAAATTATAAAAGGGTGAGATAATGGTGAAAATGATAAAAGGGTGAGATAATGGTGAAAATGATAAAATGGTGAGATAATGGTGAAAATGATAAAATGGAGAGATAATGGTGAAAATTTAAAAAGTGTTGGTAAGAGGGAGATGGAGAAAAAAAGCTATCATCATCGTAGAGTTGACTGATATATTTTGTCCATCTATCTATTATCTTCTCTAGTCCCATTATTATATTTCCTTCCTTTGATTTCACATATCCTGAAACATTGACTTCTTTTCTTCGTGTTAATTCATTTAACTAATTGTGCATACATTTTGATTTTTTTCTTTTGTTCTTTTCTCCATTTCTTCATATTTCTGCTTTACCTTCCTTCCTTTGCTTCTCTGCATTTGTTTGGGATCTCTTTGTGCAATAATTTGTATGTCCGTTCTTTTTTTATGTTTTCATCTTTTGTCATCTATTTCTTCTTGTTGATTCTTTTAGTCACTGGTATTGCTTCTTTTGATGTTTGTTGACTTGATTGTTTGAGCATTTCTCACTGCTACTCGATGTTCTGTATTTTCTCAATAGCATTATAACTATTTTGTATTATCGTACTGTACTTATCACTCATATGTCTATCTACTCTTATCATATCTAATTCTAATTTCATATTTCTTGGGGATTTCTGTGTCTTCCGCAGATTTATTCTTATCTTTCCAACTACTGATACATGGTTACTATTGCAATCTGCTCCTGGCCTTGTTTTAACAGTTGTTAGCCCATTTCTAAATCTTCTCTGTACCAGTATAAAATCGATTTGATTATGTACTTTGTTGTCTGGGCTTTACCATGTCCATAGTCGCCTAAGGTGTTGCTTGAACCAGGTGTTACCAATAACCATTTCATGTGTCTTTGTCCAGTCCATCAATCTATTCCCTCTGTCATTCGTCTCTCCAAGGCCATGCCCCCCAGTCACATTTTGCACTTTATCTGTTCCTACCTTTGCATTGAAATCCCCTAATATAATAGTTATTTCTTGGGGTTTACACTGTTCCATCGTTATCTCTAGCTCCTCATAAAAAGTGTCAATGTTTTCTTCTTCGCTATTACTTGTTGGTGCATAAGTTTGAATTATGGTGATATCTATTGGTCTACCTCTTAATTCTACTAGAAGATTTCTCTCTGATATTGGCCAAAATCCTTTCACTGTTTTGCTTATTTCTCTATCTAACATGAACCCTGCTCCTCTTTCGTGTGTTGCTCCTCCAGAGTAAATTAAAATTACATTTCCACTGCCGCGTTGTAAAAATCTTACTCCTTTCCATCTCATTTCACATAGTCCCAAGATGTTCAATTTCATTCTCTTCATTTCTTGGCTGAGCTTTTCTTAGCTTGCCAACCTAGAATGCTGATCTAATGTTCCAAGTTCCTATTGCTAGTGTCTCTTTATTTTTGATCTTGCATACAGTAGCTTGATGACGATCGGGCGCCACCTGTAGTACATGACGCTCCCTACCGGACGAGGTGGCTGTGGAGTCCCCATTAACGTCGTTAACTTTAGATATTAAGTTGCATTTGGACATAATTATACGCGGCAATTAGTTATTGGTTATCACGTGGCAATATAAGAAGGTAGTTTGCCATTCCTTTCCTTCTTGGTATTGACTCTACTAGTCGGAAATCGCAGCCATTGTCTCTGCAAATGAGATCCTCTGCCTGCCATCACGGAGTGGGGACTATACCCAAGTCTACTTGTCGACTGCACCCACAACACCATTCATCACCTGCTCCACAGGTTTCATTTAACTCTGAGCTAAACGGTAGCTCCACCTTGCCCTAGGGTGTCCCGAATTCATAGACGTTAAAAAATAACATAATACCAGGTGTTTTTTTTTTTTCATTATTGCGCAAATATACATAGTGAATTGCAGCAAACACTTTGCTGTGCTGGCTGCTAGCTAAATACTAAATTTAAAAGTCCTTAAACAATAGAACACCGTTGAAGTAAACAATTAAAACGGAATGTTAATCACAATTATTGGCTTTTGCAATACCAACGAGCTCTTTTGTTCCTTACGACAGGTCTCAGTGAGGTGACTGTGTGGCATGTCTTGTGTAGTAATTCAGCACTTTATGATGTATGTGCTTACAATTCAATATTATATATTATATCTTCTTTATCTTTACGACACCTACCCACCCCCTCACAGTCCGACCCTAAAATCACTAACATTTCATTAAAACTACAACTTCATCCCTCCGTCGACCATCCCTCCAAAAGCATTCCGTCTCCTAAAATTCCATTAAAATTCACCCCCCGCCTCGCCCGGACATATTGACAACTACATTTGTTAGATACAGTTATCTCCGACCACTTTTCATATTTACATACATATATATATAAATTCTTTTTTTGATGGCTTTTCTATCAGAGACATGTATTATGTTATTTTTTATACAGGAAAATTACAGTTATAATTTAATATTTTGAATATTTAATGTAAAGAAAAATGTTATTTATTTCTTACCCGTTTTATATGTTTCTTTGATAATTTACCTCCTCTTTGAACTTCACATCAAAATACAGTAAGTTATTTTTTGCAATTTTCTATTATTATGCAGTTATATTTGTTTGTGCATTGGCTATCAGATTTATTACTCCTTTTTTTGCGAATGTGAATTATTCAGTTCAGTATTTACAGTTCTTGTCTTTGCCTTGCCTATATTTTAAAACTATTAAAAGCTTTGAATACTCATAAATGTGACTCGAGTTGTATTAATTTGTATTTTGCAAGAAACTTACTTTACTGGTCACTGAAAGCGAAACCCAGTCTATATTCTAATTTAATGTTATTGATGGATACATTATACATTGTTATTGTTACTATAGCTCGTTTCAAAACATATGCCCAACTTCAAAACGCTATTACTCTCTAACCGTTTGTTAAATACTTTTGAAATTTTCCAAATGTTATTAGAATGCAAAAGACCCTATAAATGTATATTTAACAAATATCTTGCAGCTGCAGTTTTCTTAAAGCGGCGATATTTCTTTGATGTTTGTCAAAATTGTAAATTGTGAAGCCCTAAAGAATAGAAATTACCGTAGTTGCTGGTCTACGATTAATTTTCACTAGGTAAAGGCGTGGCCGTAATGGGGAAATAACTGGATAAAACAAAACACCAGGAGAATTATTGTCTGCTCAGTTCGAGGACGGAACGATAATAATATCAAGGTATACCTGTATGTCCAATTTTCATAGTTGTGTGGTCCTGAAAAGGACCGTTTGTTGAAATAATTTAAGGTAATATAGGGGCCAACATTGTGGGGGCTATATACTTTCATTCTGAATCAGACGAGTCTAAAAGATTAATAACTGTTTGGGGTTGAACATTCCACAAACCATCATTTTTCCAATATTCCCCTTCCTGTTTTAAGACGTGGTCTTCACATTTAGCCCAATAATCTTTGTCTATATTTAATAAAGCGAGATTAGCAAGAGTCTTTACATCGCATATTTTGAATGTTGTATTTTCATCTGCCACTTGTCCTTTTAATTTTGCCCAGATTAGTTCTATTGGATTTAAATGAGCATGGAAAGGTGGCAGCCTCAAACTTATATGACCGTGCTCTTGGATAATCTTATCTATTTGAAAAATCTTTGTCCTCTGTTTTTGCTTTACTAGAGATAGTAATTCAGGTTTTAAGTACATGTTATTAAATTGTATGTGCTCCTTTGTGAGCCATATCTTAATAGTATCTTTTGTACTGGATGACGTCGGGACTTTATCTTCAAGTGCAACAATGTTGTGGTACGCTGCATTGTCCATTATTAGGCAAGATGGTCGATTTAGTGCTGGGAGAACAGAATTTTCAATCCAATGTCTAAATATGTGACCATTCATCTCAGAGTGATAATCCCGATTGTCTATGGATTTTGAAAGAAAAATGAGCTCTGCATTCTGTATTAGTCCATGTTGTCGACTACCTGCATGAGCAATTATCAAGCGCTGTTCTTTGCTGCTAGGTTAATCTTTCCATCTGATGACTGCCATTCCCTTTGGTTAGTGTGGTGAGCATTGATCCATGTTTCATCCAAGTACACAATATCATAACCTTGCTTGCGCACCTCTTTTACTTCACGTAAGTACTTGCTTCTCATGACTACTATATGTGGCTTCTCACAGATGATGTTTCGTCCATTGGGATACTTTCTGAATGTAAAGCCTGCAGCTCTCACATTCCTCCATAATGTAGACTTTGATATTTCAATACTGTTGTTCTTTTTCAGCGATACTTTTAATTTTCTTATTGTAACAGTTTCATTCATACCCAACATTTTGCGAATTTCACTTCTAATAAGTTCACTGTCGAAATTATCCAACATTTTTGCTCTTCCTTGTGATTTTGTATATTTGGAACATTGACGGTCACGTGCTTGAATCCAGCGATTAAATGACCGTTTAGATAAATCCAAAATGTGTCTTGTCCTATTCTCAGGGTTTTCTAAAGAATGAAATAATCTTCCTCGTTTAGCCTCTTTGCAAAAATAATCATACATTTTTATTGCGATGTTTTGTAAACTGCAGAATTTCATTTTAAGACTCATGATAAATGTTATTGTTCCACGTTACGCCGCTGAATTAACGGAAATGGAACACACAATGTCTCGTGTTTACTACAAGTGTCTATTTGTGTCAGAAAACTCACGTGAAAAGCGTGAAAAATCGTAAATTTCAGCGTGTATAGATTTGTAATCGCTATTTTTAACTTAAATACTGTAAACACTAAGTTTTGACTACATCAATGGGTCGTTATAAATTTATATAAATCAAATAAGCAATAATAATAACCAAATGTTTGCTTTTAATGAAATTAATTCCCTGTTGGGTTCTAATCATTATAACTTTACATGCAAATTTTGAAAAAAATACAAAAAGCGGTTTAAAAGATATTGATTTTTAAAGTTGGGCAAGACTTATGAAACAAGCTATAATTAGTTTATCTACCTACTTACCTACCTACCTACCTACCTACCTACCTACCTACCTACCTACCTACCTACCTATCTATCTATCTATCTATCTATCTATCTATCTATCTATCTATCTATCTATCTATCTATCTATCTATCTATCTATCTATCTATCTATCTATCTATCTATCTATCTATCTATCTATCTATCCATCCATCCATCCATCCATCCATCCACCATTCATCCATCCATCCATCCATCCATCCATCCATCCATCCATCCATCCATCCATCCATCCATCCATCCATCTATCTATCTATCTATCTATCTATCTATCTATCTATCTATCTATCTATCTATCTATCTATCTATCTATCTATCTATCTATCTATCTATCTATCTATCTATCTATCTATCTATCTATCTATCTATCTATCTATCTATCTATCTATCTATCTATCTATCTATCTATCTATCTATCTATCTATCTATCTATCTATCTATCTATCTATCTATCTATCTATCTATCTATCTATTGACCTTTCTAGCCGTAGACGGCCCATAGGGCATAGACCCAGATACTCCTTCTCTTATCTAAATTTTCATTCTAGCAGTTTTCAATCTTTTTAAAGATATTTTATCAAATCTCGCCATTTGTCTCTGTTCTGTGCAAGCAACTCTATCTCATTGAGGGAGCCGATTCCTGCTGCTCTTGCCTCTCTGATCAATGTTCTTCTCAGTGTCTTTCTGGGTCTTCCTCTTTTCCTCATACCTGTTGTTTCCCATATGAGGACTTGCTTTGCTATTCGTTTATTATCTCTTCTCATCACATGTCCAACATATGACCATCGCCTTTTCTTTATTACTGAAGATATTAGTGGTTGATTGACAAATTCTCTAATTTCCACAATTTTTTTCAAGGCTTCTAAAAGACATTCGTATGAGGCGACTAAGGAGGTTGATCGATGGCTTGACAAGCTGTCATTGTAAAAAGTATTGTTATGGAAACAGAGCCATAGATTTTAGAAGCAGTGATCTCTGCAATATGTGCCGCTTTGGCACACAAGGTTTCTGTTTTTGAGATTGTAGTTCTGCCCTATGTGCCGTCTTCGGCTCGAAAGGACAATAGATAGAAAAGACATTGCAGCTTTACCTATTCTGATTCTAATTTCTTTACTTGTATCCCCTTCGTGATCAATGTGACTTCCAAGATAGATAAAGCGATAGATCTCTTCCACTGGCTTGTTTTCCATGCATATTTTGTCATCTGTTGGAATTAAGCTTTTCATGACTTTAGTCTTTTAATGATTGATCTCAAGCCCAATTTTACTGGATATTAGTTTATGGCATAAAGGAAAAAGACAAAGAGGAAGACCAAAATAATCTTTGAGAAGACCGATGGAAGCAGAGATGAAGATGATGAGGAAAACATGGAATTATCTTTAAAGAATGCCAAGAGAAGAATGACTTGGAAAGTGTGTATTGCAGTCATGTGCTCCACAGGGAGTTTAAAGGAAGAAGAGACGGTTATTACAACTGCTGTAATGGAGTGATGCAGCTGTTCAAGATATATGTACTACATACAAATCGCTGACTTTGAGTGTTTTGGCACAGACGCTTGTTTTCATATGAAGGTGGCATTTTAGTTCCAGTCATAGAAACTGTACAGATTAAAATAGTCAAGATGTCACAAGTCTCTATTTATATCATAAATTTAATATTGCTATTGTTGTGGTTCACATTTGTGACACCGCACACAAACATGTATGTTATAGTTTTCTTAAATTTGGTTATGGTTATTGAAGACCACGCTATCACTGCCGCAGTGATAAGTAATTACTGCTCCTAAAGATATGCGGGCGGGAGCTTTGCTCGTGGCAAGTTCTCTCATTTTGATTGGCTAGAGTGGGTGAAAAAAAAGTACCCCCGTCACACCAAGTGGTGTATAGGGAATATGGTGTTAGTGACCATAAATTTTACAGACCTTCGGCACATGATTTTTAGGGGTAATGTTGTCGGTATTACGCCCGTGCCGCTTTACTTTCCCAGAAAAAAATCCGGTACCCATTAAAGGCTGGGTGAACCGGAAGCTGTCGGTTGGGATCGAATCCCACCACTTGTCCTTTCCAGTTCACTAACCACAGAGCTATCGCGGCTCCAGAGTGGGTGAAGCCTGACGTCAAATGTTATTTCCTCTTTCTAAAAGTTAAACTGATTGCTGGAAACAAACCAGTCGGACAAAATGTTGCACTCTGGTTTTAGAAAATGGGAGTTGCTATATTGTGCTATCAGTGGCAGAATTGGACGCTGGACGCTAGAACAATAAGACAAGATAACGACCACCGAAATGAAATGTGTCAGAAGAATGACAGGAAACAGCTTAAGGGACAGAGTAAGAAACACTGACCTGAGGAAGAAACTCGAAATTGAAACAGCCATCGAATACATAAAGAAACAACAGATAGATTGGTTCGGACACATAATAAGACAAAAAGAACTAACAATGACTCAAAGAGCCATAAACAAACACTGCGAAAAAGCCAGATTAAGAGGAAGACCGAGAAAGAGATGGATAAAGGGATACAGCAATTACAAAAAAAAAACAGAATACAAAACGCCATTATCATAAAAAAAGCTTATTAGAGAATAATCAACAACAAGATGACTGACAAAAAAAAATTATAAATATTTTAAACAAGCAGTATAGTAAAAACAAACAAACAATCAGCATGTGATGAAATAATCATGAAAAATGGAAATAAAAAAAGTAACATACTATAAGAAATACAATAAGCCTATCTTGAAACTAATCAAAATTAAAAAGAATATACTTTCAATAAAATTCAAAAGATAAATGATTATTTATTGACACAAATATGGAATGGAAGACCTGACAATAAATTTAGTGACTGATGCATAGCTCAAAGGCACACAGAAAAAGAGACAGAAAAAAATACCGAAAGTTGATTGACAATGAGTTTTTTTTTATGTTAATTCAAAGTAACAAATTCAATTTTAAAGCAAGTTTTTGACTTTGCACTCGCTGGAATGTAACGCTAAATAACTCATTCCTGCACAGAAAGGTAAGGTCGCCTCGCTAAGAATTTAACCAGGCCCCTTCGACACAGCCATTGGACAATGTCATTACTAATTCTGCCATTCCAGTTACGTCTCTTTATTACTCGGTAGCCTAGTTGAGAAAACTACCCGACTCTGGCTACCGACATTCGGACAACCCGTGTTCGATTCTCGCTGGAAACATTGTGAATTGTACTCGTGGTTGGGAAAAAAAATGGGTGAAAAATGGCAGAAATTGGTACCAGCAGAGTACTCTGGGAAGATGAGGAATGCCGCCTCTCATCGTGAGTTTCGATGCTTGAAGCAACACTATCCAGAAGTCTCCAAACACTTCTGGATAGGCGGCCGAGCACATATGGGCGAAAACTCGCGTGCTAAGACCCCGGATTCAAGTCTTGTACTTTACCTTTACCTTTGCCTTTATTACTAAAATCGTACTTGTTTTTGATTAGTTCAGAAATGTCACATGCAATTTTATTTCAAGGAAATAACTGCACCTTTCTGGGATAACGACGGTTTAGTAGTTGTTAATAAACTTGTATCCTGAGAAGAAAATGTCCGGTTTGATCTTAACTTCGAAGTGGTCCGTGTAGCCTGCTGCTGTTCTCACTGTACAACTGGTGTTGATGTAGAGGCTTTTAATTAGATTAGTTAGATGTTGGATTACTCCGTATGTTGTTAGTATCTCCAACAGTTCTTCTCTGTTTACTCGGTTGAATGCTTTTCACCTGGTCAATGTAAGCTATGTACACACTTTGATTATGTTCTGTCATCTTTTCTTCTACCGCTTTTAAGGTGAATAGAGCGTCAGTACATCGATTTTTTTGGAGCCCCCATTTGAGAATGGCTTAACTGTATTTCTAATATTGGTCTCAGCCTTTTCCCCACAATTTTTGGCGTATAGCTTTCCTACATGACAGAGAAGTGATATACCTCTATATTGAGTGCAGGCTTTTCTCTTGCTACCTTTATTTTTCTATATTGGTGCGAAGATTGACTGTTGTCATTCTTCTGGGGTTTTAGTTCGTGCCATGCTGCTTTGAATATTCTGTGTAACTCCTACTTCCCCTCCTACTAATATTATTTCTACTGGTATGTTATCTATCGCCGGCCTTTTTTTCTTGTTTCATATTTGATTACTTCTTCGATTTCCTCTTTCATAATGTTGTGTTCAGTAGTTGATGCCATGTTATTAACAGATCTTCAAAATATTCTTTCCATCTCTGTTGCATATATTGGTTATTTTATATTTGCTGTCCGTCTTTGTAATTTATGAGCTCAGTAGGACCGTGGTTTTCTTTTCTCGGCTCTTGTTGCTTTTACTGCTTTGTAGAAATATCTTGTGGCTGTATTGAAGTCCCTCATATTTTATCTGAATTCTGTCCATTTGATTTGCTTGGCTTTTTTGTTCAAAATTTTAACTTTTTTCACAACTAAGGCATATTTTTTCATATTTGTCTTGGTTCTTATTCTACTTCCAATTTTTAAACAGTTTCTTATTTTCATTGATTGCTTCTCTGATTGCTTCGTTCCACCAAATGATGCTCCTTTCCCCTTCTTTTGTCTTTAGTTTCCTTCCATTCATTGTATTCTCTCTATTACCCTTACAATTCTCCCATTCTTAATTTGAAATTTCTTCATTATTTTCCATCACAAAAATCCTTGCACAATTTCTCCCCCACAATAAAAGTATTTACTTTCAAATTTCTCCTACATCTTGTATTTTTCCTAACTTTTCTCTCATCAACATTTCTCTTCACTTGTATTTCACAAGTTAGGTGGAATTAGCCGAGCAGAGTAGGACGTCTCCTTTCCGCTGCTGGTCATCGGGACACCCTTGGGCAAGGTAGAGCTCCCGTTTAGCCCCCCCCCCCCCCTATCAGGGTTATGTGAAGCCATTGGAGCAGGTGGTGGATGGTGTTGTGGGAGCAGCCGACAAGTAGTGCCGGTTATGGTCCCCACACCGCGATGGCAGGCAGAGGATCTCATGTATAGAGACAATGGCTGCGATCTCTGACTAGTACAGTCACTGCCAAGAAGGAAAGGAATGACAAAGTACCTTCTTATATTGCCTAGACTAATTATATCAAATCACAACTTAATATCTACAGCTAACGACGTCAATGGGGACTCCATGATATTGGCCAGTATCAGATAGAATTCTGCTAGTAAAATTGAAAGGTAAACCAATGGATATCAACATAATTCAAGCTTATGCACCAACAACTAATAACGAAGAAGACATTGCAACTTTTTACAACGAGCTAGAGATGACCATGGAACAGTGTCAATCCCAAGAAATCAGCATCATTGAGTGCCGTCTCCGCATCGAAGGTTGGCTACCATGGAGCGCCACTCCACTCTGTCTCTTGCTTCGATGGTGCAGATTGTCATAGGCTGACTTGTCCATCTTTTGGTGTTACTCGTCCATGTTAGTCTTGGTCTGCCTCTGCCTCTTCTGCCTTGTATGTTCCCTTCTAATATTACTTTTATTAGACTGTTGTGTCTTTTAACATGACCAAAAAATTTCATTTGTCTTGCTCTAATTGTGTTTAATAGTTCTTTTTTTTTCATTTTTAGTTCTTTTAAAACTTCCTCGTTAGTTTTCTTTTCTTTCCATCCAATTCTACCTATTCTTCTATAAATCCACATTTCAAAAGCTTCAATTTTCTGTTCTGTTTTCTGGTCTAATGTCCTTATTTCTGCACCATACAGGAATATTGAGAAGATGTAACATTTTGCTTTTCTTAGTTTTAGTCCTGGTGTTATTTGTTTTGATGTTAGTATATTTTTCATGGCATTGAAATTACTTTTTGCCATACCTATTCTTTTATTTATTTCCATTGTACATTTTCCATCACTGGTTATAGTATGTCCCAGGTAGTTGTAGTTCTGAACTGTCTCTAGATGTATTCCTTCAACTTTGATATTTAATTGTAGGTCTTGAGAATTTCCTTTGTTTATGATCATAGTTTAAGTCTTTTTGATATTCATATCTAGTCCATATTTTTTGCTTGTCATGTTTATTACATTAAGTAATTGTTGTAGATCTTTAGGATTTTCTGCTAGTAGTACAGTATCATCAGCATATCTTAGGTTATTGATTATCTTCCCATTAATGTTTAGGTCTGGCATCTCAGTGATGTTTATTTTAAAGATTTGCTCAGTGTATAAATTGAATAAGCTTGGTGATAGGATGCAACCCTGTCTTACTCCTCTTTTTATATCAATGGGTGTAGAGTTCTCCTTGTTATATTTTATTATTGCTGTTTGCTCCCAGTACAAATTACATATCAGTCGTATGTCTGTGTCATCCAGATTTATATCTTTTAGGCAGTCTATAAGTTGATTATGGTGTATTATATCAAATGCTTTGGTGTAGTCTATGAAGCAGGCATATATTGGTTTGTTTACTTCTATGTACTTTTCAATCAATGTCCTCATGCTGAATATGGCTTCTTTTGTCCCACTGTTTTTCCTGAACCCGAATTGCTGCTCATCTAATTCATTACTAATTTTGTTCTGAATCCTTCCTTGTATAACTTTTAGTAAAATTGTGGTTACCTGGTTCATTAGGCTTATTGTTCTAAAATCGCTGCATTCAACTGCGCCATTCGTTTTAGGCAATGCAATAATAGTTGATGTTTTTAGTTAATTTGGTATGTATCCTGTATGGTATATGTCATTGCATATGTCTGTGATCACTTCAGTGCCAAAATCTGCTAGTGCCTGTATCATCTCTATCTGTGTATTGTCAGGTCCTGCTGCTTTTCCATTTTTCATTGTTTTTATAGCTTTTTCTACTTCAGATTTCAGGATTTTATAATAATTAGAATTTCTCTCCATGGCTTTCTTTGGACTGTTACGTGATGAGGCCCCAATCTCTTTCAAGGTGGTCTGCCATATTCGTCTTTTCCCATCATCGCAAGAAATAAATATTATATTAGAGGATTTTAATGCAAAGGGAGGAACAGCTAAAGTGCAAAATGTGACTGGTGGACATGGCCTTGAAGAGACAAATGACAGAGGGGATAGATTGATAGATTGGGCAACGATACATGAAATGATTGAAGGTTACACCTGGTTCAAACACCATAGGCGACTATGGACATGGCAAAACCTAGACAAAAAAGTACACAATCAAATTGATTGTATACTGGTACATAGTAGATTCAGGAATGGGCTAACATCTGTTAAAACAAGGTCAGGAGCAGATTGCAATAGTAACCATATACCAGTAGTTGGAAAGATAAGAATAAAACTGCGGAAGGTACAGAAATCCCCAAGAAATATAAAATTAGAACTAGATATGCTTGGAGTAGATATACAGATTAGTGATAAGAACAGTACGATAGTACAAAATAGGTATAATGCTATTGAGAAAATACAGGACATCGAGAAGCAGTGGGAAATACTGAAACAATCGATTCAACAAACATCAAAAGAAGTAATACCAGTGACTAAAAGAATCAACAAAAAGAATTGGATGTCAGAAGTAATATCACAACTAATGGACGAAAGAAGAAAACATAAGAAAGAAGAACGGACATACAAAATATTGCACAAAGAAATCCCAAACAAATGCAGAGAAGCAAAGGAAAGATGGTTAAAGCAGAAATGTGAAGAAATGGAAAAACAACAAAAGAAACATATCTGAAGATCTACTAAAATCTATCTCTGTAAATCTATCTTTGTATGGTTGCCATACCTAAGAAGTCAGGCGCCTTTGATTGCGAAGACCACCGCACGAATTAGTCTCATGGGTCATGTAACGAAAATATTACTAAGAATCATCAGGAGACGTGTATGAAGAACAAAATAACACCAGAAATAAGTGAGGAACAATGTAGATTTGTGGAAGGAAAGTGTACCAATAAATCATTCTACATCTTAAGAACATTGATAGAAAGAACTATAGGGGTAAAGTCATATCTATATATGTGCTTTATAGACTACACAAAAGCATTTGACTAAGTAAAGCATGTGGAAATAATCAATATGCTGGAGAAATTAAACATTAATGGCAAGGATCTGCCAATCATAAAAAAAACATGTACTAGCAACAAACAGCAGCTATACGAATTAACAACCAAATAGGACAATTTCAATTTATAAAATTGAAGACAACGGTCACAACATAAATAATCTGCGGTATGCCGATGACACAGTCTTAATAGCAGAGACAGAGAATGAACTGCAAGAAATGATAGACATAATAGTAAAAGAAAGTAACAAGAAAGGTCTCAGTCTGAATAGTAAGAAAACAGAAGTAATGGTCACATCGAAGAAACAATCATCGCCATCATGCAAATTAAAAATAAACAGTACAAATCTGAAACAAGTGCAACGCATCAAATACTTGGGCACAATAATAACATCGAATGGAAGATGCACCACAGAAATAAAAAGTAGAATAGGTTAGGCCAAAATAGCATTTCAGAAAATGAAAAATATCTTATGCAACAAATCTATGTCAATAGAAATGAGAAAGAAGTTCATCGGTGGTATATAGAACCAATTCTGACCTATGGAAGCGAATCATGGACATTATTAAAAAAAAATGAAAAGACGATTAGATGCCACAGAGATGGGATTTCTCAGAAGAATGCTGAAAGTTCCCTGGACAGCTAAAAAGGCCAATGAGGAAATTCTCAAAGAGGCCAACACAAAAATGCAGCTATTAAAAAACAATAGAAAGTAACAATCAAAATTTTTCGGGTACATCTTGAGAAGAGAAAAGTTTGAATACTTGATTACAACTGGCAAAATAAAAGGAAAGAGAGATCGCGGACGACAAAGAGAGAAAATACTGGATGGCTTGGTGTCATGGCATGGAAAACAGTCAACAACAGAACTGATGTGATGCACTGTAGATAGAAGATTGTGGAAAGACATGATCGCATACGTCAACCGGTATGGCACATGATGATGATGATGATGATGATGATGATGTTTGTCACACAATATTTTTTTCTTACTTATCGCGCACACGTTAAATCTCCACATTTATCACCCACACTTATCTCCTGTGCAATAATAGTCCACAATGATAGGGCTAACAATAAGTAATTACCTATGACACGCCACTGAAATGAACTCAACATTGAGACTTATCTACTAGAATATTACACTAAATGCGCAGCAGAATTGTCCTTACAATGTGTTTGACATATAAGGATTCTCATATTTGCTTCACCGATTATCCTGAACTTTTAGAGCTGCCTCTTCTTGCGAAGTACACCCTGGACATATAGTATGCCATTAAACCAAGGATTCCCAAACTAGAATTCTGGTGAGATATGTGTACTAAGTATCCGATGTTGATAAAGTAAAACTCCCACTCCATGTTTCACAGGTACCAAAGAGTTAGCAACGTCCAACATGGAGTCCTCAATGTGAGATCGAACACCTAGTCTGAAAGGAACTGGATAAAAAATATAAAATAGTTCAGAGGATTAAGTTGATCATTGAAATAAAATACATAGGCCACTGTTATTATCACAGTTTCTGAGATTATGGGCAGAAAGGCTCCTCCACCACAAAGTGGTGGAGATACAACGGAAGAGCAAATTTATACTGGTGTAGTTGTAATGCATTAAATCTGAACTTATAGAAGAACATTTATTGAGCTATAATGTTGCATGTTCTTTGGTTCTTTGGTTATGGAAGGCCCCGGTATCAATGCAAACGAATTAATATCCATAATTGCTCAACCACCCGTGCTAGTAGAATCATCCGAATTACTATCTCATCTCCCAAACAAAGAAAGGTAGCTGTAGTCTCCATCATTGCAGTCTCAGAACACGCCGAAAGACATAAGGCAAAACCGCACAGAAAGTGAACACAGCCAACTGTTCCTTGTCATACGATATCATCATTCATCGTAAACAAATGGAATATCGAAACATGATAAAAACGGATGAAACACACAGCTCACGGTGTGCACAGAGCGCCTAACTCAGTAGCTCCTGCAACAAGCCGGAAATGTAACATGTGTCAGGTCTGATCGGTCATGGTTGTCAGAGTTGACTAATACTAATGAGATGTGATTGAACTGTTATATATACAAAGAGAACTTTACGTCGTTAAATTGTAGCAAGTTTCTTAATTCAAATGCTTCTGTTAGCTGCCCTTCATGCACCACACTACATTTCATTCCTTCATACATTGTTTTTATCAGGTTAATAAACTTTATGGGGATTCCGTAATGACTCATCAACTTCCAAATCATTCCTCTGTCTAAACTATCAAATGTATTTTTCGTAATCTATGAATCCAATATAAAGTGGGGATTTTAGTTCTAAACTTTGTTCAACAAGTAGTTATTTGATCAGCACATGATCTGTTTTTCCTAAAACCTGCTTGTTCATCTCTCAAATGTTTCTCTATAGCTTTCTCTTAGTCTCTCCAGAATTAGTCTGCTTAATATTTTTCCTGGCACTGATAGTAGCATAACTCCCCTATAAGTTGTGCACTCCTGTAAACTTCCTTTCTTTGGTAGCTTGATCATATAACCTTCTCTCCAGTCTTTAGGTATTTCTTCCCTCTCCCAAATTTTATCTAGTAGATTATTTTACATCTTGGTAGATGTGTTAATATCTGCTTTGATGACTTCTGAAGGAAGCTGGTCCTGCGGCTTTACCATTTTTTAAAAGCTTGATGGCTTTCATTATTTCTTCCTTGCTTGGTTTTCCACAGTTAACGTGTAACTCTTCTTCCGCTGGTAGTATATCTGGAGGGTTATTTGAGCCGGGTCTGTTCAAAAGTTCTTCAAAGTGCTCTTTCCATCTTTCCATTTGTTCCCTTAAGCAGATTTCCTTTCTTATCTTTAATAAAGGTATTGATCTGTTTGTATTTTCCACTTAATTTCTTTGTGCTGTTGTACAGTTCTTTCATATTTCCTTTATTTTCTACTTCTTCTGTCTTTTAGCTAGTTTATCTATATATCTCCTCCTATCCATTTTAATGCCTTTTTTAAAACTTCTTTGTTCACCTCTGTGTAAGCTTTCTGTGTCTTGGCTTTATTACTTCTCATTTTGCTTTAATTTATGTTTCCTTTCATATTCTTTCTTTCATTAATTTCTCTCTCTCTCTCTCTCTGCGTTCAGGACTCAATCAGAGTAAGGATTCCAGACTCTCATATGAAGTCAGCTGTCAGGCTAAGTGTGTTGATCGCCCCCACAGACAGAACATCACAATTAGAGTCTGTCAGATCCACTCTGACTGAACACCCGTTAATACGTTGCACTGTGTTCTGCGCCAGTGGCCCAGTGCATCCGATTTCAGCCAGCATTTTTTCAGGTTTGCTTTCCTTAGCCTTTGATTGTCCCCAATCTTCCTGCAAGGCAGCAGTTGATCTTTTCTGTCGGGGGATTCTGCCCTTAGATGGTCGGCCTTCCCAGGTTTACGAGCACCATCTGCCCGAGTCACTAGAGGTGACTAACACAGACATGCGACTTGTAATATGAGGAAACTGCAACAAGGAACACATTTCATGCATAGCCTTCATTTGTTCCCGCCGCCTATCCCCATATACCGGTAAGTCACGTCCTCTTGAAAATGATCCTTTACCTGTTTCCAATGATCTTCTATATTTATTGTATTTTCTAGTTGTTGCAGGACTTGGTATTTGTTTGATATTGTGACTGCGAATTTATCTTTAATTCCTTGTTCTTGAAGAAACCCTACATTGAAATACTTTCTTTCGTTGTAGTATATCTTTTTAGTTTAAGTTTGGCTAGCAGAAGATGATGATCTGAAGTTGCATCTGCCCCTCTATATACTTTTACATCCTGTAAGGATGACTTAAACTTATTATTAATACATATGTGGTCAATTTGATTTTCCGTTCTATGATCTGGTGACACCCATGTGGCTTAATGTATTTTTTTATGTCGTATTTTTTTGTCGTATCTCAATTTATTTTCAGTCTAAAGTGTTCTGATCTCTCATGAATTATGCTCATTTTATCTTGCCATTGTGCCTTCGTTACTCTTAGTGTCTCCTTCTTGATCTATGTAACTTCCAAAATATACAAAGTGATATACTTCTGCTACTGTTTTTCTTCCAAGTATGTCATTTTTTCTAGTTGAATTTTTTTGGATTACTTTTGTCTTTTCTTGGTTGATCTCAAGTACTATTTTTTTTCATTACTTTTGTCTTTTCTTGGTTGATCTCAAATACTATTTTTTTCATTACTTTTGTCTTTTCTTGGTTGATCTCAAGTACTATTTTTTTCATTACTTTTGTCTTTTCTTGGTTGATCTGAAGTACTTTTTTTTCATTACTTTTGTTTTTTCTTGGTTGATCTCAAGTACTATTTTTTCATTACTTTTGTCTTTTCTTGGTTGTTCTCAAGCCCTATTTTTTTGTCATTACTTTTGTCTTTTCTTGGTTGATCTCAAGTACTATTTTTTTCATTACTTTTGTCTTTTCTTGGTTGATCTCAAGTACTATTTTTTTCATTACTTTTGTTTTTTCTTTGTTGATCTCAAGTATTATTTTTTCATTACTTTTGTCTATTCTTGGTTGTTCTCAAGCCCTATTTTTGTTGTCATTACTTTTGTCTTTTCTTGGTTGATCTCAGGTACTATTTTTTTCTTTACTTTTGTCTTCTCTTGGTTGATCTCAAGTACTATTTTTTTCATTACTTTTGTTTTTTCTTGTTTGATCTCAAGTACTATTTTTTCATTACTTTTGTCTTTTCTTGGTTGTTCTCAAGCTCCATTTTTTTGTCATTACTTTTGTCTTTTCTTGGTTGATCTCAAGCCCTATTTTTGTTGTCATTACTTTTGTCTTTTCTTGGTTGTTCTCAAGCCCTTTTTTTTGTCATTACTTTTGTCTTTTCTTGGTTGATCTCAAGTACTATTTTTTTTCATTACTTTTGTCTTTTCTTGGTTGATCTCAAGTACTATTTTTTTCATTACTTTTGTTTTTTCTTGGTTGATCTCAAGTACTATTGTTTCATTACTTTTGTCTATTCTTGGTTGTTCTCAAGCCCTATTTTTGATGTCATTACTTTTGTCTTTTCTTGGTTGATCTCAAGTACTATTTTTTTCATTACTTTTGTCTTCTCTTGGTTGATCTCAAGTACTATTTTTTTCATTACTTTTGTTTTTTCTTGTTTGATCTCATGTACTATTTTTTCATTACTTTTGTCTTTTCTTGGTTGTTCTCAAGCTCCATTTTTTTGTCATTACTTTTGTCTTTTCTTGGTTGATCTCAAGCCCTATTTTTGTTGTCATTACTTTTGTCTTTTCTTGGTTAATCTCAAGTATAATTTTTTTTCATTACTTTTGTCTTTTCTTGGTTGATCTCAAGTCCTATTTTGCTTTTTAGCATTGATGACTTACATTTAATTTTTCTTGCATCATGTTTCCGTTTCTATTAATAAAAACTATGTCGTTCGCTAAATCAAGGTCCTCCAATTGAGATCCAAGTTTCCATCCCATACCTTTCTTACCTGCACGGCTACAGTTTGCAATACTTCATTACCCACCGACAATCTCTATGGCAATAGCTTTACCTTTTACCTGTGAAGTTAAATAAACAACTTCAGAGACTGAAAGTTATGGAGAGACATAATCGCATACGCCAGCAGGAACAGTACATGATGATAATACAGTAAATGATATGAAGTAAACGAGTGCAGCAAATATTGAGGAGAGTGTCATTGAAGACTAAATACCAGAAAATGTTAAAGTGGTGACTTTGTAATTTAGTGCAGGTGCACATCCCACGTAGCCTAACCTGAATCTTGCTCTTTGGGCGTAAAACTTCATAAGCCCCATTCGCAGTGACTGAATCAGCTATCACAGCTACTAAAAATTGGGGATAAAGATGAGGTATAACCTCCATAATGTGATATCCTAGAAAATACATTCAGGATATAAAGCATGACATTAAATGGCACAAATTAAGATAGTTGGCCGTTGTTGATCTTTCCGTAGACATGCTGGAGCCAGCAATCAAATGTTATTAGATGGGTGACTTTAAAAGTGTGTTGTTGTTCTGACTGAAGACAGACGGAAGCTGAACTGGTGGGAGCAGGTATGAAACTTTTGAAATTATTGCATTGGTAATGTGGTTTTTACTCATTCTAGTAACATTTGTTGCAGTTGGTATTTATATTTGTACTTACAAAAGTCAGGACTGATTTTTATCGAGAAATTATTGACACTAAGTGTTGAGACATATAGAAATTGTATATAACCATTTTGTCGTTTCTAATGTGCTATGAAGAGTCATTTTCAAAATAAATAACATTTTAAAAATGTATCACTAGCAACGATTGCTTCAGTGTAGCAATAAATATTACAACAGCGCAGAAAACAATTGCATCTAACAATACTCGTACTAATGTTGCACGATAAAACAATCGACCTAAAAATACAAGATTTGATTGATCAATTTTGCACAATAAACCATGAAGCCATGACGATCCTGGACATTATTCTACTGCAGTTGTGATCGGAACATTAGTGATGACTGTCTTCACATTTTATATATTCATCATTCACGTCGCCTACAATAACTCTAGGATGCTACATGGCATATGGTAATTGTGATGTACGGTAATTTATTAAAATTACTTAAAGTCTGCCCCCATATTCTGGGATTTTTTTTTCATGATCCACTGAATCAATACATAATGAAGGACATTTATTACGTAATGAATGTTGTTGTTTAATTAATAGAATTAATGGTTTCTATAAGAATTATACTCTCATCCCATTTTGCTAGAGCGGCCTCAGGTATGGTGAATGAGTTCCGAAACAGCAGGGATCAGGCAAATAATTACAGTACTGCAATAAATATAGTAAGCAGTGTGCAAGTAGTGGGGTGTAGTATGAACCCCTAGAGTATCTTTGTTGTATTAGTTGAAGTTACTTACTAACATGTAGTATAGCATATTTCCAGCGTTCTATCCGTTGGTTTTTGCTGTCCTTGTGTTTTGAGGAAGCCCACAAGAGATCGAAACGTCAGTAATCTGTATTGTCCTCTTTTGTAAAGCTGTCACAATGCTTTCTTGGGGTTCATACTACACATCAATTGTTGTCAATACTTTACAGCGGTTCATAAGTAGTATACAAGGGTCAATTTGAGAGTATTTGACCCGTAAATTAACAAAGATATATAGTAGGCGCATTTTGCGCCGAATGTACACGAGGGGCAGGGGGAGTTAACCATGACAGCACGTGGTGGGGTCTTATCCTCTCGTGTCGGTGGCTCCGGAAGTGACCTGTTTATGTCTGGTGTGTGCTGACTTTGGAGTTCTTGATGTACTTGATCGATAGTGTTAGGTTAGTAGATTATACAGCAGTGAAAAACAATAACATTAAATATAAAACAGAAATCAAAAGATATACTTTATTCTTTTATTATCTCAATAGGTGTATCACATACAGTGGATAATATATAACATTACAAAAATATTTAGTACACTGAGTAAATATATAGTACAAGGATAACATTTATTTATATCTATGTAGTTGCTTAGCCCTTTACAACTGATTTATCGTAATCTTCCGTTGTATAAGACACTGGTGTCATGTCATGTCGTTCTAGCAGACACGTATGTCATGTCGTTGTATGAGACACAGGTGTCGTGTCATGATGTTGTTATTGTTGTTGTATTAGTATTTGTTGTTGTAGTAGTTGTATTAGTAGAAGATGTTAGAAGACGTGTTTGTTTTAGCAGAAGAAGTTTCGGAATAGTAGAGGACAACTTTCGAAATAGTAGAGGACTTCTTTTGAAATAGTAGAGGACAGCTTTTGAAATAGTGGAGGACAACTTTTGAATTAGCAGAGGACGACATTTGAAATAGTAGACGACAACTTTTGAACTAGCAAAGGACAACTTTTGAAATAGTAGAGGACAATTTTTGAAATAGTAATGGACAACTTTTGAAATAGTGGAAGACGATTTTCAATTTAACAGAGGACGACTTTTATTGGACTGACTTAACAAGAGTGTTGGAAATTTTTTTTCTTGTTCTTATCCTAACCACTTTGAAGTTCCATATCTTTATCACTTGATCGAATGACAGACAACAGTAAAGGTGAACATTACAGGTAAGAAAACTTAGTCCCAAACCCTAAAATTTCGACTCATAGTCACAAACTTGGACACAAAACCCTACAAAATTTAGACCCAAAGTCAAAATAGTTAGCCACTAAAGGTCGAAAAGACATATTCAAAGTCTAAAAAAGTTAGTCCAAAAGACAAATCGCCTAGTGTGTCATGATGGTTGTATGTAGGTTGTCTAATGTTTCGTGATGGGTGTATGCAGGTTGTCGATTGTGGTATCAGGGCTGTATGAAGGGTTTCTGGTGTATCGTCTTTAATGGAATGCCTATGAAACTGTTAAAAATAGTAAACTTACACTCTATGCTTGCAATAAAATTTATTTTAGACAGCTATATAGCAAAAATTTACTTAAAAACCACTTAAAAAATTTTTACCCCCTTGACCATTTTTGAAGGCTATGCCTATGAAACTGTTAAAGATTTTAAATTTACACTCTAGGCTTACCCCAAACTTTACATTAAACATCCCCGTACAAAATTTACTTTAAAATCACTTAAAAAATTTTTACCCCCTTGACACTTTTTGATGGCTACGCGCATGAAATCGATCAAAAATTTAAATGTAACTTCAAGGCATTCCCCAAACTTTATTTTAGACATTCCAGTAGCAAGGTTTTGAATAAAAATAACTTTTATGAATTTTACCCGTGACCATTTTTGATGAATACGTCTATGCAACTGTTAACAAAAAATAAAATTTAACCTATAGTCTCACCAAAAACTATATTTTAGACATCCCCGTAGCAAGATTTTGAATAAAAATCACTCTTGTGAATTTTACCAACTGACCATATTTGAGGGATACGCCTATGAAACCGTTAAAAAATACAATTTAACCTCTAGGCATACCCCAAACTTTATTATAAATATCCCCGTAGCAAAAATTTACTTAAAAACCACTTTAAAAATTTTTACTCCCTTGACCATTTTTTAAGGCTGCGCCTATGAAACTATTAAAATTGGTAAATTTAACCACTAGGCTTGCTCTAAACTTATTTTAGACATCCACATAGCAAAAATTTACTTCAAAATCACATTTGAAATTTTTCCCACCCTTACCATTTTTGAGGGATACGCCCATGAAATCGATAAAAATCTAAAATTTACACTCTAGACTTACCCCAAACTTTATATTAGACCTCCCCATAGCAAACATTTACTTAAAAATCACTTTGGAAATTTTTAACCCCTGAACATTTTTGATGGCTACGCCCATTTAAGCAATAAAAAAAAATCAAATTTAATCTCTAGGCTTACCTAAAACTTTATTTTTAACACACCCATAGATCCAATTCCCACAAAAAAACAACAAAAAGCTAGTAGTGTAAAACTGGTGTTTACCCAATCCGAACTTAATTGGAGATTGCACAGCTGAACATACTGTGTGCAGAAAATGCAAGAAACCTGCACAGACACTTTTTATATAGAGTTTTCTCTGACAAAAGGGTGTAGTCTTGTGACTCTAACCATCTTGGTCACTGCCATCGCCTCCATTGTCATGCTACTCGTGGTCATGACGTATGCACCACTGTCTTCCTTGACTATTCTGCCTACCGAGCGTGCTGTAAATGCCCATGCACTTCTTTCGTGTCGTCTTACAGATCGGTCTGTATATATGACTGCATCTTTCTCATCAGTGTTATCACAGATGTGACTGTTGACCTCAGCATTAACCACGACCGGGTTCTGTTCCCTACTTTTCCTGTTGTGTGTGACAATACACGAGAAAGTCCCCTTGAATAACGTAGGCACCAGTATCCACTCCTCACCAACGCTGATATTGGTAAGACCACAGACCTGTTTGATGACATCTTCTGCTCGACCCACCCATGATTTGCCTCTTTTTAGCATGGCACCTTTCTCTGTGTTGAGCACGTCGTGCACTGGATGCTCTGTATCTGTACTAATCTTCAGGTATGCTCGTGCTCTCCAGATCTTGATTCTGTCATCCATGGTTCGAAAGTCAAGAAGATACCTCATTGCTACACAGGGAGTGTCTCTCGTACATCCCAGGATAATGCGCATGGCTTCATTTTGTATTTCTCCAGCCTATCAATTTGAGTCGTACTGACAGTAAGAATTGCCAGGGCATACTCGATTGGTGCGAGGACTAATGCCTGGAACAGAAGAGTAATTAGCCCCTGCTCGATGTTGGCAGCTGCCATGTCCTTCAAGGCGGCTAATCCTTTGCGGGATTTTGTTATCACATGGTCGACGTGGTCCCAAAAACACAGGTTGCGATCAAACTTAACTCCGAGATATGTCATCAATTTGTCCCTGGTCACCACATCAGCTCCCATTCGTACTACCGGTGTGGTCGTATTAACTATATGATTGTTAAGGGAGAACCATGAAACTGATGCTTTATTAGGATTAACTAAGGCACATGAAACCCCACACCAGGAAGAAATGCGATCGAGTCCGTCTTGCATTGTGGAGGTGATTCCCCGTCTGTCTCTTCCCTGTCGATATACCATAATATCATCAGCAAAAGTCATAGTTCTTCCCCTCCCATCCAGCTGTTGTTCCGTGATCGTTATTGTGTAAACATTAAATAGAACTGGTGACAATGGTGAGCCTTGTGTCAGATCTGGACAAATGGATGTTGGCTCGGAAGACCAACTTCGACATCTGAGTATCACCTTCTCCTGAAACAGTGCCGCGGCGATCCATCTAATGAGGAAGGGGTGCACCGCCAGTTTGAGGAGCATATGCATGAGATATTCAAATGGTACCCTGCTGTATGCATCCTCCAGATCTATAGCAGCAGCACATGTGTCCTCTCGTCTGTGGAAAAATTCGAAGACGTCATAGGCAAAGACTGCGGCATTGAACCATGTCTATTTGTTATATCTATAACCTCCGAGTGTGGGTGGGAATACGTGTTTCTGTTCAAGGTGACAGGTGAGGACACGGGCAACTATTTTCTCCAGCAGCTTGCCCGCAGTATTTTGCATTGTGATGATTCTGTAGGCACTGATCTGAGAATGGTTTGGCTTCGGTAGCGGTAGTAAGTAGCTGTGTAAGCCACTCCTCCTTAATCTGGCCACTTTTAATACTGACATTAAACTCATTGGCCAGTTTTGTCAAGTCGTCGTCAGCTAAATCGCCTATGTCATCGTACTGAAAATCATCTGGACCAGGAGCAGTCTTGTGTGACCGTTTAAGTGTCGTGCGAATGGTATCGGTTGTGATTGTGAGATCTTCTTCCAGCCATACATCCTTACACAATTTTGACAGCGATCCCCGTATCCTCATTCTTACAGCCTCATTTCTTTGGTCCGTCTGCTCAATGTAGCGGGCAAGCAGGGCCTTCCATTTACTCTCATCAGATTTGTGCCATATCCGGCCTGTGTTCTGAAAGTCTGGTATGCCTCTGTGTCGTGTTGTGCCATTCATGCACTGATGAAGGCGCCAGAATGTGGCGAGCGATTTTTCTGAGCACACTTTTTTACAGAAGTCATCCCATTTGGCATCCTTAGCCTGCTTAGCGCATAGTTTAAAGTGCATGATTTTTTGATCGACCTCTACTTTCAGACGCTTCAAGAGCTCAGGTTATGTTTTTTCCAGTGCTTCAGGCTTTCTGCCATGTATTGACCGTTTGTCTCTTGCTCCACCAAGCTTCCTCGACATCTACGTTCCACCAGGGTGACTGCGTCCATCTCTTAAGCCTCCTACGAAGGGCGCTCTGTTTCCTATGTCTGATTTTGCTAATGACGTCCTGGTCTGTTTTCTCGTAGTTGCATGTGTGAATCTTTTTATTTTCTGGCTTTTATTTCTGCTTTTCTCATTAGAAGGACACATGGATAGTGATCACTTCCGTGGAGCCCCAGTGCACTCCACCTGCAAACTGGTGGGAAGGTGGAAGACACCAGTGCCAGGTCTATGACACTATCAGAGTCCCCTGTTCGAGTGGCCATTCGTGTTGCCCTTCCATCATTCAAGCATACTAAAGCGGCCGACACCAGTCTATGGGTGTGTTAAAAAAAAAGTTTTAGGTAAACCTAGAGGTTAAATTTGAATTTTTTATTGATTTCATGGGCATAGCCATCAAAAATAGCCAAGGGGTTAAGAATTTCAAAAGTGATTTTTAAGTAAATGTTTACTATGTGGATGTCTAATATAAAGTTTGTGGTAAACCTAGAGTGTAAATTTACGATTTTTATCGATTTCATGGGCGTGTCCTTCAAAAATGGTCAGGGTGGTTAAAATTTCAAAAGCGATTTTTAAGTACATTTTTGCTTTGTGGATGTCTAAAATGAAGTTTAGAGTAAGCCTAGTGGTTAAATTTACCAATTTTAATAGTTTCATAGGCGCAGCCTTCAAAAATGGTCAGGGGAGCAAAAAATTTAATGTGGTTTTTAAGTAAATTTTTGCTACGGGGATATCTAAAATAAAGTTTGGGGTATGCCTAGAGGTTAGATTTTATTTTTTAACAGTTTCATAGACGTATTCCTCAAAAATGGTCGGGAGGGGGGGGGGTTAAAATTCATAAAACTGATTTTTATTCAAAACCTTGCTACGGGGATGTCTAAAATAAAGTTTGGGGTATGCCTAGAGGTTAAATTTCAATTTTTATCGATTTCATGGGCGTAGCCATCAAAAAGGGTCAAGGGGGTAAACATTTTAAAAGTGATTTTTAAGTAAATTTTTTTTACGGGGATGTTTAATGTAAAGTTTGGGGTAAACCTAGAGTGTAAATTTACTATCTTTAACAGTTTCATAGGCATAGCCTTCAAAAATGATCAAGGTGTAAATTTTTTTAAAGTGATTTTTAAGTAAATTTTTGCTATGTAGCTGTCTAAAATAAATTTTATTGCAAGCATAGAATGTAAATTTACTAATTTTAACAGTTTCATAGGCATATCCATTTAAACTACACACCAGAAACCCTTCATACAGCCCTGATACCACAATCGACAACCTGCATACACCCATCACGAAACATTAGAAAAACTACATACAACCATCATGACACACTAGGCGATTTGTCTTTTGGACTAATTTTTTTGGACATTGAATATGCCTTTTTGACGTTTCGTGTCTAACTATTTTGAATATGGATCGAAATTGTTAGGGTTTGGTGTCCAAGTTTGTGAGTATGAGTCGAAATTTTAGGGCTTGGTATTACATTATTTGTCTTTTGGTGTAACTTTTTGGCCTTTGAATATACCTTTTTGGTCTTTCGTGTCTAACTATTTTGACTTTGGGTCTAAATTTTGTAGGGTCTTGTGTCAAAGTTTGTGAGTATGAGTCGAAATTTTAGGGCTTGGTGTTAAATTATTAGTCTTTTGGTGTAACTTTTTGGACTTGGAATATACCTTTTTGGTTTTTCTTGTCTAACTATTTTGACTTTGGGTCTAAATGTTGTAGGTTTTTGTGTCCAAGATTGTGAGTATGAGTCGAAATTTTAGGGCTTGGTGTTACATTATTTGTCTTTTGGACTAACATTTTGGCCTTTGAATATACCTTTTTGGTCTTTAATGTCTAACTATTTTGACTTTGGGTCTAAATTTTGTAGGGTTTTGTGCCAAAGTTTGTGATTATGAGCCGAAATTTTGGGGTTTGGTGTTACATTATTTTTCTTTTGGTGTAAATTTTTGGACTTTGCATATACATTTTTGGGCTTTGTGTCTAACTATTTTGAGTTTGGGTTGTCTTTTTGACAAACTTCTTGACTTTGAATATAACTTTTTTGACTTTCGTGTCTAACTATATTGACTTTGGGCCTAAATTTTTAGGGTTTTGCGTGCAAGTTTTTGTAACAATTATTCGAAAATTTAGGGTTTGGAACTAATATTTCTTACCTGTAATGTTCACCTTTACTGTTGTCTGTCATTCGATCAAGTGATAAAGATAAGTAACCCCAAAGAGGTTAGGATAAGTACAAGAATAAAAATTTCCAACGGGCTTGTTAAGTCAGTCCAATAAAAGTCATCCTCTGTTAATTTGAAAATCGACCTCTAATATTTCAAAAGTTGTCCTCTACTAAGTCAAAAGTTGTCCTCTACTATTTCAAAAGCTGTCCACTATTATTTCAAAAGTTGTCCTCTGTTAGATCAAAAGTTGTCGTCTACTATTTCAAATGTAGTCTACTGCTAATTCAAAATTTATCATCTACTATTTCAAAAGTTGTCCTCTACTATTTCAAAAGTAGTCCTCTACTATTCCGAATTTCCTCTGCTAAAACAAACACGTCTTCTAGCATCTTAAACTACTACAACTACTACAACACCTACTAGTACAACTACCGTCAAAGCCAGATCCTACAGATCACAGATATTTATAGTTTGTTACAATTTCAAGTTCTTGATTTTTGATGATGTATTTAGGTTGGATTTTTGCTGTGTCAGTGGATATTATCCTGGTTTTCAGAGCAATGCAGCACAAAACAGCGTCCTTGGTATAATTTAAATTGTCACGCGGACAACTTGTTCGTGAAGAATATATTTTAAGCTGAACTCTAAAATTCCCACAATTTCGTGCTTCTTAAAAGGTCTACTATTTCTCCCAGTACCGTTAGCTAGTGTTAAACATTAAAGCAGAACACGAATATATTTGTTTCTTCTTTGTCCATGTCTTTGCATTGTTCCATTACTGTAAAAAAGTAAAGTGCCCCGTCACGCCAAGTGGCGTACAGGGAATATGGTTTTAGTGACCATAATTTTTATAGACCTTCAGAACATGATTTTTTGGTATAATGAGGTCGGTATTACGCCCGTGCTGCTTTAATTTCTCAGAAAAAATCAGGTACCCATTTAAGGCTGGGTGAACCTGGAAGCTGTCGATCAGGATCGAACCCGACCTCTTGTCCTCAGTAGTTGAGTTCATTAACCACTGAGTTATCGCAGCTCCCGTCCATTTCTGTATCTTGTGCTATTTCCTTTTTTCATCGATATAGTAAGCTCTTTGTGGATTTGCTATCTCTCTCACTTGTGACACTGGTTCTGTTATCACATTTAACTCTTGTTTAATCAATCATGACAGCTCTCACCTTATTTCTCTCACCTTCCAGACTTTTCAAATTTCAGGCAGACAGATCCTCAGATATTTCAACATGAAGACTCGTGCAGTACTGACTTCCCTTGCTCTAGCTGCTCTCTTTGTAGCAGCAGCAGGTAATTACTACATTTGTCTGTCCACCATTTCATTCAAGTCATTTATATGTTTATAGATACATTAATCCACCCATTGATTTAAACATTCATTGATTCTTTAACTATAAAATTATTGTTTACCAAAAAGGTCATCCTGTTTCATCAATTCATAACAAACCAAAGCTCTGAAGCTCTGTCGTGCTTACGTTTGTTGAATGAACATAATATTTATCTCATTTTATTGCAGTATCATATTTATATGACCTTAATTATATTAGTATTCAAGACAAAGGAAAAGTATTCAACCCAGTAAACAGAGAACAACTGTGGGAGATACTAACAACATATTGAGTATAGGCATTAAGCCAACATCTAACCAACCTAATTAAAAGGCTTTACATCATCAGCAGGACCAGAGTAAGAACAGCAGCAGGCCAGACAGGCCACTTCGAAATCAGATCAGGTATAAGACAATGGTGTATACTATCTCCCCTATTGTTTATTGCACACATGACCTACATATGCAAATTAGCCAACACGTCGGAGACAGAGGAGATCAACGAGCGTCTATTTGCAGACGATCAGGCACTAATACATGGTAAAATAGAACTACAAGAACATTAAAATAGACTTAACAGCACAGCCACTCAAAACAACATGAAAATCAATATCAACAAAACAGAAGTCATGAATATCGCAAAAGAGAAACAGAACATCAACATAACTATAGACGGCAGACAAGTAAAACCAGCAGACGAATTTAAATACCTAGGAAGCCTAGTGACAAACGACAATTCACAAACAGCAGAAATAGACTCAAGAAAAATAAAGCTTGTCAAATCATTGGACAACTATCACCATTGTTGTTCACCAAAGAAATAACTTTCGAGGCAAAAGGGGCACTATAGAATGCAAACTTCGTTCCACCGTTGTGCTTCCAATGTCAATCCTGGATCCTAAATCCAAGAACAATAAGAAAAATAACCTATACCGAGATTAAATGTGTTAGACTAATGATAGGAAACAGTCTGAGAGATAAGATCAGAAATGAAGAACTGAGAAAAAAGCTAGGAAAAATCCTGCCAAGAAGTACATAAATAAACAGGTAAAATGGTTTGGCCACATGATAATGCAAAAAGATCAAAACAAACACAAAGAGCCTTCTATAAGCTTTGCGAGAACACCAGACCAAAGGGTCGACTACGAAAAAAGATGGATTACTGTAATATTAGAAACACTAGGAAACATAACAGCAGCAGACAACAAACTATATCTGTCCTCGACTTTGAAAGACAAAGAGATAGGGAAAAAAAAAAGAAAAGAAGAAGAGGATTCATTAAATGGAAATTAAAAACTGATATTGATTTGTGAAGTTCGGTGATCGCTGAAATCGGTAAATTTTATTTGAACGTGCTCGAGTTTGGAAAGGAAGCCACAAAATCGGGCTACATTCTAGAACAATGAGTTTGGAAAGGAAGCCACAAAATCGGGCTACATTCTAGAACAATGAGTTTGGAAAGGAAGCCACAAAATCGGGCTACATTCTAGAACAATGAGTTTGGAAAGGAAGCCACAAAATCGGGCTACATTCTAGAACAATGAGTTTGGAAAGGAAGCCACAAAATCGGGCTACATTCTAGAACAATGAGTTTGGAAAGGAAGCCACAAAATCGGGCTAATTTCTAGAACAATGAATTAGATATTCTTCTCCTTAATCCTCTAAACTCTGATCGGAGCATAGGGCAGCTACTAGAGATCTCCATCCAATCCGATCTGAAGCAAACATAAACAACTCTCGCCAAGACCTGCTAGCCTCTTTTATTTCATCATGAATGGTTCGGTGCTATGTCCCCAACGTTCTGTTTCTTTTTCGTCAAACAATAATATAACTGCCACGTAAATGAGATGTATCAGATGTACGATGTTTTGAGAGACTCAACAAATGACGTAGAGAACAAAGGAGACTGGTATCAACCTCGAAGTAGATGACGTCAATAGGCAATGATTTAAATGGATAACGGGTGGTCGAACAGTTAACATGTCGTGCTCTCAACGACAGAAAAAGAGTTCGAATCGTGGTTATGGGGCAACAGTTACTTTCTATTTGGGGTAAAATAAAAGATTAGACCGGATCACCTGGTGCTCTGGAAAAATAGCCTTTATTCATGGTCCAATAAGGCCCCTCCTTCACCTTCCCTGCTCCACCGTAAGATCCTGATTACAGAATTGGGAAATGCCGTAAAGATTTGTTGCTCCTTTATTTAAAACACAACCACATTAAATGACAGTGCAAACAGCAATAATGGAACAATTAAACACAGTCCACAACAATAAAGGAACAATTAAACACAATCCACAACAATAAAGGAACAATTAAACACAATCCACAACAATAAAGAAACAATTAAACGCAATCCACAACAATAAAGGAACAATTAAACAGTCCACAACAATAAAGGAACAATTAAACACAGTCCACAACAATAAAGGAACAATTAAACACAGTCCACAACAATAAAGGAACAATTAAACACAATCCACAACAATAAAGAAACAATAAAACACATTCCACAACAATAAAGGAACAATTAAACACAGTCCACACAACAATAAAGGAACAATTAAACACAGTCTACAACAATAAAGAAACAATTAAACACAATCCACAACAATAAAGGAACAATTAAACACAATCCACAACAATAAAGGAACAATTAAACACAGTCCACAACAATAAAGAAACAATTAAACACAGTCCACAACAATAAAGGAACAAATAAACACAGTCCACAACAATAAAGGAACAATTAAACAGTCCACAACAATAAAGGAACAATTAAACACAGTCCACAACAATAAAAAAACAATTAAACACAATCCACAACAATAAAGAAACAATTAAACACAATCCACAACAATAAAGGAACAATTAAACACAGTCCACAACAATAAAGAAACAATTAAACACAGTCCACACAACAATAATGAAACAATTAAACACAGTCCACACAACAATAAAGAAACAATTAAACACAGTCCAAACAACAATAAAGAAATAACTAAACTCATTTCATCATCATCATGTGCATACCGGTTGACGTAGGCGAACCTGTGCTTCCACAATCTTGTATCTACAGTGCATCGTATCAGTTCTGTTGTTGACTGTTTTCCATACCATAACACCAAGCTATCCAGTATTTTCTCCCTTTTTCGCCCGCGATCTCTCTTTCCTTTTATTTTGCCAGTTGTAACCAAGTATTCCAACTTTCCTCTTCTCATGATGTGCCCAAAAATTATTGATTGTTTCTTTCTGATGTTTTTTAGGAGTTCCCTTTTTGTGTTGGCCTCTGAGAATTTCTTCATTAGTCTTTATAGCTGTCCATGGAACTTTCAACATTCTTGTGAGAAATCCGATCTCTGTAGCCTTTAATCGTTTTTTTTTTCATTTGTTTGTCTACTGTCCATGATTCGCTTCAATGGGTCAATATTGGTTCTATATAGCACCGATGAACTCTCTTTCTCACTTCTATTGACAAAGATTTGTTGCATAAGATATTTTTCATTTTCTTAAATGCTATTTTGGCCTGAGCTGTTCTGCTTTTTATTTCTGTGGTGCATCTTCCATCTCATGTTATTATTGTGTCCAAGCATTTGACGCGTTACATTTGTTTAAGATATGCCCTGTTTATTTTTATGCTGCATGATGGTGATGATTGTTTCTTTGATATGCCCATTACTTCTATTTTCTAACTATTCAGAGTGAGACCTTTTTTGTTGCTTTCATATACTATTATGTCTATCATTTCTTGTCGTTCATTCTCTGTCTCTACTATTACGACTATTCACATACCGCATATTATTTATGTTATGACCGTTGACTTCAATTCCTTTTTTGTCTACTAAACTCAGTTCACACTACAATAAAGAAGCAACTAAACAGAGTTTACACAACAATAAAGAAGCAACAAAACACAGTTCACACAACAAAAAGGAGCAACTAAACACATATTACACAACAATAGAGAAGCAACTAAACACAGTCCATGCAACATTAAAGAAGCAACTAAACACAGTCCACACAACTATCAACAAACATTACGAAAAGAAGAGACCCAAGGGCCATCCTCACAAAAATATCGTTTTACGAAATGCTAAAATAACTTTGAAACGTAATATGAGAATATATAACTCATCTCTAATATATGTATATTTTAAAAAAAGATTCTTGTTCCGACTAACTTAGATATTCAGCACCACGCCTCCCGTCCACCTGAATGTGGAAAGATGACATTTTGAGAGCGTGTTCCTTCTAGCGTTGGCATCTAATTTGAAGGGATTTTTTTTTCGAAATTCAAACCCTAAAGAAGACAAACTGGACACCAAGCGTTTGCTACAGTTTGAAATATAAAAATTGTATTAGCGAATAGCTTCAAATATGAGCATAAATTCACATTTCTACAACCATACTTCCAGGCTTTTCCTTAATTAATCGCAACAATGAGCAGGATATCCCATTCATGGGAGGTGACCGATGTCATCAATCCTGTTCACCCCGTGAATGTTCGAGGTCATATCTCATTTCTACAGACTTGTGCTATGAGCTAATCAACACTCCACGTACATCGATCGTTGATTTATTTCTAGAATTGCAAGGTGGTGCACCCCAACATGAGTTAGGATGAGAACATGTGCAATAAATAAAGTTTTTAATTTAATCAGAAGAATTTTTTTGGGGCAGCCAAATCGGATTTAAAATTGCTAAGTATCGTAGTGACGCACAAGTGTATATCTGTACACACACACACACACATACACAATGAGTATGTATATTTATGATAAACAAAGAGGCATACTATGAAGATCCAAATACAATTATGAAGGAAGCAAAATCTTCTGACGTCTTGATTGCAATAGGTGATATGATTGCTAGAGAAAGAAATGGTAGATATAAAACCATTATAGGAAAGTATGGTTTAGGAAAAAGAAATGAAAAAGGAGAAAGATTAATGCAATTTTTTTTTAAGAAAACAGGGTGATAATATGTAACACCTACTTTGAGCAAGAGAAATGGAGACTATACGCAGAGAAAAGCCCTGACGATAAGAAGAGGAATCAAATAGACCATATAATGATGAAATAACATCCAGGAGCAGATATTAGCTCCGACAACAATCATGTAATGATTAAAATGAAAGTTAAACAAAAGAGAAACAAACAAAACACTAATTCAT
Organism: Megaustenia siamemsis; assembly: GCA_032433765.1. Classification (NCBI taxonomy): domain Eukaryota; kingdom Metazoa; phylum Mollusca; class Gastropoda; order Stylommatophora; family Ariophantidae; genus Megaustenia; species Megaustenia siamemsis. The sequence continues at coordinate 34,417,020 of JAVIAB010000059.1, read as the reverse complement.
CAACAACACCACTAGACAAAACAGCTTTAGATTTTAAAAAATGTAAAAGATACTTATACTATACAAGTAAAGAACATACTTCAGAAGTTGCTAGAAGGGATTGAGCAGTACAGAAGGGACAATTCTGATGAAAAAATTACAACCAAAAATGGCAATGCATTAAAAAAAAGCATAGAAGAAACCTGCAACATCTTACTCAAGAAGAAAATAAGAAAAAACAGAAATGGATAATTGATGTCATCTTTGGAAGAAAAAATGGAAAAAAAGAAGACAAGCGAAGAGTAATACATTCTCGGAGAAAAAAAAATGAAGTACGCAAAATGTGCAAACAAGTAAAAGAAGACTGGTTCAACCAAATATGTCTAAAAATCAAAACTATGGAAAATTTAACAAGATTTAAGAGGGATGCATACATAAATAAAGAAAAGTACAAGTTAAAAAATATATATAAGCCACGGAAAGTGGATGTATTGCAATCAAAAAAGAACGTTGAATCCTCTGATTTTAGAACGTCAAGCCTAATGAGCCATATAACAAAAATATTGCTAAAATCATTATCGAATTAGAAGAACATCAATTTTTATGTAGGAACAATAGTAGGACAAAAGAGACCATATTCGGCATGAGGACATTAATAGAAAAGTACACAGAAGTAAACAAACCAATATATGCCTACTTCATAGACTACTCCAAAGCTTTTGATAGAATATACCATAATAAACTTATAGACTGCCTAAAAAATATACATCTAGATGACACAGACATATGACATACATAATACATTATACATAATTTATTGAGTTATTTGGGGGTCATCATCATTGCACTCCGAACATGTTCATAGGTGCTCAGATCTCCTCCTCAACAATTCCCTCAGTGTCCAGCGACTGACGACTCCAGTTCAATGTTGGTTGATAAGTCTTCTTACACGGCCACTAAGTTTCTCATTTTTGGCTGTGCCCATCTTAACTCCCATTTCCATCATCCGAAAAAGTGACGTGGATCTGTGTTTGTCGAAGTCATGTGTTCTTCCCACATCTCGGAGGGCATTGATGATGTCCGCCCGATCCATTGGTTGCCCGTCCTCAACGACAGCGCAGCTAGCCAACCTGTCCGCTCTTTCATTTCCCCGTACTCCCGCATGTCCAGGGACATAGACAAAGGTGACCTTATGTATTTTGGATTTCTGCAACGACTCTACCCATTGCATGCGTATAGAGCCCGCCTCCACTTTTTTAATCATGCTCATCGAATCACTCAGTATACATGCGTGGGCGTAGTCTTGTGACTACATTAACCATTTTAATGCCTTGGTCACTACCATCACCTCCATTGTCATGCTATTCGTCGTCATGACGTATGCACCACTGTCTTCCTTGACTATTCTGCCTGCCGAGCGTGCTGTAAACGCCCATGCACTTCTTTGGTGTCGTATTACAAATCCGTCTGTATAGATGACTGCATCTTTCTCATCGGTGTTATCGCAGATGAGACTGTTGACCTCAGCATTAACCACGACCGGGTTCTGTTCCCTACTTTTCCTGTCGAGTGTGACAATACACGAGAAAGTCCCCTTGAATGACATAGGCACCAGTATCCACTCCTCACCAACGCTGATATTGGTAAGCCCACAGACCTGTTTGATGACAACTTCTGCTCGGCCCATCCATGATTTGCTTTTTTTTAGCCTGGCACTTTCACTGTGTTGAGCACATGGTGCAATGGATTCTCTGTATCTGTACTAATTTATACTGGGAGCAAACAGCAATAATAAAATATATTAAAGAGAGCTCCTCACCTATTGGCATAAAAAGAGGCACTTGATGATGATGATGATATATATACAAATTTTCGCTGGTATTACGGGGTTTAAAAACGGAGAAATAAAACAAGTACAGGAATTCAAGTATTTAGGCACAATTTTCACAGAAGATGGCTAACTAGACAGAGAAATTGACATGAGAATACAAAAAGCAAATGCTGTCACATACCAGCTTTCACCATTGCTAAGACATCCAAACATTTCTATGCCAGCTAAACAAAAAAATGATAAATAGTATTTTCATACCAACTTTGTGCTATGAAAGTCAAACATGGACCCTTTCTAAATCACATTTAAGAAAGATCAATACATGTGAGATGCGTTGCTTGAGAAAAGTAAGAAACAACATAAGAAGAGATAGAATACCAAATGAAACCATAAGAAAAATGGTAGGAATAAAACCCTGCCAAGAATATATAGAACAACAACATAAATGGTTTGTCCACCTGGTCAGAATGAATCCTTACCAGTCACCATCAAGGGCGTTCTTCTCGAGAATGCATGGGAAAAGACCAAGAGGAAGACCCAGAAGAAGATGGATAGATGCAGTGACAGAGACATGTAACAACAAAGGAAAATCACTAATTCAGACAGTTCGAGCAGCTCAAGAATGACAAATGATATAAACCACGACACCTTTTAGGTATCAGTGAAAGAGAAAAGAAGTAGAAGAAGATTACGGAGTTTTGGCATTTGATCTGAAGTTATCCTCATTGTTATCGCTAGTGTATGGCGGGCATCTCTCACACTGGGGGAACGTGCTGAGGTAGGGAACTCAGCACCACGGAGTTGTTATCGCTAGTGTATGGCGGGCATGCCTCACACTGGGGGAACGTGCTGAGGTAGGGAACTCAGCACCACGGAGTTGTTATCGCTAGTGTATGGCGGGCATGCCTCACACAGGGGGAACGTGCTGAGGTAGGGAACTTAGCACTACGGTGTGGTCAGTTTTGAAATGAACATGATCTTTCGACTAAACTGGAAAAGAAAATATAAATGAAGAAATAATCATTGAAAGGCCATTTTTTTATATTAAGAAAAAAAGAAGAGAAAGAAAGAATAGCACAAGTAAAAATAAGAAAAACAAAACTGTTCGCGATAAACGAAGGAGAAAATCCGGGGAAAACACACGTGACAGAAGCTGAGAAACTGATATAATGACATCAGCTAAGGTAACTGACACAAAACATGGAGGAGTGTAGACATTTAGAGGCAAGTTTTTCTTTATCCCATGTCTGGGGTATGTCGAAGGTGACCTTCAGGACAGGAGCATAAACTGGCCGCCTGTCCAGTGCAGTCGTCACGAGGTGTTGGGATCAGAGTTTTTATTTCACCAAACGAATAAAAAAAAAACTGTTGATGCTGTCATTATTCCAACCCACGTTTTCCTGGTGGGACGAATCCTATATTTTATCGAATTGGAATCGTAAAAGGTTCTCGAATCTTTCGAATCCCGAATCTTTATCCTTCATATAGTAATTAACAGTTTTAAAAAAGATGATTGAAAGACTTTCACTTCCTCTTGGGTGTGAAAATCATTGTTTCGCTGGCTGAAAAGTGAACGTACGGTGTTCTAATTGAAGCAGAGTTTTAAATGTGTGTTTAATTAAAAACAAATTGAAGAATAGAGTTTCTTTTTAATATACCTATAATATTTTTTTTTTAAAAAGCAAATGACTTTTACACTTAGTAAATCAAGTCAGTAATATAAACTTAAAACTCTTGTATCTTGAGATTTATTTCCATTTTCATAACATGATCTTAAAATAAAATGTTTGAGCAACAATGTCGTGGCTTTACAATAGTGCTCTGAATGTCCCTCAGTACTCTACAAAGCTGATATTACTTCTATAACTTCATTCTTGTCCAGTAAATCAATTCAGAGGAAGAGGTATGTTTACAGCACTCGGAAAAATGACAAATAATCAACAACAGAAAAAAATATGGACCAAGGCAGGATCGAACCCGTACTCAGTGGCACAGCGCCTCGCCACGAAAAGCCAAACGCTTAGGAACTCTGCCACTCAGCTAACTAAAAAATTAGCTTCGTAGGCAAAGTCCTTTCGCGAAGGCTTTCCTATGACTATAGCATAAGGCTGCGATCACAGCTCGGAAATATTTTTTCCTGTTAAGACAAGTATCTCCCGGATAGGGTAGGGCTGAATACTTGCGTTGCAGACAAACATTTAGGACGAAACAGCACGAATAGTAGTTTCCAGTGGTTTAGACTGGAGACAAATAATAATAAATAAATATTATTATAGAGGGAAACTTCCGAGGCGATAATCAGTGAATCAATTCAGAGGAAGAGGTATGTTTACAGCACTCGGAAAAATGACAAATAATCAACAACAGAAAAAAATATGGACCAAGGCAGGATCGAACCCGTACTCAGTGGCACAGCGCCTCGCCACGAAAAGCCAAACGCTTAGGAACTCTGCCACTCAGCTAACTAAAAAATTAGCTTCGTAGGCAAAGTCCTTTCGCGAAGGCTTTCCTATGACTATAGCATAAGGCTGCGATCACAGCTCGGAAATATTTTTTCCTGTTAAGACAAGTATCTCCCGGATAGGGTAGGGCTGAATACTTGCGTTGCAGACAAACATTTAGGACGAAACAGCACGAATAGTAGTTTCCAGTGGTTTAGACTGGAGACAAATAATAATAAATAAATATTATTATAGAGGGAAACTTCCGAGGCGATAATCAGTGAATCAATTCAGAGGAAGAGGTATGTTTACAGCACTCGGAAAAATGACAAATAATCAACAACAGAAAAAAATATGGACCAAGGCAGGATCGAACCCGTACTCAGTGGCACAGCGCCTCGCCACGAAAAGCCAAACGCTTAGGAACTCTGCCACTCAGCTAACTAAAAAATTAGCTTCGTAGGCAAAGTCCTTTCGCGAAGGCTTTCCTATGACTATAGCATAAGGCTGCGATCACAGCTCGGAAATATTTTTTCCTGTTAAGACAAGTATCTCTCGGATAGGGTAGGGCTGAATACTTGCGTTGCAGACAAACATTTAGGACGAAACAGCACGAATAGTAGTTTCCAGTGGTTTAGACTGGAGACAAATAATAATAAATAAATATTATTATAGAGGGAAAATTCCGAGGCGATAATCAGTGAATCAATTCAGAGGAAGAGGTATGTTTACAGCACTCGGAAAAATGACAAATAATCAACAACAGAAAAAAATATGGACCAAGGCAGGATCGAACCCGTACTCAGTGGCACAGCGCCTCGCCACGAAAAGACAAACGCTTAGGAACTCTGCCACTCAGCTAACTAAAAAATTAGCTTCGTAGGCAAAGTCCTTTCGCGAAGGCTTTCCTATGACTATAGCATAAGGCTGCGATCACAGCTCGGAAATATTTTTTCCTGTTAAGACAAGTATCTCCCGGATAGGGTAGGGCTGAATACTTGCGTTGCAGACAAACATTTAGGACGAAACAGCACGAATAGTAGTTACCAGTGGTTTAGACTGGAGACAAATAATAATAAATAAATATTATTATAGAGGGAAACTTCCGAGGCGATAATCAGTGAATCAATTCAGAGGAAGAGTTATGTTTACAGCACTCGGAAAAATGACAAATAATCAACAACAGAAAAAAATATGGACCAAGGCAGGATCGAACCCGTACTCAGTGGCACAGCGCCTCGCCACGAAAAGCCAAACGCTTAGGAACTCTGCCACTCAGCTAACTAAAAAATTAGCTTCGTAGGCAAAAGTCCTTTCGCGAAGGCTTTCCTATGACTATAGCATAAGGCTGCGATCACAGCTCGGAAATATTTTTTCCTGTTAAGACAAGTATCTCCCGGATAGGGTAGGGCTGAATACTTGCGTTGCAGACAAACATTTAGGACGAAACAGCACGAATAGTAGTTTCCAGTGGTTTAGACTGGAGACAAATAATAATAAATAAATATTATTATAGAGGGAAACTTCCGAGGCGATAATCAGTGAATCAATTCAGAGGAAGAGGTATGTTTACAGCACTCGGAAAAATGACAAATAATCAACAACAGAAAAAAATATGGACCAAGGCAGGATCGAACCCGTACTCAGTGGCACAGCGCCTCGCCACGAAAAGCCAAACGCTTAGGAACTCTGCCACTCAGCTAACTTCAGCCCTACCCTATCCGGGAGATACTTGTCTTAACAGGAAAAAATATTTCCGAGCTGTGATCGCAGCCTTATGCTATAGTCATAGGAAAGCCTTCGCGAAAGGACTTTGCCTACGAAGCTAATTTTTTAGTTAGCTGAGTGGCAGAGTTCCTAAGCGTTTGGCTTTTCGTGGCGAGGCGCTGTGCCACTGAGTACGGGTTCGATCCTGCCTTGGTCCATATTTTTTTCTGTTGTTGATTATTTGTCATTTTTCCGAGTGCTGTAAACATACCTCTTCCTCTGAATTGATTCACTGATTATCGCCTCGGAATTTTCCCTCTATAATAATATTTATTTATTATTATTTGTCTCCAGTCTAAACCACTGGAAACTACTATTCGTGCTGTTTCGTCCTATTGTCTGCAACGCAAGTATTCAGCCCTACCCTATCCGGGAGATACTTGTCTTAACAGGAAAAAATATTTCCGAGCTGTGATCGCAGCCTTATGCTATAGTCATAGGAAAGCCTTCGCGAAAGGACTTTGCCTACGAAGCTAATTTTTTAGTTAGCTGAGTGGCAGAGTTCCTAAGCGTTTGGCTTTTCGTGGCGAGGCGCTGTGCCACTGAGTACGGGTTCGATCCTGCCTTGGTCCATATTTTTTTCTGTTGTTGATTATTTGTCATTTTTCCGAGTGCTGTAAACATACCTCTTCCTCTGAATTGATTCACTGATTATCGCCTCGGAATTTTCCCTCTATAATAATATTTATTTATTATTATTTGTCTCCAGTCTAAACCACTGGAAACTACTATTCGTGCTGTTTCGTCCTAAATGTTTGTCTGCAACGCAAGTATTCAGCCCTACCCTATCCGGGAGATACTTGTCTTAACAGGAAAAAATATTTCCGAGCTGTGATCGCAGCCTTATGCTATAGTCATAGGAAAGCCTTCGCGAAAGGACTTTGCCTACGAAGCTAATTTTTTAGTTAGCTGAGTGGCAGAGTTCCTAAGCGTTTGGCTTTTCGTGGCGAGGCGCTGTGCCACTGAGTACGGGTTCGATCCTGCCTTGGTCCATATTTTTTTCTGTTGTTGATTATTTGTCATTTTTCCGAGTGCTGTAAACATACCTCTTCCTCTGAATTGATTCACTGATTATCGCCTCGGAAGTTTCCCTCTATAATAATATTTATTTATTATTATTTGTCTCTTGTCCAGTAAACCGAGTCTCCGAACAGATTAAAAAAGAATGAACCAAACATAGTTAAACAATTATATAGTTATATAGGCACATATGGCTGTGAATCATGGACATCATCACAAACAGCAAGAAAGAAAATCTATTTATTCGAAACAAAATGCTACATAAATATCCTTAAGATACCTTGGATAATAAAAAAGAACTAAGAAAGAAGAAATGAAGATATTAAAAGATCTAAATATAAAAAATAACTGGATTAATGATCGCAATTCTATAGAGGAAATTAAGGTTCTATCGCCACGTCAAAAGATACAGCGGGCAGGAAAGAACAATATTCGAAGACATGGTTCCTTGACGACGCACCAGGGGCAGGCCAAGAAGAAAGTGATTTCATGACATCAAGGAGACCTCGAACATGACAACAAAAGTAATGAAACAGACATTCTTTCATCCGGGTAGTGGCGAATACAAAGTTCGGTAAAGGAAATGCGACATGAAGATGATGATGAGACACGTAAAGCAAGTGGTCAAGTGTACTGCGTTCTAAACTTGCAACCATGTTAGATCAATCATTTCTTGTGTGGGTTCTCTTTTTTTTTAAAGTATGTGACTTTACAGCCGCAGATTATCTCATGTCCTTCAACCCTCCACTGCCTATTTCACATCACCACCAACTCTATAACTATTTCCAGAGTGCCTTGTCGGACGAAATCAACATCTAGAATCCAATCCATGTTATCTAAGTTTTAATCAGTGCACCAATACACTGCAACGACTCCTGCACTCCAGTGAATCTGGCTCTGATTATCAAGCTGCCTTAGGGCACATTGATGAAGTCTGTTTGTAAGTAAAATTGTAAAACTTCAAGAATTAAAACACTGTGATTATTTCCCCTTTTTAGAGAGCAACAATACATCTGTTAAATTTCTTACTTTCCCTTAAATGTAATGATCTTCAGTATCCTCTACTATTGACACCCAGTCTAAATGGTCATCAAACATTTGCAGATGTTTGTCTTTACCTTCAATTCAGCTCAAGTCAACTTAGTTCTACATGTGTGTGTTCACAATCAACTCAGTTCAACCCGTGTGTGTTTACAGTCAATTTAGTTCTACATATTTGTGTGTTTCCAGGCAATTTAGTTCTACATGTGTGTGTGTTTACAGTCAACTTATTTCTACATTAGTGTGTTTACAGTCAACTTTGTTCTATATGTTTGTGTTTACAGACAACTTAGTTTAACATGTTTGTGTTTACAGACAACTTAGTTCTACATGTTTGAGTTTACAGACAACTTAATTCTACATGTGTGTGTTTACTGGCAATTTAGTTCTACGTGTTTATGTTTACAGTCAACTTAGTTCTACATGTGTGAGTGTGTGTTTACAGTCAATTTAGTTCTACATGTGTGTGTTTACAGTCAACTTAGTTCTACATGTATGTGTTTACAGTTAATTCAGTTCTACATGTTTGTGTTTACAGTCAACTTAGTTCTACATGTTTGTGTTTACAGTCAACTTAGTTCTACATGTGTATGTTTACAGTAAATTTAGATCTACATGTGTGTGTTTACTGGCAATTTAGGTCTACATGTTTATATTTACAGTCAACTTAGTTCTACATGTGTGTATTCTCAGTCAACTTAGTTCTACATGTGTTTGTGTTTACATACAATTTAGTTCAAAATGTGTGTGTGTTTACAATCAAATTAGTTCTACATGTGTGTGTGTGTGTGTACAGTCAACTTAGTTCTACATGAGTGTGTTTACAGTCAACTTAGTTCTGCATGTGTGTGTGTGTGTTTACAGTCAACTTTGTTTTACATGTTTGTGTTTACAGTCAATTTAGTTTTACATGTGTGTGTCTACAGTCAACTTAGTTCTACATGTGTGTATTTGCAGTCAGTTTATTTCTACTTGTTTGTGTTTACAGTCAACTTTGTTCTACTTGTTTGAATTTACAGACAACGTAGTTGTACATACTTATGTTCACAAACAACTTAGTTCTACATGTTTGTGTTTACAGACAAATTAGTTCTGCATGTATGTGTTTACAGTCAATTTAGTTCTACATGTGTGTGTTTACAGTCAACTTAGTTTTATATGTTTGTGTTTACTGTCAATTTAGCTCTACATGTTTGTATGTTTACAGTCAACTTTGTTCTACATGTGTGTGTTTACAGTCAACTTAGTTCTACATGTGTATTTGTGTTTACAGTCAATTTAGTTCTATATGTGTGTGTTTTCAGTCAACTTTGTTCTATATATTTGTGTTTACAGTCAATTTAGTTCTACATGTTTGTGTGTTTGCAGACAATTTAGTTCTACATGTGTGTGTTTACATTCAATTTAGTTCTACATGTTCGTGTTTACAGTCAATTTAGCTCTACATGTTTGTGTGTTTACGGTTAACTTAGTTCTACATGTGTGTGTGTTTGCAGTCAATTTAGTTCTACATTGTGTATGTTTACATTCAATTTAGTTCTACATGTGTGTGATTACAGTCAACTTAGTTCTACATGTTTGTGTTTACAGTCAATTTAGTTCTACATGTTTGTATTTTAGTCAATTTAGTTCTACATGCTTTTGTGTTTACAGACAATTTAGTTCTACATGTTTATGTTTACAATCAAGTTAGTTCTACATGTGTGTATGTTTACAGTTAACTTAGTTCTACATGTATTTGTGTTTACATACTATTTAGTTCTAAATGTGTGTGTGTTTACAGTCAACTTAGTTATTCATGTGTGTGTGTTTATAGTCAACTTAGTTCTACATGAGTATGTTTACAGTCAACTTTGTTCTATATGTGTGTGTTTACAGTCAACTTAGTTCTACATGAGTTTATATTCAGTCAACTTTGTTCTACGTGTGTGTGTTTACAGTCAATTTAGTTCTACATGAGCGTGTTTACAGTCAACTTAGATCTACATATATGTGTTGAAAGTAAAGTTAGTTCTCAATGTGTGTGTGTGTGTGTACAGTCAACTTAATTCTACATGTGTGTGTGTAGATACAACTTAGTTCTTCATAAGTGTTTAAAGTCAACTTAGTTTTTAAAAAAATTCTTGTTTACAGTCAACTTAGTTCTACATGCGGGTATTCACAGTCAACTTATTTCTATCTGTGTGTGTTCACAATCAACTTAGTTCTACATGTGTGTTCACAATCAAATTAGTTCTACATGGGAGTTCACTATCAAATTAATTCAACCTCTGTGTGTTCACACTCTATATTAGTTCTACATGTTTGTATTTACAATCAACGTAATTTTACATTTGTGTGATTACAGTCAGCTTAGTTCTACATGTGTGTGTTTACAGTCATCTTAGTTCTACATGTGTGTGTTTACAGTCAACTTAGTTCTACATGTGTGCGTTTGCAGTCAACTTAGTTCTACATGTGTTTGTTTACAGTCAACTTAGTTTTACCAGTTTGTGTTTACAATCAATTTAGTTATACATGTGTGTTCACAATAAAATTAGTTATACATGTGTGTGTTCACAATCAAATTAGTTCTAAATCTTTGTGTTCACAATCAACTGAGTTCTACATGTTTGTGTTCACAATCAAATTAGTTCTACATGTTTGTGATTACAATCAACTTAGTTCTACATGTTTGTGTTTACAGTCAACTTAGTTCTAATTGTTTGTTTTTACAATCAACTTAGCTCTAGATGTTTGTGTTTACAATCAATTTAGTTCTAAATGTTTGTGTTTACAATCAACTTAGTTCTGGATATCTGTGTTTACAATCAACTTAGTTCTAGATATCTGTGTTTACAATCAACTTAGTTCTAGATATCTGTGTTTACAATCAACTTAGTTCTCTATGTTTTTGCTTACAGACAATTTAGTTCTACATGTGTGTGTTTACAATCAACTTAGTTCTATCTATCTCCATTTTCTGTGATTTCTCTGAGCATAAAATCGTTTATCCCTTATCGACCTGCTGAGTCAGTCTTAAGTTAAAGGCTTAACTTAGAAACGCACGTTGGGGGTTTAGCCCGGCTGATGCTTACCCCACGTTCGCTAATGTCTCACGTGCGATCTTTACGGTATAACTATAAATGTGTAGCTGTTTACATTTAAAAAGTTAAAAAAAAAAGTAAAGTACACCAAGTGGCGTATAGGGAATATGGTGTTAGTGACCATAAATTTTACAGACCTTCGCACATGATTTTTGGGATAATGTTGTCGGTATTACGCCCGTGCCGCTTTACTTTCCCAGAAAAAAAATCCGGTACCCATTAAAGGATGGGTGGACAGGAAGCCGTCAGTTGGGATCAAATCCTACCCCTTGTCCTTTGTGGTCCAATTCACTAACCACTTAGCTATCACGGCTCCCACATTAAAAAAAAGTACTTAGCTTATATTATCCTCCTTCTGAAATAGAAAATTTTACACAACTTTTAAAAAAAAAGATATCCCTTGGAAACACTTTTTCAATTACTCTTAATTACATAATCAACACTCCGAAATTAAAACAACAGCCAAACTTCAAACACTTGCGTACAACCTTACAGTACGTTGACCATGATGTAAGAAAGTTGTGCCTGTTAAATGAATAAATGTTTATTTATGGTGTACATTTACAGAGTCTACCAGACAGCAGCAGAATGCCTCAGGTCAAATCTACATCTGTGTGACTCCGAAGTCCAAGCGTCACTAAATAACATGTTGTCTGTCGGAGATTTCCTGTGCAGTGATAGGGGCAAATCTCGTGGGTATCACCACTTTAATAAGTTGTTTTTGATTGATCCAATAAATATATGTTTTTGGTCTAAGGAGCATACGTTAGTCGTTTAAAAAGCAAGAATGGTCATAATCAAGAAGGGCATTGAAAAACCAACTAAATTCCAAGAATTAATCAAGGGAGCAAAAATGAAACAAGAAGGTATTAAAATACAGTTGCAACGGAAAATAGCGCCGGTATTTCAACAACTATCACCTGAATTGGGAAGAACTAAGAAAGTATTCAATGAATACAGAATCACTTTGTTCAACATCGTAGAAGAATTATAAGGAAGACGAAAGAGTGAAAAAAGGAGAAATGCCAACACACACTCCTTGGTGGTGTAAAGAGGTTAAAGGTGAAGTAAAGAAGAGCAAAGACAAATAAATATTGGATAAAATAAAAGAGAGGAGAAGACCATATCAGCTATAAAAATACAATACAGAGAACCAACAGGAAGATCAAGAAAGGAAAACAAGAAACGAGAGATCATGTTGAGGGTAATTGGTAGAAAACAACAACAGTTGCCATAACATTTGACAAAATAGCCAAGAGAAGACAACAAGACATTTGATGAGAACTACAAGCCCCATAGAAATAACCCATGACAAACAAGATAGTCAGACTCAGAACAAGTCACTGTGGCCTCATAAGACACCTATTCAAGATAGAACACGATGAGTTTGTAACATGTGACTACAAAGCATCCAAACACCAGAGCATACACTTCAGGACTGTAGCGCTCTCAATACACTTAGGACACAAATATGACCCACAAAAACAACCCTGAATGACAAATTATGGAAAACCGGTGATGACCTCAAACGCACCGTCTGGAGGCAAAGTTACCTACCAGAAGCAGAACTGGAAGTGTTGTCAACGACCCACAGATGATGGCTTGCGATAGGATCGTTGAACCATAACCATCGTCCATAAAGAAAAGTTTATAAAAATCAGCCATTTCTCTAAATTACCCAGGGTGCCCTAGCTTGTGGTATTGAGTTCGAACACTGTGCTGATTGTTACTTTTATCATCATTATCATGTGCCATACCGGTTGACGTAGGCGAGCATGTCCTTCCACAATCTTCTATATACGGTGTATCGTATCAATTCTGTTGTTGATAGTTTTCCATGCCATGACATTAAGCTATCCAGTATTTTCTCTTTTTGTCGTCCGGGATCTCTCTTTCCCTGTATTTTGCCTGTTTGTAACCACATATTCCATCTTTCCTCTTCTCTTGTGCCCGAAAAATGTTGATTGTTTCTTTCTGATGTTTGTTATGAGCTCCCTTTTTGTGTTGGCCTATTTGAGAATTTCCTCATTGGTCTTTTTAGCTGTCCAGGGAACTTTCAACATTCTTCTGAGAAACCCCATCTCTGTGGCATCTAATCGTCTTTTCATTTGTTTGTCTACTGTCCATGATTCGCTTCCATAGGTCAGAGTTGGTTTTATATAGCACCGATGAACTCTCTTTTGTCATAGATTTGTTGCATAAGATATTTTTCCTTATCTGAAATGCTACTTTGGCCTGAGTTATTCTGCTTGTTATTTCTGTGGTGTATCTTCCATCTGATGTTATTATTGTCCCAGTATTTGAAACGTTACACTTGTTTCAGATTTGTCCTGTTTATTTTTATGCTGTGTGATGATGATGATTGTTTCTTCGATATGACCATTACTTCTGTTTTCTTACTATTCAGATTTTTTAATGTAGCTACCTGTAATGACATGGAAATGCTCACGGTCTTTGTCCGGGTAAAGTGAAGATGTGTATTAGGAAAGGAGAAATGGAGAGACACACTTACTTTAGGGGATAGTGGCAGAGTTGGGGGAGGGGTTAAGAGGGAGATTACTCAAATGAACACAAGCTTGACGCGTGCTGTCGGTGGACCAGATCGTACGTGGGTACCACGTAGGGGGGGGGGGGGCACCACGTCTGATTCACTGATAATATTAGTGGGTGATGGTTTAACGATCTCCTGACACCACAGAGCTGCGACACGTAGACCAGTGAGGCATTATGTATATAAAGCTCGATCCCCACAACAGACAAATCAGTCAGAGACCGAATCTAACACAATAGTTATCACCAAACGATTTATTAGCTTAGAACCTCAAGCAATAGTCAGCTAGAGTCATCACCTCGGGACATCCTTCCTTTGACAAAGTCATATAGGATGTTGTCAAGATCTGATTCAGATTAGACATAGATCGTAGGAGCTGGAGTTAGTGCATCCAGAAAGGAACCGACTATACAAATAGTTACAATTTTGCTACCGGCAATCGCCTATGATTGTAACTGGTAGGCCTAGATTAGAGTGACCTCCGAACACCTAGAAAGGAGAACCTGTAGCCACGAATAAGACAGAGATTAGATATTGTAGAAAGACAACTACACCTGATAAGTCGGTGTTACGAAAGTTTGATGATCATTTCTAAACTGTCAATAAAAGTGTATAATGTGTAGGACCTGGTGTTGGTGAGTCATTTGTTGTGTTACCATGAAGAACTAACCATCAGTAACATCATCTTCAACTACCTCACCTGATAACCAAAATACGGCACTAACCCTAGACGACCTCTGACTCAAGACAATGTCTCTTCACTATAACAGATGGTTCTAAGACGAAATTATAGAATATATCATGTTGGCTTTTATTTCCTCTCAGGAATGAATTTAATAGCCTATTGTTGTTTTCTCAAATTATAATGTGCAAAGAGAAATAATTTTACTTCATTTTTATCATCATCATGAAGTAAGGTGTCTGCTGGCGTTGGTGATCATGTCTTTCCACAATTGTTGGTCTCGACAGTTATTTATCTTTATCATTTCTGTTGTTGACCTTCTGCCAAGCCATCCTCTTAAGCTGTCTGGTATCTTTACTCTTTGCTTCCCTCCATCTCTTCGTTCCTCAATTGTCCAAATTGTTACAATATATTCCAGTTGTTCCCTTCTCATTACATGGCCACAAAATGACCATTGTTTCTTCCTGATATTGAAAATTAGCTGCATTTTTGCTTTGGCCTCTTTCAGAATGTTTTCATTACTCTTCTTAGCTGTCCATGGTATTCTCAACATTCTTCTGTAAAACCACATTTCTATAGCCTCCAGTGATTTTCTTGTCCGTTGTCCTATTGTCCATGATTCACATCCATATATTAAGACTGGCTCTACATAACATTTAAGAATTCTTTTTCTTGTTGTTATTGTCAAAAATGGATTACACCTTATACATTTTATATAAAATGACAAATTTTCCATGATGATTTAGAACGACTTTGCTGTTCTTATTTCGTAAAATTTATCATGTTGTTCTTCGTTATTGAGTTATTGAGTTATTTGCGGGTCATCATCATTGCACTCCGAACATGTCCATAGGTGCTCAGATCCCCTCCTCAGTGTCCAGCGACTGACGACTCCAGTTCTATGTTGGTTGATAAGTCTTCTTACACGGCCACCAAGTTTCTCATTTCTGGCTGTGCCTATCTTAACTCCCATTTCCATCATCCGAAAAAGTGACGTGGATCTGTGTTTGCCGAAGTCCTGTGCTCTTCCCACATCTCGGAGTGCATTGATGATGTCCGCCCGATACATCGGTTGCCGTCCTCAACGACAGCGCACCTAGCCAACCTGTCCGCTCTCTCATTTCCCCGTACTCCCGCATGTCCAGGGACATAGACAAAGGTGACCTTACGTATTTTGGATTTCTGCAACGACTCTACCCATTGCATGCGTACAAAGCCCGCCTCCACTTTTTTTATCATTCTCATCGAATCACTCAGTATACATGCGTGGATGTAGTCTTGTGACTCTAACCATTTGAATGCCTTGGTCACTACCATCACCTCCATTGCCATGCTACTCGTGGTCATGGCGTATGCACCACTGTCTTCCTTGGCTATTCTGCCTGCCGAGCGTGCTGTAAATGCCCATGCACTTCTTTCGTGTCGTCTTACAGATCCGTCTGTATAGATGACTGCATCTTTCTCATCGGTGTTATCGCAGATGAGACCGTTGACCTCAGCATTAACCACGACCGGGTTCTGTTCCCTACTTTTCCTGTCGAGTGTGACAATACATGAGAAAGTCTCTTTGAATGACGTAGGCACCGGTATCCACTCCTCACCAACGCTGATATTGGTAAGTCCACAGACCTGTTTGATGACATCTTCTGCTCGGCCCACCCATGATTTGCCTCTTTTTAGCCTGGTACCTTTCTATGTGTTGAGCACTTGGTGCAATGGATGCTCTGTATCTGTACTAATCTTCAGGTATGCTCGTGCTCTCCAGATCTTGATTCTGTCATCCATGGTTGGAAAGTCAAGAAGATACCTCATTGCTACACAGGGAGTGTCCCTCGTACATCCCAGGATAATGCGTATGGCTTCATTTTGTATTTTCTCCAGCCTATCAATTTGAGTCGTACTGACAGTAAGAATGGCCAGGCCATACTCAATTGGTGGGAGGACTAATCCCTGGAACAGAAGAGTAAGTAGCCTCTGCTCGATGTTGGCAGCTGCCATGACCTTCAAGGCGGCTAATCCTTTGCGGGATTTTGTTATCACATGGTCGACGTGGTCCCGAAAACACAGGCTGCGATCAAACTTAACTCCGAGGTATGTCATCAACTTGTCCCTGGTCACCTCATCAGCTCCCATTCGTACTACCGGTGTGGTCGTATTAACGATATGATTGTTAAGGGAGAACCATGAAACTGATGTGTTATTAGAATTAACCAAGGCACCTGAAACCCCACACCAGGAAGAAATGCAATCGAGTTCGTCTTGCATTGTGAAATGAAATTGAAAATGTTGTTCTTCGTTTATTACTTTACTATCAATATATATATTGATTTCAGTGCTGAACGATTTCACAAAGTCCGTGTGCTTCACTGATCCTGATAAGATTTACGAATTGGAGGTATATACCGAGTTATGTACTCTTCAAGTCGTTGGCAATGCACATGAAAATGAAATTGAAAATGAGGGAGAACGCTGTCAGTAAGTGAATGGTCTGTTTTTAAACAAATTACCAGTAAGTGAATTGTTTGTTCTGAAACAAGCTGCCAGTAAGTGAATTGTTTGTTCTGAAACAAGCTGTCAGTAAGTGAAATGTTTGTTCTGAAACAAGCTGTCAGTAAGTGAATTGTTTGTTCTGAAACACGCTGCCAGTTAGTGAATTGTCTGTTCTGAAATAAGCTGTCAGTAAGTGAATTGTCTGTTCTGAAACAAGCTGCCAGTAAGTGAATTGTTTGTTCTGAAACAAGCTGTCAGTAAGTGAATTGTTTGTTCTGAAACAAGCTGTCAGTAAGTGAATTGTTTGTTCTGAAACAAGCTGCCAGTAAGTGAATTGTCTGTTCTGACGCAAGCTGTCAGAGAGTGAATATCTGTTTGTAGGTCAATCATTTGTGCCGATCCATGATTATGAAAAGAATTTACGACGGTGGTTAAGAAGTAATGGTAGAATGGCCAGTAAGATAGAAGTAATGATAGTAACAAATAAAATTACTTCACTGCAATAAACAATAAAAACAAGTTGGACAATATTACAACAGGTAAATAAATTTAAATATCTGGGAACATAGTTAAACCTGAGATGGTAAATGTAAAAAAGAAGTGAGATGCAGAATGGTTCAGGCAAAAAGCAGCTTTCCAAAAATTAAGGAAGATACTGTGCAATCAATATTTTATAGCAGAAACAAGAAAAATAGCTCTTAAATGTTATGTAGAGCCAGTCTAAACATGTGGATGTGGATGAAGGAAATATGACAACAGACAAGAAAATCACTGGAGGCTATAGAAATATGGTTTTACAGAAGAATATTGAGAATACCATGGACAGCTAATGAAGAGTAATGAAAACATTTTGAAAGGCTAAAGCAAAAGGAGACCTAATATCCAATATTAGGAAGAAACAATTATCATTTTTTGATATGTTATGAAAAGGAAACAGCTGGAACATATTGTAATAAATGGGAAAATTGAGGGATGAAGAGATAGATGGAAGCAAAGAGAAAAGATACCAGACAGCTTAAGAGAATGGCTTGGCAGAAGGTCAACAACATAAATGATAAAGAACTGTCGCGATCAAAGTTGTGGAGAGACATGGTCACCTACGTCAGCAGGCTTGTTAATTGATTATGATGATGAGGTCAATTATCTGTTTTAAAACGAAGTCACAGGCGAAGACTGTCTCAATAAACCATATCTCTTTGCTGTATATAAAACTCTCCAGTGTAAAAAGAAATGCACGTTTCCGTTCAAGATAATAAGTGAGAACACGGACAGCCATTTTCGCCAGTAGCTTTCCCGCACTGTTCTGCATTATGATGATTCTTTAGGCACTGATCTGAGAGTGCTCTTTGTTTGGCTTCGGTAGCGGTAGCTAGTAACTGTGTAGCCACTCCTCCTTAACTTGGCCACTACGAATGCTGACTTTACACTTTTTGGTCAGTTCCCCGAAGCCGTCGTCACATAAATCGCCTGTGTGTCATATCGAATACCAATTGGACCAGGAGGAGTATTGTGTGACCTTTTACGTGTTATGCGAATGGCATCGGTTGTGATTGTGAGTTCTTCTACCAGCACTACCTTCTTGCACAATTCTGAGAGTGACCCCAGATCCTCATTTTTACAACAGCCCCATTTCTTTGGTCAGTCTGCTCATTGTAGCGCGAATGCAGGACTTTCCCTTTGCTCTCATCAGATTTGTGTCATGTCTGGCCAGTGTAGTTTGTTGTGTGGAGGTAACATTAAGTGATTTGTTTGTTGTGTGGAGGTAACATTAAGTGATTTGTTTGTTGTGTGGAGGTAACATTAAGTGATTTGTGTGTTGTGTGGAGATAACATTAAGTGATTTGTTTGTTGTGTGGAGATAACATTAAGTGATTTGTTTGTTGTGTGAATGTAACATTAAGTGATTTGTTTGTTGTGTGGAGGAAACATTAAGTGATTTGTTTGTTGTGTGGAGGTAACATTAAGTGATTTGTTTGTTGTGTGGAGGTAACATTAAGTGATTTGTTTGTTGTGTGGAGGAAACATTAAGTTATTTGTTTGTTGTGTGGAGGTAACATTAAGTGATTTGTTTGTTGTGTGGAGGTAACATTAAGTGATTTGTTTGTTGTGTGGAGGTTACATTAAGTGATTCATTTGTTGTGTGGAGGTAACATTAAGTGATTTGTTTGTTGTGTAAATGTAAAATTGAGTTATGTTGTTTGTTGTGTAGAAGTATCATTAAGTGATTTATTTGCTGTGTAGATGTTGCAGTAAGTTACCATACTGCTATGTATATAATTAAGAATATGTGATTTGTTTGTTGTTTAGAAATCACGTCAAGTGAATTGTTTGTTGTGTTGAAGTAGCATTGGGTGTTTTTTTGTGTGTGGAAGTAGGATTGGGTGTGTTGTTTGTGGTTTAGAAGTCAGGTCAAAAAAAGTTGTTTGCTGTGTGGAAGTAGCATTGAGTGCATTTTATGCTAAACAAAATAGAAAGTATGTGAATTTTATTTTAAAATCTTACTCACGGTCATTATCTTTTATCATCAAAATGGAATAAATATGAAAATAAAACTCCTATCATTTGTGAAAAATAATTAAAGTTTTTCTTTCTATCGAAATCATCGCCGGTGCTAAGGAGCTCGTGTTTTCTGTATAGGTCTTCCTGTCTTAACAGTACGGGGCCAGATAAATGCTAGCAGGCAATATCGGGTTATAATAATGATGACCATGATGTAAACACATCGCAATAAAATTAAATGAAAGAAAAGAAGATTAAACAAAAGTAACTGAAGAGAAAATAAAACAAAAGGTATGTTTGTTCCTGTTTATTTTTATTAATTTTTATTTCAATTTCAGAAACTTAAGAGAGGTATTGGACTGCACAGTGGAGAAGATAAAAGAGGAGTGTGGTGATAGTGCTGGACAGCTCGTTGCAGAGCTCTCCAAAAGAACACTCCCGTTGGTATTAGAAGGCGAATGTTCCGTAGAGTCAGTCAGTGAGTAAATTGTATCATTTTATTCCTCAATATCAGCATCTGTTTGTTAATTCTAAAAACGGTTCCATTCATGAAGGAAATCTGCTTAAGCGTCTGACTCCTCTAATTTCCAATATTAGGAAGAAACAATGTGTCTCCACAGCTCTAATTTACTGCAGTCCAGTCATGAGTTTATTTATTCCTCTAAGGAAACAAGGTGACGTCACGAGAACAAATATATTGACACAATTCGATGATCACATCTTTAATTCTCCATTATCTGCATCATTTTAATATCCTCTGTTATTTGTTGACGAAGACGAAGATTATATTCTCTATTAAATTCCTACCGCATGTTGTGTGAATAGAACCCGGGATATTCTTGTCGGAGTCGCCATCTTACATTTAGACCACTCAGCCGCTTCATGGTATAAAAAAAAACAAGTAAAGAGCCCCCGTCACGCCAAGTGGCGTATAGGGAATATGGTGTTAGTGACCATACATTTTTCAGACCTTCAGCACATGATTTTTGGGGTAATGTGGTCGGTATTATGCCCGTGCCACTTTCCCAGAAAAAGATCCGGTACCCATTTAAATCTGGGTGAACCCGGAAGCCGTCAATTGGGCTCGAACCCTACCCTTTGTAGTCCAGTTCACTAACCACTGAGCTATCACGGCTCCCCTTATGGTATTGAATCACACATTACTCCGTCAAAATGGATGCGTTATATGTCGACGAAGACTGATTCTTGCCCATATAATCTCTTATAATCTCAATTATAATTATGTCTCTTCATGTCACTCAACCATCATCATATGCCACAGCGGTAGGCGTAGGCGATCACGTCCTTCCATAATCCACAGGGCATCGTATCAATTATGTTGTTGACCATTGTCCATGTCATGACACCAAGCTATCTAGTATCTTCATTCTCGTCATTCCGGCTGCTTTATTTCAACAACTTTACACCCATTTACCTGAAATGTTTAATTTAAATCTACAATAGTCCAAACTAAGTTAAAGAGTTGGCACTCATCTATACCTGCACTACAACGAAAGACATAGCCTTTAAATGGAAGAAATGAGTCACAGCTAAAAAAAATAATTAAAAAAACAAGCTGCTGTTGTTATTGAAGACCCTAACTTGTTCTTCTTTAATGTCTTCTTTTTGATTAGTCTATTATTTGAAGACCCTTCTCTCTGAATTCTTTTACTTTGTGATGGCGTTTTGACGTTCGTAACCCTTGACTTCTTATACCTATCTGCGAAGGCGCGTATATGTGTGCGACCTTCCGATTTCAGCAAGCAAGTAAGCCTGTGCCTTGACCGTGTCTGTTGACGACACCTTCCATGACCGTTAATGTAATTGGTGTATGCCGCGACAACCTTCTGTTGACCTTCTGTTGTAACGTCCGTTAACAGGACGCTGTTCTGTTCCCTTCAAGACAACTGGAGTGACACTTTCTGTTGTTGTACTTTCTACACTACTTGTTGCTTATCGTTGGTGAGCTCTTGTGATCTTACCAGACTCGTGACCGTTAAATTCATGATTTTTCCTGACGGTGTTGGCGAGAGACTTAATTGGTGACGACCTCTACTTGAGTCTAAATGGTACTTTTAATTATCAACTCATAAGAACACCATTGAAATTCGATCGGCAGCCTTTTTATTGTTTTTCTTTAGTCAGTGGTTACATATTCATATATCTCGACAGAACAATCACATTTTATCCCATCAATCAAGCTCCTAATTCATTCTCTCATTTTATTCTACGCTAACCTATTCTAATCTTATTCTGCTGTTTGCTGTTAACCTATGTTGGTCCGTTCCCTATCGAACGTACCTCCCTACTCTACCTAATCCTCGTCAGCTACTATGTTGGTCCGTTCCCTATCGAACGTACCTCCCTACTCTACCTAATCCTCGTCAGCTACTATGTTGGTCCGTTCCCTATCGAACGTACCTCCCTGCTCTACCTAATCCTCGTCAGCTACTATGTTGGTCCGTTCCCTATCGAACGTACCTCCCTGCTCTACCTAATCCTCGTCAGCTACTATGTTGGTCCGTTCCCTGTCGAACGTACCTCCCTGCTCTACCTAATCCTGTTGCCAGCTCTTTAACCGCCAATAATCCATTTCGACAATGACTATGTTTGTCGTTGAGTTCATCCACGCTATTCTCAACTGCTGGTCTAATCTGTCCTCATATTCCTCCTTAACTTATAGTCCATCCCTGGGATTCCATTTCGACAGCTTTCTATTCCTAGTCTTCTACTGTCAGCCTTGCATTCCATGGCTCTTCATCGATCGCTCTCTGCCGCTGCCGATCTCCAACTGACTCTATTCGTTCTCTCCTTACAACCGTCTCTCTCTCACTACATCACTATCTTTTCTTTACGTCATTTCTCTCCCTCTATGTACCGTATTGTACTTAATTTTACTTCCCCATCCTGGTGTACAATTCCCTTCTATAATATGACTTCACTCGTTCTTTGTGGATGTTTCCTAAAGCTGTTAAAATGTCCTTGTTGTAATGATAAAGTGGAACTCTTTATATATAGTATATCATCAATCATAAAACTCAAAGACAAAGACGGACAGCCAATGTCGAATGGCCGGTGTATGCAACGGAGATGGAAAGAGTATTTTGAGGGCCTGTTAAACATACCAACTACCAATAGGACAATAAAAACCACGCTAGAACTCATGAATACTGAACCCAGCATCATGAGAGAGGAAATCGAAGAAGTAATCAAATATGCACCAAGAAATAAAGCACCGGGGATAGATTACATACCAATAGAAATAATAGCAGCAGCAGGAGGAACAGGAGGGCAATGGCTGCACGGAGTATTTGGTGCAGCATGGCACCAACAACAGACCCTAGAGGGCTGGCGACAGGCAATCATCGTGCCAATATGGAAGGAGAAAGGTGGCGGAAGAGACTGCAATCAATATAGAGGTGTGTCTCTTCTCAGCCATGTAGGAAAGCTATACGCCAAGGTCTTGGAAAAAGGGCTGAGACCAATGGTGGAACTACAGTTGGGCAATTCTCGAATGGGGTTTCGAAAAAACAGAGGATGTACCGACGGACTATTCACATTAAAACAGCTTGCAGAAAAAACGACAGAACACAATCAAAACGTATACATAGCCTTCATTGACCAGGAAAAAGCATTCGACAGAGTAAACAGAGAACAACTATGGGAGATGCTAACAATATACGGAGTAGGCCAACATCTAACCAACCTTATTAAAAGTCTCTACATCAACAGCAGCTGCAGGGTCAGAGCGGCAGCAGGCTACACAGACCACTTTGAAGTTAGATCAGGCGTAAGCTAGGGGTGCGTACTATTCCCCCTACTGTTTATTACATACATGGACTATATATGCAAGCTAGCCTACCCATTAGAGACAGAGGAGATCAACGAGCTTTTATTTGCAGACGATCAGGCACTAATACATGAAACAACAGAAGACCTACAAGAAAACTTAAACAAACTCAACATCTCAGACACAAAGTACGGCATGATAATCGACGTCGAAAAAACAGAGTTCATTAATGCCGCCAAAAATAAACAGAACATCAACATAACTATAGAAGGCAGACAACTAAAACAAGTAGAGGAATTCAAATGCCTAGGAAGTCTAATGAAAAACGATAATTCTCAAACAGCAGAGATAGAATCAAGATGCAACAAAGCTTGTCAAATCATTGGACCGTTATCACCACTATTGTCCAACAAGGAAATAACTCTGGAGGCAAAACGAGCACTATACAATACAATCTTCATCCCAACGTTGTGATAGCAATGCCAGACCTGGACCCTAGATGCAAGAACAATAAGAAAAAATAACCTCTACAGAGATTAAATGTGTTAGACGAATTACAGGAAACAGCCTGAGAGATTGGATCCGAGATGGAGAGCTGAGAATAAAGCTGGGAGTAGCCCCCGCCATAGAATATGTAGGGAAACAGCGGATGAAATGGTTTGGCCACGTGACAAGGCAGAAAGAACAAAAAACAACACAACGTGCCTTCAACGAACGTTGTGAGAGCACCAGACCCAAGGGTCGACCACGAAAAAGATGGGTCGATGAAATATTAGAAGCACTAGGAAACATAACAGCAGCAGAGGTGAACAGAAGAGCAAAAGACCGCAAATTATATCCTCCCCCCTTCACCGACGCTGAAAGGCAGATGAGGAAGGAAAGAAGAGGAAGAAGATAAAACGCAATGTGCAACTCTTTATATATAGTATATCAATCATAAAACACACAAGACTACGGCTGTTATTATGTGATGATTGTTACGAATTTGCTAATCTATGTACACACACTATTTCATATTTACAGTTCATTGTGTTAAATTAATATAAAAATACACAAAATAAATTGAATTGTGGAATTTTATACCAAATTGTTTGATTTATTGTTTTATTTTTATTACTATTATTTATTACTATTATTTATTATTTGTTATTGTTACAGGTGCAGAGTTGAAGAAGCGATTAGCAGTAGGCTTCATTAAACGATGGTATGATTAACCGGACATACAACAAGAAACAGGTAACTTGATGTTTGAGACTGCTGATGACATAGAACAGACAACAAGAAACAGGTAACTTGATGACTGAGACTGCTGATGACATAGAGCAGACAACAAGAAACGGGTAACTTGATATCTGAGACTGCTGATGACATAGAACAGACAACAAGTAACAGGTAACTTGATGACTGAGACTGCTGATGACATAGAACAGACAACAAGAAACAGGTAAATTGATATCTGAGACTGCTGATGACATAGAACAGACAACCAGAAACAGATAACTTGATGACTTAGACTGCTGATGACATAGAACATACAACAAGAAACAGGTAACTTAATGTCTGAGATTGCTGATGACATAGAACATACAACAAGAAACACGTAACTTGATGTCTGAGACTGCTGACGACATAGCACAGACAACAAGAAACATGTAACTTGATGACTGAGACTGCTGATGACATAGAACAGACAACAAGAAACAGGTAACTTGATGACTGAGACTGCTGATGACATAAAACAGACAACAAGAAATAGGTAACTTGATAACTTAGACTTCTGATGACATAGCACAGACAAACAGGTAACCTGAGAACTTAGACTGCTGATGACATGGCACAGACAAACATGTAACTTGAGGATTTAGACTGCTGATGGCATAGCACAGACAAACAGGTAACTTGAGGACTTAGACTGCTGATGACATAGCACAGACAAACAGGTAACTTGAGGACATAGACTGCTGATGACATAGCACAGACAAACAGGTAACTTGAGAATTTAGACTGCTGATGGCATAGCACAGATAAACAGGTAACTTGAGGACTTAGACTGCTGATGACATAGCATAGACAAACAGGTAACTTGAGGACTTAGACTGCTGATGGCATAGCACAGACAAACAGGTAACCTGAGGACTTAGACTGCTGATGACATAGCACAGACAAACAGGTAACTTGAGGATTTAGACTGCTGATGACATAGCACAGACAAACAGGTAACTTGAGGAATTAGACTGCTGATGACATAGCATAGACAAACAGGTAACTTGATGACTGAGACTGCTGATGGCATATCTCTCCTCTCTTATCACATAATCAGCAAACGCAAGATAAAATTAGCATACTTGATGTGAAATCACAACAACTGGGACTAACAATAAGTAGAGAAAAGTCCAAAATTATAAGAATTAATGCAGTGGGCAATAAACAAATAAAAATAGGAGAAATGCATACCTCTACTAGACGTACAATCTTACTTATCTGATCAGTAATACAGACAAAGAAGGGGGAACTGACATGATACCAAAATAAGGATACAAAAAGCAAGAGGTGCCTTCCGTGCACTAGGAAGTATATGGAAATCTAAAGAAGTTAGGTTTAAAACAAAAATGAAAATTGTCAACTCCAAAGTTAAATCAATATTATTATATTGCTATGAAACATGGAGAACAACAAAAATAACAATCACGAAGAGAAAGACCTTATTTATCGAATCCTTGCGCAGAATAAAAGGTTGGAAATATCAGAACAAAAGCACAAACAAAGAGCTATGTAGTGAAAGCACCAGTCAAATACCAGCGGATAAAGAGATACAAGGAAGACGATGGCGCTGGATGGGACACACACTGCGGAAGCCAACTGAGAGTATTGCGAGACTGGCCCTTTTTGGATTCCCCCGGGGAAGACACAAGAGTAGGATCAAAATATTATAGCAGACGACAGATGGAAGTAGAGTTGAAGATGATGGGGAAGACATGGAATGATCTTAAAAGAATGGCAAGAAACAAAAAGGCTTGGAAAGTATTTGTTGAAGACTAAGTTCCACAGGGAGTAGAAATGAACTAAAGATGTTAAATTATTATAGAAATACTGAAAATAAAATGTATTTTGAAATTATAATAAATTGTTTGGTTAATTTTTGCTATTATTATTATTATTATTACTATTATTATTATTATTGTTATTATTATTATTAATATTATTATTATTGTTACAGGTTAAGAGTTGAAGAAGCGGTTGTCGTCAAAGTTTATTCAGCGAGAGTTTTCACCAGACAAGCAAAAGGAAACAACAAATCTAACTGGACTTCTTCAGACACAAAAGAAGAAATAAAGGCATCACTAACAAAACTTATTCTCCATGCTATGCTTGCATATTTACTTTTCTATATCCTCTTCCTAGCCAGCACAATCTTAAACGAGTGAAGACTAAATACAAATTCAAACTTTGGTAACGTTGACAAGATTTTATATTCAGTACCTATTTTTGCCTGCATTTCAACATTTCCGATTGACCTTACACAGTCTATTATGTAGACGCTTAAAAACTTCTAGAATCATCCTTAAATATATGTATCGTAGATTAAGGATTGTGATTTCTACATTCAAATATCTTCTACAATTTTGTTAAAAGGTCGAATCAAATATGAACATTCGTCAAATGTAACAAAAATAATGTTAATTTCGGCCCTTCATTGCATTTAGCTTTCGTAATTAATGCAAGTATTTATCTCGTTTATAATGAATCATTTTCCTGGTAAACTGACTTTTTGATGTTTCATTCAGCAACAAATTGCTCTATATTGTGCTGTTAATTTTTGCTCGTTTTCTTTTTAATCTGCTTCATAAAATACGAAAAAAACACTAACAGCATTGAAGAAAATAAATAAGTCTTATTTCATTTTTAAGTTTTATGTCTGTTTAATTATTGTTTCTAAATTATATAATTAAATTAAGTTCACTAAAATAAGTACAAAGTTTAAGTAATTATTAAAACTGATACTTGCTCAAATTAAACCAAAAAAAAAAAACAATTATAAACAAAAAAATATGAACACTTACTGTCTCTTAAAGTGAGCCAAAATTATCAGCTTGAAAATGATAATATCCTCACTAAGAATTTGACACTACAAAGGATTCTGAAATTTAAACTACACAAATTTTCTTGAGTTGAAACTACAAAGGTTCCTGAAGTTTAAACTACAAAGGTTCCTATAATTGAAACTACAAAGGTTCCTATAATCGAAACTACAAATGTTCCTATAATCGAAACTACAAAGATTTCTACAATTGAAACTACAAAGGTTCCTATAATCGAAACTTCAAATGTTCCTATAATCGAAACTGCAAAGGTTCCTACAATTGAAACTACAAAGGTTCCTATAATCGAAACTACAAATGTTCCTATAATCGAAACTACAAATGTTCCTATAATCGAAACTACAAAGGTTTCTACAATTAAAACTGCAAAGGTTCCTATAATCGAAACTACAAATGTTCCTATAATCGAAACTACGAAGGTTTCTACAATTTAAACTACAAAGGATCCTATAACTGAAACTACAAAGGTTCCTATAACTGAAACTACAAAGGTTCCTTTAATTAAAACTGCAAAGAATTCTCGAGTTGAAACTGTGAAAAGTTTCTGGAGTTGAAGCTACAAATGTTCCGTTTGATTACATTAATGGGCCTTTACAGAATTTACATTACATTAATGAGCCATTGTAGAGTTTCATTTTTTTTTTTAATTCTGCGTTAATGGATGCTTACAAGTGGATAAAGAGATACAGCTAAGACGATGGCGCTGGATAGGACACACACTGCAGAAACCAACTGAGAGTATTACACAACAAGCCCATTTTTGCAATCCCCAGAGGAAAAGACAAAGAGAAAGTGCAAGGAATTCTTGGAGAAGACAGATAGAAGCTGAGATGAAGATGGTGGGTAAAGACATGGAACGATCTTAAAAGAATGGCAAGAAACAGAACGGCTTGAAAAGTTTATTTTTTGAAGACCTATGTTATGAGTTTAATTACAATAAACAATTCGTCATTACGTGTTGGGTTATAATAATGGCCAGTAAAGGTTTTTAATACATTAACGAGTCATTGCAATGTTTGAGCCAAATAATGATTCTTCCGGTTTTCCATGAAAGTTAGTTTGCCTCAATTTCGGAGCGTGGATTAAAGGTTTACTACAGAGTGTTTTATAACGAATAGACAAGGTATTAATCGTGTAAAGTGTGATAATCAAGAGGATGAACAAGATCAGATCACTATTTTAAAATGTAAACACCTAGAAAGCTGATAAGCAAATTAGTCACAAACATCTAGCGACCATAAACGGGGGAGAATTTATCGGCCTGTCAATCCAACATCCCCCAACCCCCACCCCTTGTTTTTAATGCTTTTGAATTAAGCTAAGCCTTTATCTACACTAACTTAGCAGGTCGTTAGGGGTTTATATATCTCTCAGAGAAACTACAAATCATGGAGATAGACAACAGACACAATGTAGCCACTATCAACATAGACGGATTAAAGAAGTAGAACTTAATAGAGAAATGAATAAGAGGGAATGAAAATACCGCAGTTAGGGGACACTAGAGTTAAGGACAACAAGTAAAGAAAGCACACGAAATACATGATAATATTGAGATAGAAATTGCATAACTAAGAGTGGAGTTTATTATACGCCCATCATCATCATCATCATCGTGTGCCCTCTCCGCAGCGAAGGTTGGCTACCATGGATCGCCATTCCACTCTGTTTCTTGCTTTGATGGTGCAGGTTGTCATAGATTGGCTTGCCCATCTTTTGATGTTACTCGTCCATGTTAGTCTTGGTCTGCCTCTGCCTCTTTTACCTTGTATTTTCACTTCCAATATTACTTTTAGTAGGCTGTTGTGTCTTTTAACATGCCCCAAAAATTTCATTTGTCTTGTTCTAATTGTGTTTAGTAGTTCTCTTTTTATTTTTAGTTGTTTTAAGACTTCATCGTTTGTTTTCTTTTCTTTCCATCCAATTCTACCTATTCTTCTATAAATCCACATTTCAAAGGCTTCAATTTTCTGTTCTGTTTTATTGTCTAATGTCCATGTTTCTGCACCATACAGGAACATTGAGAAGATGTAACATTTTGCTATTCTTAGTTTCAGCCCTGCTGTTATTTGTTTTGTTGTTAGTATATTTTTCATGGCATTAAAATTACTTTTTGCCATACCTATTTTTTTGTTTATTTAAATTTTACATTTTCCATTATTGGTTATAGTATGTCCCAGGTAGTTGTAGCTCTGAACTGTCTCCAGATGTATTCCTTCAACTGTGATATTTATTTGTAGGTCTTGAGAAATTTCTTTGTTTATGATCATAATTTTAGTCTTTTTGCTATTCATATCTAGTCCATATTTTTTGCTTGTTATGTTTATCACATTAAGTAATTGTAGTAGGTCTTTAAGATTTTTTGCTACTAGTACAGTATCATCAGCATATCTTAGGTTATTGATTATCTTTCCATTAATGTTTAGGCCTGACATCTCTGTGATGTTTTTAAAGATTTGTTCAGTGTATAGATTGGACAATCTTGGTGATAGGATGCATCCTTGTCCTAATCCTCTTTTCATATTCATGGGTATATAGTTCTTGTTATATTTTATTATTTCTGTTTGCTCCCAGTATAAATTACATATTAGTCGTTTGTCCGGAAAGTAAAGCGGCATTGGCGTAATACCGACCACATTATCCCAAAAATCAAGTGTCGAAGGTCTGTAAAAATTATGGTCACTAACACCATATTCCCTATGCGTGACGGGGATTCTTACATTACTTTTTTATGTAATTACTGGCCAATAATTTCAACTTTGGTAATATAAATCAACTTTGACAATACATAGTAATAAAGGCATCGAGTGGATACAAGGAGACCATTTGGAGGACCTCGACTTTGCTGATGACATAGTTCTCATCAGCAGTCAGATACAAACGATGCAGGAAAACACAAATGAACTATCATCAATAGCCAGCAAAATTGGGCTTGAGATCAATCATGGAAAGACTAAAAGTCAAGAAAAGCTTAATTCCAACAGACGACAAAATATACATGGGATACAAACCAGTGGAAGAGATCGATCACTTTATCTATCTTGGAAGTCACAATGATCGAGAAGGAGATAGAAGCAAAGAAATTAGAATCAGAATAGCTAAAGCAGCAATGTCTTTCAGAAGCCTTGAAAAGTTGTGGAAATCAAAACTCATCAGCACAAACACAAAACTTAAACTATTCAAATCAAATGTACTATCAACCCTTACGTATGCGTGTGAAAGCTGGAAAACAACAAGAGATATAGAAACAAAGTTGAACGCATTCGAAAATAAATGTCTAAGGAAAATACTTGGTATAGCGTGGAACGAATTCAAAACAAACGAGGAAATTAGAGAAATCGCAGATCAACCACTAATATCGTCAGTAATAAAGAAAAGACGATGGTCATATGTTGGACATGCGATGAGAAGAGATAATAACCGAATAACAAAGCAAGCATTCATGTGGGAAACAACAGGTAAGAGAAAAAGAGGAAGACCCAGAGAGACACTGAGAAAAACATTGATGAGAGAGGCAAGAGCCGCATGATTCAGCTCCCTCAATGAGATAGAGCTGCTTGCACTGAACAGAGACAAATGGCGAGATTTGATAAAATATCTTTAAAAGAAAACTGCTAGAACAAAAATTCAGATAAGAGAAGGGGTATCTTGGTCTACACCCTGTGGGCCGGCTACGGCTCGAAAGGTCAATAGATAGATAGAATTTCAACTTTTACCACCTGAACAAGAATGATTCATTATAAGCTGATTATTGGCTGCTTTCTTGAATTTGTTTCCATTTCTTGTGCAGTTTGTGAGATGAATTAAATTTAGTATACTACCAAATAATCAATTTATTGATAAATAACTGCGTAAAACTGATTTTAAAACTGGACATAATATAGGACATTTGAAGACATATTTTAACTTTTTCAGTACAGAAGGTTTTATCAATGCAACGGAAGAAATTTCAGAGGTACATTTTTTAAATGGTTTTTAATATCAATCTACATGTTATATTTATCTAACACGTAATATATTACATATGAATTTTTATATAACTGAACAATGAATTAGATGTCACCAATACCAAGTTGATACAAGACATGTTTTAAAAGATATGGTTTGATGACGGTTTACACTAATCAAATTGAGAGTGATGCACTCTGAGGTACAAAAGTACGTGAACGAAATCGGCATGGCGTACGGTGCGTCGAAACGGATGGAAAGAGTTAATCAGTACAAAATAATTCAGTATATATTTTGATTGAAGACATTAATTCTGGGATATAATTTTAACTGCTCACATCAAATATGTAAATTTATGTAGAAACAATTTGCTGGCAAATACAAAAAAGCGATAAACGTTATGGGAAAATGGAGCAAGACGAGTTGGCTTTTAGGTGTCCATCAGATAAAAGTTACCACTGCTAGTTCTAGCTCTACTGGTACACTGCCATCGGGATCTTATGAGATGTAAGAAGATGTGTTTTATCGTACAGCATAGAAGGGACACAAACCCTCCTACTGATGATCTCCACAAGCGAACATGTTGACTAAAGTAAGGATTCAACTCGAAGGTTAAAAATATTGCTGGAAAAAAATAATAAATAAACAATGAACTTGATCATCTTTAGAAATATTTTCTACGGGAAATATAGAAAAACCAATGAGTCAATTGTGAAAGAATATGTAACAGTTGCCGAAACACTAAGCTCAAACAGCTGGAATCAAACCACCCTAACCTGAAGAGAAATGAGGTCCTGCTCAAGGGGGGTAACCGCGAGGATCTTTCTTTTCTATTCATGAAATCAGTTTCATTGCAGTCGGGACATCCCTCATATCCGCTACACCGTCCGTCCCAGAATTTCTTGAATGCGTATGCAGACTGATTATTTCTGTAAAGTGTTGATTATAGATACTTCTGCTTTTCCCACTAAGCTCTCCGTATAGACCAGACACTGTTTCCACATTAGACTCATCAGTCTCTCTCTCTCTCTCTCTCTCTCTCTCTCTATATATATATATATATATATATATATATATATATATATATATATATACAGTAAAGTCTCGATTATCCGGAATGCTCGGGGAAGAACCCATTCTGGATAATTGAATTTTTCTGGATAATCGAGAGTAAGAAAACCAAACTCAAAATTTATGAAAAAACATGATTGAAAAATTGCAATGCTCAGAAATATTTAAATTCGTGTGACATTCACTAGCTTTCTCTATCAACATGGGTCCTGATATTGGCATTCCTTTTCTTCTTCTTTCTAAAAACCACACATAAAGGACGTCGTCGAGTTTTTCAAATTTTGGCCGTTTCATACTTCGTCTCTGGTGTATATTGTTGCTGCTTTCAGACTCCGACGCAAACTTAAACAACTCATCTTTTTGATTTCGTATGTCATATAATGTTGAAGAGGCTATGCCAAATTCAGTCATCAAAACGTTGCGATTAACGCCTTTTTCAAGTCTACTAGCGATTTCAATCTTCTGGTTCAGTGTCAATACAGTTCGCTTGCGTTTACCTTTGCGGGAAATTGAGGTGTGGTTTGCACTCGCAGAGGCCATTATTTAACACAAAAATGTATTCCGTTAAAAAGTATGCACACATGCGTTTATAGCATATCATGTATAATTTATACTGATGGAACGAATTTCAGCTTGCACAAATGTCTGAGACAAACTAACGTCAAACTCTGTATCTTACTCTTTTTGAATTTCCAGTCGGTAATTTTTGAACCCCTCCCCCTTTCTTCTCACCATCTCTATGTCACTGCACGCCGGCTGCTCAACCTTTGATTTATAATCATCAAAGTTATGGGCTCTTCAATTTTCACAAACAATACGTCTGCTTCTAATGTTCGGTCAGACTGTCAAACGCCATATTTTTGACAAATTCATGACCAACTTTAGATCTAAAGCAGGCTATGAGAAAATTAAGCAAATTTGTAAAATCATGTAGATAAGTGTTTTTGGCACGACTAAGATTTCCCGACAAAAACATTTAGTCGGGGGAAAAAGTGAAGATATAGACTGTCTGTCGCTTTTACTTGGAATATTTGGAGACACAATGTCTGGATTGAATAAAATATGTTCGCTCCTATTTGAAGTATATTACTGTAAATACACTATTGTAAACGCAATATTGTGTAATGATAGAGCCTGTAGAAGTAAGCGCAGCGCACAAACCGTGTTGTAGCGTTTTCGATTTCCGGATAAAGGCATTTAATTTAACTGAACAAAACATGATTCAAGCTTTCTCCCTATAATAATTAAAAAAAAAAAAAAGTCCGTTAAATTGAGAATTCCGGATTATTGAGTACCGCATAATCGAGACTTTACTGTATATATATATTTATATATATATATATATATATATATATATATATATATATATATAATAGTCCCACCCATTTTCCTCTTCTTCTCATAAGAATAAAGAACTAACTAGGCGATGCCCTCTTTGTCGAGAGTAAAGCCATCCTCACTGCCAGAGCTGCCAGCGAGCTTGTCTGCTATTTCATTGCCATGTACACCAACGTGCCCTGGACAGTACACCCAGTTTAACGCGTTCACTTTAAAGAGAGCTGCATCCACTCGTGCATATAGGAACTGTCTGTCAATCTTTTGTAGCATACTTTGTGAGTCAGTTACCAAGACTGCGTGAATCACTTTCTGTGCGACTAGCAATGTTATCACCGCCGTTGCTACCTTTATCTCCATTCTCATGCTGGACACCGTATTGCTACGTTTGTCAGATTCCCTAGAAACGTCTCTGCCATGTTGTAATGCCAGAAAGCCCCGAGGATAACCAAGATGTCACTGTGCCTTGCTTTATAAAATGTGAAGGCAAAATCGAGAAGGAAAATGCACCGGAAGTATCCGTTATAAGTTGCAGGATTGCGCATGCTCCGAAATAATATACAATTGTTGAGATCCTATGAAACCCTGTGTGTAAAAAAATGTCAATTATACTCATGGATAGGAAGCAATGACACAAACTGTTTCAGTAGTCCAATGTTTAATCAGCAGTGTCCGAAATATTCATAAAATATAGTTATATCGAAGATCAATTAATTTAGAGACTGCAATATTATTACGCTCTTTTTGATGAAATTGGACGCGAGTACAGATTTTGTTTGTTGCAATTTTGCTTGATTTGTAAGGTAAACGTTTGAAGAATATGTCGAAGACTGACTGTACAACTGGTGTTGATGTAGAGACTTTTAATTAGGTTGGTAAGATGTTGGATTACTCCGTATGTTGTTAGTATGTTCCATAGTTGTACTCTATTTACTCGGTCGAATGCTTTTTCATGGTATGTGTAAGCTATGTACAAATTTTGAATGTGTTCTGTCGTCTTTTCTGCTGGCTGTTTTAAGATGAAAGAATAGAGCGTCAGTGCATCCTTTTCTTTGGAACCCCATTTGAGAATCGCTTAACTGTAGTTATATTATTGGTCTCAGCCTTTTTTCCACAAATTTGGCGTATAACTTACCTACACGGCAGAGAAGCGATATACCTCTATATTAATTGCAGTCTCCCTTGCTACCTTTATTTTTTTCAATATTGGTACGATGATTGTCTGTTGCCAGTCCTCTGGGGCTTTTTGTTGGTGCTATGCTGCATTGAATATTCTGTGCAGCCATGTCACTCCTGTTTCACCTGCTGCTGCTATTATTTCTACATATTTCATATCGCATATTTGATTACTTCTTTGATTTCCTCTTTTATGATGTTGGGCACAGTGTTTATGCATTCGCACGTGGTTTTTGTTGCGTTATTGGTAGTTGTTGTCATTTTTAATAGGTCTTCAAAATATCTTTTCCATCTCTGTTGCATTTGTTATTTATTGATATTGGCTGTCCCTCTTTGTCATTTATGGGACCTGTAGGATCGTGATTTTCTTTTCTATCTCTTGTTTCTTTTACTGCTATTTAGACATTTCTTGTGACTGTCTTAAAGTCCCTCTTTTTATTTTGTCTGAATTCTGCCCATTTGATTTGCTTAGCTTATTTTTTCAAAATTTTAACTTTTTTTCCGAACTAAGGCATATTTTTTCACCAACAACAAATTTCTTCACTATTTCACATCACACAAATTTTCACAGTTTTTCCCTCACATAAAAGTATTGATTTTCAAATTTCTCCTACATATAGCATTTTTCCTAACTTTTGTCTCACCAACATTTTCCTTCACTTGCATTTCACACAATATTTTTTTCTTATTTATCGCGCGCATGTTAAATCCCCTAATTTATCACCCACACTTATCTCCTGTGCAATAATAGTTCACAATGATAGTGCTAACAATAAGTAATTACCTATAACTCACCACTGACATGAACTCAACATTGAGACTTGTCTATTAACTAGAATATTACATTAAATGCACATCAGAATTTTCCTTACAATGTGTTTGGCATATAATGATTCTCCCATTTGCTTCACTGATTATCCTGAACTTTTAGAGCTGCCTCTTCTTGCGAAGTACACCCTGGCAATAAATTGTACCATTAAACCAGGGATTCCAAACCAGAATTCTGGTGATAAATGTGTACTAAATGTCCGACGTTGATAAAGTAAAACTCCCACTCCATGTTTCACAGGTACCAAAGAGTTAGCAACGTCCAACATGGAGTTTTCAATGTGAGATCGAACACCTAGTCTGAAAGGAGCTGGATAAAAAAAATAAAAGAGTTCAGAGGATTAGGTTGATCAATAAAGAAAAATGTATCTACCACTTTGTGGTGGAGATGCAATAGAGGAGCAAATTTATACTGGTATAGTTGTGATGTATTAATTATACAATTATTATTGCCAGGTCTAATCGGTCATGTTTGAGGCTTTCAGAGTTGACTCATACCAATTAGATGTGATTGAACTGTTATATTTACAAAGAGAACTTTATATCGTTAAATCGTACCAAGTTTAGTTGCTTAGATAATACAGAAATCTTTATTGCGCCAGCAGTAATACCCTCATGAAATATATTCGTTCAAACCAAAGTAGAATATATTTAGTTGTTTTTTTTATTCAAATGGAAATGCATCAAATTAAAAATAGAAAACTCGATGATATGTAAAAATATAAGAAAAGAAATAAAATTCCTGCTTTCGTCTACTTCTTCTTTCTTTCAGCTCCCTGTGGAGCATAAGCCTTCAACAAACACTTTCCAAGACGTTCTGTTTCTTGCCGGTCGTAACCATGTTTCCCTTATGGCGTCAAATTTGTGCTGAAGGACAACACCACCATGGGTGACAGAGCCGGGTTTTGGCGTCAAATTTGTGCTGAAGGACAACACCACCATGGGTGACAGAGCCGGGTTTTGGCGTCAAAATTGTGCTGAAGGACAACACCACCATGGGTGACAGAGCCGGGTTTTGGCGTCAAAATTGTGCTGAAGGACAACACCACCATGGGTGACAGAGACGGGTTTTGGCGTCAAATTTGTGCTGAAGGACAACACCACCATGGGTGACAGAGCCGGGTTTTGGCGTCAAATTTGTGCTGAAGGACAACACCACCATGGGTGACAGAGCCGGGTTTTGGCGTCAAATTTGTGCTGAAGGACAACACCACCATGGGTGACAGAGCCGGGTTTTGGCGTCAAATTTGTGCTGAAGGACAACACCACCATGGGTGACAGAGCCGGGTTTTGGCGTCAAATTTGTGCTGAAGGACAACACCACCATGGGTGACAGAGCCGGGTTTTGGCGTCAAAATTGTGCTGAAGGACAACACCACCATGGGTGACAGAGCCGGGTTTTGGCGTCAAATTTGTGCTGAAGGACAACACCACCATGGGTGACAGAGCCGGGTTTTGGCGTCAAAATTGTGCTGAAGGACAACACCACCATGGGTGACAGAGCCGGGTTTTGGCGTCAAATTTGTGCTGAAGGACAACACCACCATGGGTGACAGAGCCGGGTTTTGGCGTCAAATTTGTGCTGAAGGACAACACCACCATGGATGACAGAGCCGGGTTTTGGCGTCAAATTTGTGCTGAAGGACACCACCACCATGGGTGACAGAGCCGGGTTTTGGCGTCAAATTTGTGCTGAAGGACAACACCACCATGGGTGACAGAGCCGGGTTTTGGCGTCAAATTTGTGCTGAATGACAACACCACCATGGGTGACAGAGCCGGGTTTTGGCGTCAAATTTGTGCTGAAGGACAACACCACCATGGGTGACAGAGCCGGGTTTTGGCGTCAAATTTGTGCTGAAGGACAACACCACCATGGGTGACAGAGCCGGGTTTTGGCGTCAAATTTGTGCTGAAGGACAACACCACCATGGGTGACAGAGCCGGGTTTTGGCGTCAAATTTGTGCTGAAGGACAACACCACCATGGGTGACAGAGCCGGGTTTTGGCGTCAAATTTGTGCTGAAGGACAACACCACCATGGGTGACAGAGCGAAGGACAACACCACCATGGGTGACAGAGCCGGGTTTTGGTAGCGGGGACTCCTCGTCTCTATGAAGGACCGAAAAGAAGTTGTTTATTCGGATGATCAAATCGTTATTATTAAAGACAAGTATCCAAAGGCTATGTATCATTTACTTGTTTTGCCGCAGCAGAAGATAATCATTCATCATCATCATCATTGAGTGCCCTCTCCGCATCGAAGGTTGGCTACCATGGAGCGTCATTCCACTCTGTCTCTTGCTTTGATGATGCAGATTGCCATAGGCTGACTTGTCCATCTTTTGCTGTTACTCGTCCATGTTAGTCTTGGTCTGCCTCTGCCTCTTTTACCTTGTATTTTCCCTTCTAATATTACTTTTATTAGATTGTTGTGTCTTTTAACATGACCAAAAAATTTCATCTGTCTTGCACTAATTGTGTTTAGTAGTTCTTTTTTCATTTTTAGTTGTTTTAAAACTTCTTCGTTTGTTTTCTTTTCTTTCCATCCAATTCTACCTATTCTTCTATAAATCCACATTTCAAAGGCTTCAATTTTCTGTTCTGTTTTCTTGTCTAATGTCCATGTTTCTGCACCATACAGGAATATTGAGAAGATGTAACATTTTGCTATTCTTAGTTTCAGCACTGGTGTTATTTGTTTTGATGTTAGTATATTTTTCATGGCATTGCAATTACTTGTTACCATTCCTATTCTTTTATTTATTTCAGTTGTACATTTTCCATCACTGGTTATAGTATGTCCCAGGTAGTTGTAGCTCTGGACTGTCTCTAGATGTATTCCTTCAACTTTGATATTTAATTGTAGGTCTTGAGAATTTTCTTTGTTTATGATCATAGTTTTAGTCTTTTTGATATTCATATCCAGTCCATATTTTTTGCTTGTCATGTTTATTACATTAAGTAATTGTTGTAGATCTTTAGGATTTTCTGCTAGTAGAACAGTATCATCAGCATATCTTAGGTTATTAACTATCTTCCCATTAATGTTAAGGCCTGGCATCTCATTGATGTTTTTAAGACTTTGCTCAGTGTATAAATTGAACAAGCTTGGTGATTGGATGCATCCTTGTCTTACTCCTCTTTTTTATATCAATGGGTGTAGAGTTCTCCTTGTTATATCTTATTATTGCTGTTTCCTCCCAATACAAATTACATATCAGTCGTATGTCTGTGTCATCCAGATTTATATCTTTTAGGCAGTCTATAAGTTGCTCATGGTGTATTCTATCAAATGCTTTGGTGTAGTCTATGAAGCAGGCATATTTTACTTTGTTTACTTCTATGTACTTTTCAATCAATGTACTCATGCTGAATATGGCTTCTTTTGTCCCACTGTTTTTCTTGAATCCGAATTGTTGTTCATCTAGTTCATTATTAATTTTATTCTGAATCCTTCCTTGTATAACTTTTAGTAAAATTTTGGTTACCTGGCTCATTAGGCTTATTGTTCTAAAATCGATGCATTCAACTGCACCATTCTTTTTAGGCAATGCTATAAAAGTTGACATTTTTGTTCATTTGGTATGTATCCTGTGCGGTATATGTCATTGCATATATCAACTTCAATGTCAAAATCTTCTAGTGCCTGTATCATCTCTATCTGTATATTGTCAGGTCCTGCTGCTTTTCCCCTTTTAATTGTTTTTATAGTTTTTTCTACTTCAGATTTCAGGATTTTATAGTTGGATGTACATTTTATGAATGGTTTTTTGTCCCTTTCGTCATGAAATAATTCTGTTACGTATTCCTGTCATCTTTCGAGTATATCTTTGTTGTCTGTTAGCATTCTTCCCTCTTTGTTTGCAATACATCCGTTTCCTGCTGCTTTTTTGTCTTTATTAGTCATTCTTTTTATTTCTGTGTGCATTCCTCTTAAATTTTGTTTACTTTCGTTTATTTTGTTTAGTTTCGATTTCTAGACATCTCTGGTTGAGCCAGTCTTCTTTTGTCTTTTTGCACATTTTTCGTATTTCATTATCAATTTCCTTGTATTTGGCAGTGTTTTTCGCTTGTCTTCTTTCTTCCATTTTTTCTAAAATGTTGTCAGTTATCCATTTTTGTCTTTTGTTACTTTCCTTTTTGGGTAAGGTGATGCAGGATTCGTGTATGCTGTTTTTTATGCATTGCCATTTGGTTGTGACTTTTTCTTCAGGATTTTCTCTTCTGTACTGTTCAATCCCTTCTTCTAGCAGCCTCTGATATGTGTTCTTTACTTGTATAGTATAAGTTTCTTTCACATCTTTCTGATTTAAAGCTGTTGTATCTATTGCTGTTGCAGAATTAGTATTTTGTTTATTTCTCTTTAATTTGATTTTTATTTTAATCATTACAGGATTGTGATCTGAATTAATATCTGCTCCTGGATAGGTTTTGGCTTTCTTGACGCTGTTCCGGAATCTGTCTTTTATCATTATAGAATTTATTTGATTCCTCTTTCCATCTCCAGGGCTTTTCCATGTGTATAATTTCCTTTTCTCTTGCTCAAAGTAGGTGTTACATATTATTAGCCTGTTTTCTTCACAAAATTGAATTAATCTTTCTCATCTGTCATTTCTTTTTCCTAACCCATGATTTCCTATAATGGTCTTATCTCTGCCTTTTCCAACTTTTGCGTTCATGTCACCCATTACAATCAAGATAGCAGCAAAAGATAAACAGTGTGAAAAATCTCAGAAGAAATGACCTTGCTCTAATGAGATACATGCAGAAACAGATAGAAAACATCGCAGAAATCCACCTTCATATGCATGTGATCAGTCAAGACTTTGACAGCCCATGCTTGAAAACAAGGAAACATTGGAACTCTTTTACAACACAGTATTTTATAGAGTCAGAGGTCTTGATCAGGACAATTGAGAGCACTGGCGACTTTGAAGCTAACACGCAGGACATGAACAAAGTACTGAAGCAGAGCTTAAGATGCCACGTATGTCAGAAACCTATTGAGAGCATCCTAGCCCTGAAAGCCCATATAGTTCTTCATGATATCACCAAATGTGCCCATATACCAAAGCCTAGCTAATTTTGTGCCTTTAATTCTGTTCATGTGTTTATTGTCAACATTGTTTAGGACATTTGACTTGTCCTTCTTCATTTGGACCTTCAAAAGTTCAGAGAATGTGGAGGGGAAACGAGTTGGCTAAGTAGATCGAGGCTTGAAGTTTTTGGCGATTCATGTGAAGCTTGGCAAAAAAGTTTAGTTTACTCGACTCCCTCTTCACAACAGAATGGCTTATCATACATCCCTAGACCGGCCGTACGCTAATCTTATGGTCTGTTGTTTGATGTGCGACGGAGATAATCTGACGACTAACTGTGTGTTTATATGTTCGGATTTGGAGTCAACAACGATGGCCTAACATCATCAAGCGCTATAATTTTTTTTTTTAAATACGACGATCATCATTTTCAAGAGGACGTGAACTCCCGGCATATGGTGGATAGGCAGCGGGAACAATTCAAGGCTATGCATGAAAAGTGTTCCTTGTTGCAGTTTCCTCATATTCCAAGTCCGGCTTGTTGCAGGAGCTACTGAGTCAAGTGCTCTGTGCACACCGTGAGCTGTGTGTCTCATCAGTTTTGATCTTGTTTCGATATTCCAATTGTTTACGATGAATGATGATATCGTATGACAGGGAACAGTTGGCTGTGATCACTATCTGCGCGGGTTGGCCTTATGTCTTTTGGCGTGTGTTGAGCCTGCTACGATGGGAGCTACAGTTATCTTTCTTTGTTTAGGAGATGAGATATTAATTCAGATGATTCCACAGGCATGGGCGGTTGAGCAATTATGGATTTTAATCCGTTTGCAGTGATACCGGCGCCTTCCAAAATCAAATAACCAAATAACCAAATCTGTTTCTTGCCATTCTTTCAAGATCATTCAATGTCTTCCCCATCATCTTCATCTCTCCTTACTACTGTCTTTTCTCCAAGAATATTTTGGTTGGCCTTCCTCTTTGTCTGTTCCCCTGGGGATTCCAAAAAAAAAACAGATCTATTGGTGTAATACTCTCAGTTCGATTCTGCAGTGTGTGTTCCAGCGCAATCGTCTTCTTTATACTTCGTTGTCCACTAGTATTTGACTTGTACTTTCCCATAATTCTATTTTAGTGATTCCTGCAATTTCTATCCTTTTATGTTGTGCAAGCAAGAATGAAGGTCTGTATCTTCGTGATAGTCATTTTTGTTGCCCTCCATGTTTCACAGCCATATTATAGAATAGACTTAACTTTAGAGTTGACATTTTAAAAAATATTTTTGTATTTAATCTAAATTCTTTGGATGGATTTCCATATGTTTCCCAGTGCAACGAAGGCTCCTCTTACCTCCTGCATCCTTATTTTGGTATCATTCTCTGCTCCTTCTTTGTCTATGATAATGCTCAAATATATGTAAGATTTTTCGTCTGGTAGAGGTATTTCTCCTATTGGTATTAGGTTATTACCAACTGCATTAATTCCCATAATTTTGGTCGTATCTCTATTTTCAGTCCAAAGTGTTCTGATCTCTCATGAAGTATGCTCATTGTATCTTGCCATTGCTGCCTTCGTTGCTCTTAGTGTCTCCTTCTTGATCTATGTAACTTCCAACATATAGACAGTGACATACTTCTCCTACTGTTTTTCCTTCCTGTTATGTCTTTTTTTTCTGGTTGAATTTTATTTTTTCATTACTTTTGTCTTTTCTTGGTTGATCTCAAGTCCTATTTTGCTTTTTAGCATCGACGACGTACATTTAATTTTTCTTGCATCATGTTTCCGTTTCTATTAATAAAAACTATGTCGTTCGCTAAATCAAGGTCCTCCAATTGAGATCCAAGTTTCCATCCGATACCTTTCTTACCTGCTACAGTTTGCAATACTTCATTACCCACCGACAATCTCTATGGCACTAGCTTTACCTTTTACATGTGAAGTTAAATAAACAACTTCAGAGACTGAAAGTTATGGAGAGACATAATCGCATACGCCAGCAGGAACAGTACATGATGATAATACAGTAAATAATATGAAGTAAACGAGTGCAGCAAATATTGAGGAGAGTGTCATTGAAGACTAAATACCAGAAAATGTTAAAGTGGTGACTTTGTAATTTAGTGCAGGTGCACGTCCCACATAGCCTAGTCTGAATCTTGCCCTTTGGGCGTAGAACTTCATATGCCCCATTCGCACTGACTGAATCAGCTATCACAGCTGCTAAAAATTGGGGATAAAGATGAGATATGACCTCCATAATGTAATATCCTAGAAAATACATTCAGGATATAAAGCATGACATTAGATGGCACAAATTACGATAGTTGACCGTTGTTGATCTTT
Organism: Megaustenia siamemsis; assembly: GCA_032433765.1. Taxonomy (NCBI): domain Eukaryota; kingdom Metazoa; phylum Mollusca; class Gastropoda; order Stylommatophora; family Ariophantidae; genus Megaustenia; species Megaustenia siamemsis. Next base: position 34,373,999 of record JAVIAB010000059.1, on the reverse strand, counting down.
CCATAGACAGGCTGGAGCCAGCAATCAAATGTTATTAGATGGGAGACTTTAAAAGTGTGTTGTTGTTCTGACTGAAGACAGACGGAAGCTGAACTGGTGGGAGCAGGTATGAAACTTTTGAAATTATTGCATTGGTAATGTTGATTTTACTCATTCTAGTAACATTTGTTGCAGTTGGTATTTATATTTCCGCTTACAATAGTCAGGACTGATTTTTATCGAGAAATGATTGACACTAAGTGTTGAGAAATATAGAAATTGTATATAACCATTTTGTCGTTTCTAATGTGCTATGAAGAGTTATTTTCAAAATAAATAACATTTGAAAAATGTATCACTAGCAACGATTGCTTCAGTGTAGTAATAATTATTACAACAGAGCAGAATACAATTGCATGTAACAACACTCGTACTAATGTTGCACGATAAACAATCGACCTAAAAATACAAGACTTGATCAATTTTGCACGATAAACCATGAAGTCATGACGGTCCTGGACATTATTCCACTGCAGTTGTGATCGGAACATTAGTGATGATTGTCTTCACATTTTATATATTCATCATTCACTTCGCCTACAATAACTCTAGGGTGTTGCATGATATATATTATTGTGATGTAAGGTAATTTATTAAAATTACTTAAAGTCTGCCCCCATATTCTGGTATTTTCTTGTTCATGATCCACTGAATCAATAAATAATGAAGGACATTTATTACGTAATGAATGTTGTTGTTTAGTTAATAGAATTAATGGTTTCTATAAGAATTACACTCTCATCACAATTTGGTAGAGCGGCCTCCGATATGGTGAATGAGTTCAAAAAGATCAGGTAACAGGAAAATAATTGCAGAACGGCGGTAAAGCTGGTCAGCAGGGAGCAAGTAGTGGGGTGTTTGTAAACCCCTATATAGAGTATCTTTGTTGTATTAGTTGAAGTTACCTACTAACATGTAGTATAGTATATTTCCAGTGTTCTATCCGTTGGTTTTTGCTGTCCTTGTGTTCTGAGGAAGCCCACAAGAGATCGAAACGTCAGTAATCTGTATTGTTTTCTTTTGTGAAGCTGTCACAATGCCTTCTAGGGGTTCATAATACACATCACTACTTGTCAATACTTTCTAGGGGTTCATAGTCATCTCACTAGTTGTCAATGCTTTCTAGGGGTTCATACAACACATCACTATTTGTCAATGCTTTGTAGCGGTTCATACGACACCTCATTACATGTCAATGCTTTCTAGGGGTTCATAGTACACCTCATTACATGTCAATGCTTTCTAGGGGTTCATAGTACACCTCATTACATGTCAATGCTTTCTAGGGGTTCATAGTACACCTCATTACATGTCAATGCTTTCTAGGGGTTCATACTACACCTCATTACATATCAATACTTTCTAGGGGTTCATAGTACACCTCATTACATGTCAATGCTTTCTAGGGGTTCATAGTACACCTCATTACTTGTCAATACTTTCTAGGAGTTCATACTACACCTCACTACTTGTCATTACTTTGTAGGAGTTCATAATACACCTCACTACTTGTCAATACTTTGTAGGAGTTCATACTATACCTCACTACTTGTCAATACTTTGTAGGAGTTCATACTACACCTCACTACTTGTCAATACTTTCTAGGAGTTCATACTACACCTCACTACTTGTCAATACTTTCTAGTGGTTCATACTACACCTCACTACTTGTCAATACTTTCTAGTGGTTCATACTACACCTCACTACTTGGCAATACTTTCTAGTGGTTCATACTACACCTCACTACTTGGCAATACGAGCACTGGAGGTTTCCACTACAGTAAGACTATTGATGTGTTCTGTGCTTGCCAGCTAAGAAGAACTGCATTATGTTGAAATCTTTAGGGTAGCTTCATCAAATCGTATTTTCTCTTGGACTGCAGTGACCCTGGCAGTCTAGCTTTGCCACATTGAACTATTAGCTGTGAAGCTTTTATAGCATCAGAACTGATACTTCTGTGTTTTAGTCACATCTTTGTTGTTTCCTTGAGTCTCTTTTTGTGCCCACCATATGACCAATTATCAGGTGGCATGTCCTTTGAATAATGTTGCATTTACCACAGCCGGTGTGAAAGAAAATCAATCTGTCTCTAGCAAGATCGCCTACAGAACCTTGCATTCACCACAGCCCGTCTGAAAGGATCTCTGTCTCTAGCATGATCCCCTACAGAACGTTGCATTTACAACAACCCATCTGAAAGAATCTCTGGTTCTAGCCAGATCCTACAGAACGTTGCATTTACAACAGCCGGTGTGAAAGAATCTCTGTCTCTAGCAAGATCCCCTACAGAACGTTGCATTTACAACAGCCCTTCTGAAAGAATCTCTGTCTCTAGCAAGATCCCCTAGAAAACGTTGCATTCACCACTGCCGGCCTGAAAGAATCTCTGTCTCTAGCCAGATCCTACAGATCACAGATATTTATATTTTTTTACAATTTCAAGTTCTTGATTGTTGATGATGAATTTAGGTTGGATTTTTGCTGTGTCAATAGACAGTATCCTGGTTTCAGAGCAATACAACACAAAATAGCGTCCTTGGTATAATTTAAACTGTCACGCAGACAACTTGTTTGGGAATAATATATTCTAAGCTGAACTCTAAAATTTCCACAATATCGTGCTTCTTAAAAGGTCTGCTATTTCTTCCAAAACCATTCGCTAGTGTTATACATTAAAGCAGAACACGAATATACTTTTTTCTTCTTAGTCCATGTCTTTGCATTGTTCCATTACTGTAAAAAAAAAGTAAAGTGCCCCGTCACGTCAAGTGGCGTACAGGGAATATGGTTTTAGTGACCATAATTTTTACAGACCTTCAGAATATGATTTTTTGGGATAATGAGGTCGGTATTACGCCCGTGCTGCTTTAATTTCTCAGAAAAAAAATCCGGTACCAATCTAAGGCTGGGTGAACCTGGAAGCCGTCGATCAGGATCGAACCCGACCTCTTGTCCTCAGTAGTTGAGTTCATTAACCACTAAGTTATCGCAGCTCCCGTCCATTTCTGTATCTTGTGCTATTTCCTTTCTTGCATCGATATAGTAAGCTCTTTGTGGATTTGCTATCTCTCTCGCTTGTGACACTGGTTCTGTTATCACATTTAACTCTTGTTTAATCAATCATGACAGCTCTCACCTTATTTCTCTCACCTTCCAGACTTTTCAAATTTCAAGCAGACAGATCCCCAGATATTTCAACATGAAGACTCGTGCAGTACTGACTTCCCTTGCTATTGCTGTTCTCTTTGTGGCAGCAGCAGGTAATTACTACATTTGTCTGTCCACCATTTCATCCAAGTCATTTATATGTTTATAGATACATTAATCCACCCATTGATTTAAACATTCATTATTTTTTTAACTATAAAAGTATTGTTTCCCAAAAAGTTCATCCTGTTTCATAGATTCATAACAAACCAAATCGCTGAAGCTCTGTCGTGCTTACGATTGTTGAATGAATATTACATTTATCTCACATTATTGCAGTATCATATTTATATTACAATAATTAAATTAGCATTCAAGACCAAGGAAAAGTATTCAACCCATCAAACAGAGAACAACTGTGGGAGATACTAACAACATATTGAGCATAGGCATTAAGCCAACATCTAACCAACCTAATTAAAAGGCTTTTTACATCATCAGCAGGACCAGAGTAAGAACAGCAGCAGGCCATACAGGCCACTCCGAAGTCAGATCAGATGTAAGACAGTGGTGTATACTATCTCCCCTATTGTTTATTTCACACATGACCTACATATGCAAATTAGCCAACACGTCGCAGACAGAGGAGATCAACGAGCGTTTATTTGCAAACGATCAGGCACTAATACATGGTAAAATAGAACTACAAGAACATTAAAATAGACTAAACAGCACAGGCACTCAAAACAACATGAAAATCAATATCAACAAAACAGAAGTCATGAATATCGCAACAGAGAAACAGAAGATCAACATAACTATAGACGGCAGACAAGTAAAACCAGCAGACGAATTTAAATACCTAGGAAGCCTAGGGACAAACGACAATTCACAAACAGCAGAAATAGACTCAAGAAAAATAAAGCTTGTCAAATCATCGGACAACTATCACCATTGTTGTTCACCAAAGAAATAACTTTCGAGACAAAAGGGGCACTATAGAATACAAACGTCGTTATTCCATTGTGCTTCCATTGCCAATCCTGGATCCTACATACAAGCACAATAAGAAAAATAACCTCTGCTGAAATTAAATGTGTTAGACGAATGATAGGAAACAGCCTGAGAGATAAGATCAAAAATGAAGAACTGAGAAAAAAAAGCTAGGAAAAATCCTGCCAAGTAGTACATAAATAAGCAGGTAAAATGGTTTGGCCACGTGATAAGGCAGAAAGATCAAAACAAACAGAAAGAGCCCTCTATAAACTTTGCGAGAACACCAGACCAAAGGGCCGACTACGAAAACAGATGGATTGCTGTAATATTAGAAACTCTAGGAAACATAACTGCAGCAGACAACAAACTATATCAGCCCTCGACTTTGAAAGACAAAAGAGAAAGGAAAAAAAGAAGAAAAAAGAAGAGCAAAAGGAGAAGAGGAAGATGAAGATTAATTAAATGGAAATTAAAAACTGATATTGAGTTGTGAGGTGATCGTTGAAATCGGTAAATTTTACTGGAAAGTGCTGGAGTTTGGAAAGGAAGTCCCAAAATCGAGCTACATTCTAGAACAATGAATGAGATATTCTTTTTTCTTAATCCTCTAAACTCTGATCGGAGCATAGGGCAACTACAAGAGAGCTCCACCCAATCCGATCTGGGGCAAACATAAACAACTCTCACCAAGACCTGCTAGCCTCTTTTATTTCATCATGAATGGTTCGGTGCCATGTCCCCAATGTTCTGTTTCTTTTTCGTCAATCAATAATATAACTACCACGTAAATGAGATGTGTCAGACGTACTATGGTTTGAGAGACCCAACAAATGACGTAGAGAACAAAGGAGACTGGTATCAACCTCGAAGTAGAAGATGTAATAAGGCAACGTTTTAAATGGAGAGCGGGTGGTCGAACAGTTAACATGTCGTGCTCCTAATCAGGAGAACACGAGTTCGAATCATGGTTAGGGGGCAACAGTTATTTTCTATTGGGGGTAAAATAAAAGCTTAGACCGGATCACCTCGTGACGACTGCACTGGAAAAATAGCCTTTATTCTGTGGTCCAATCAGGCCCCTCCTTCACCTTCCCTGCTCCACCGTAAGGTCCTGATTACAGAATTGGGAAAATGCCGTAAATATTTTTTGCTCCTTTATTTAAAACACAAACGAATTAAATGACAGTTCAAACAGCAATAAAGGAACAATTACACACAATCCACAATAATAAAGGAATTATTAAAAAAAGAGTCAACACAACAATAAAGGACAAATTAAATGCAGTCCACACAACAATAAAGAAACAATTAAACACAGTCCACGCAACAATAAAGGAATAACTAAACACAGTCCACACAACAATAAAGAAACAATTAAACACAGTCCACACAACAATAAAGGAACAATTAAACACAGTCCACACAACAATAAAGAAACAATTAAACACAGTCCACACAACAATAAAGGAACAATTAAACACAGTCCACACAACAATAAAGAAACAATTAAACACAGTCCATACAACAATAAATAAACAATTAAACACAGTCCACACAACAATAAAGAAACAATTAAACACATTTCACACAACAAAAAAGAAACAATTAAGCACAGTCCACACAACAATAAAGAACCAACTAAACTCAGTTCATCATCATGTGCATACCGGTTGACGTAGGCGATCATGTCCTTCCACAATCTTGTATCTACAGTGCATCGTATCAGTTCTGTTGTTCGCAAATCAATTCAGTGGAAGAGGTACGTTTACAGCACTCGGAAAAAATGACAAATAATCAACAACAGAAAAAAATATGGACCAAAGCAGGATCGAACCCGTACTCAGTGGCACAGCTTTGGCACAAAATAGCATTTCAGAAAATGAAAAATATCTTATACAACAAATCTATGTCAATAGAAGTGAGAAAGAGAGTTCATCGGTGATATATAGAACCAATACTGACCTATGGAAGCGAATCATGGACAGTAGACAAACAAATGAAAAAACGATTAAAGGCCACAGAGATGGGATTTCTCAGAAGAATGTTGAAAGTTCCCTGGACAGCTAAAAAGACTAATTAAGAAATTCTCAAAGAGGCCAACACAAAAAGAGAACTCCTAAAAAAATCAGAAAGAAACAATCAATAATTTGTGGGCACATCATGAGAAGAGGAAAGTTGGAATACTTGGTTACAACTGGCAAAATAAAAGGAAAGAGAGATCGCGGACGAAAAAGAGAGAACATACTGGATAGCTTGGTGTTATGGCATGGAAAATAGTCAACAACAGAACTGGAGACAAATAATAATAAATGAATATTATTATACATGGAAACTTCCGAGGCAATAATCAGCGAATCAATTCTGAGGAAGAGATATGTTTACAGCACTCGGAAAAAATAAAAAAATAATCAACAACAGAAAAAAAATGGACAAAAGCAGGATCGAACCCGTACTCAGTGGCACAGCTTTGGTCCATATTCAAACACAACAATGATCATGGAACAACAGCTGGTTGAGAGGAGAAGAAGTATGACTTTTGCTGATGATATTCTGGTACATCGACAGGGAAGAGACAGACGGGGAATCGCCTCCACAATGCAAGACGAACTCGATCGCATTTCTTCCTGGTGTGGGGTTTCATGTGCCTTGGTTAATCTTAATAAAGCATCAGTTTCATGGTTCTCACTTAACAATCATATCGTTTATACGACCACACCGGTAGTACGAATGGGGGCTAATGAGATGACCAGGGACAAGTTGATGACATACCTCGGAGTTAAGTTTGATCGCAGCCTGTGTTTTTGGGACCACGTCGACCATGCGATAACAAAATCCCGCAAAGGATTAGCCGCCTTGAATGTCATGGCAGCTGCCAACATCGAGCAGAGGCTACTTACTCTTCTGTTCCAGGGATTAATCCTGGCACCAATCGAGTATGCCCTGGCAATTCTTACTGTCAGTACGACTCAAATTGATAGGCTGGAGAAAATACATAATGAAGCCATGCGCATTATCCTGGGATGTACGAGGGACACTCCCTGTGTAGCAATGAGGTATCTTCTTGACTTTCCAACCATGGATGACAGAATCAAGATCTGGAGAGCACGAGCATACCTGAAGATTAGTACAGATACAGAGCATCCATTGCACCACGTGCTCAACACAGTGAAAGGTGCAAGGCTAAAAAGAGGCAAATCATGGGTGGGTCGAGCAGAAAATGTCATCAAACAGGTCTGTGGTCTTACCAATATCAGCATTGGTGAGGAGTGGATACCAGTGCCTACGTCAGTCAAGGGGACTTTCTCGTGTATTGTCACACTCAACAGGAAAAGTAGGGAACAGAACCCGGTCGTGGTTAATGTCGAGGTCAACGGTCTCACCTGCGATAACACCGATGAGAAAGATGCAGTCATCTATACAGACGGATCTGTAATACGTCACCAAAGAAGTGCATGGGCCTTTACAGCACGCTCGGCAGGCAGAATAGTCAAGGAAGACAGTGGTGCATACGCCATTACCACGAGTAGCATGACAATGGAGGCGATGGCAGTGACCAAGGCATTCAAATGGTTAGAGTCACAAGACTACAACCACGCATGTATACTGAGTGATTCGATGAGCATGATTAAAAAAGTGGAGGCGGGCTCTGTACGCATGTAATGGGTAGAGTCGTTGCAGAAATTCAAAATACGTAAGGTCACCTTTGTCTATGTCCCTGGGGAAGCGGGAGTACGAGGAAATGAAATAGCGGACAGGTTGGCTAGAGTAGTATACAAGGGTGTATTTGACCCGCATTTGGCCCGTAAATTAACAAAGATATATAGTGTGGTGCTCAGCGCACCACATGTACATGAGAGACAGGGGGAGTTAATCATGCCATTTCGTGTCGGGATGTTGACCTCTAGTCCCGGTGACACCGGAAGTGATCTGTTTATGTCTGGTGTGTGCTGACTTTGGCGTTCTTGATGTACTTGATCGATAGTGATAGGTTAGTAGATTATAAAACATCAATGCTGATAAGGCGGTCAGGTGACCTTGTTATCTCGGTGACCGTAAGGTGTGACCGTATATTAGCTTCCTTCATAGACTTCCCTCCATTGTAACACTTACTCATTCTCCCCATTTAAGCGCATTATCTCTCCTTCCCTTCACTAGACTTCTCACTCCTAGACGTGTCTCCTACCAGGCCAGCTTCCCTCCTCTCTCTCTCTCTCCTAACATTCCACCATCCATCGTATATTTAGGTTCCGTCTCTCTCTCGCTCCCTCTCCATCTCTGTCTCTTTCGCACTCGCTATCTCTTTCAACATCGCTGTCTCTATCTCTCGCTATCTCTCTCCCTCTCCATCGCTCTCTCCCCCTCTCCATCTCTGTCTCTTTCGATCTCGCTATCTCTCTCCTTCGCTGTCTCTATATCTCGCTATCTCTCTCCCTCTCCATCGCTCTCTCTCCCTCTCCATCTCTGTCTCTTTCGCTCTCGCTATCTATCTATCCCTTTCCATCTCTGTCTCTCGCTATCTCTCTCCCTCTCCAGCTCTGTCTCTTTCGCTCTCGCTATCTTTCTCTCTCTCTCTCGCTATCTCTCTCGGTATCTCTCTCTCGATATCTCTCTCTCTCTCCATTGCTGTCTCTCTCACTCTCGCTCATTCTCTCTCGGTCTTTCTACCTCGCCATTTCTGTCTCTCTCGCTATCTCTCTCCCTCTCCATCGTGTTCTCTCTCTCCCTCTCCATCTTTCTCGCCTATCCTCTCTTAGAAGTCTAACCAATCTGGCCACCCTCCCTCCTTTCCCTTTATCTCTCCCACATCGTTCCGCCCTCCCGTATATTTTAGCGTCCCTCTTATTGTAACACTTGATTATTCTCACCCTTTAGGCCTAGCACCTCGCCTTCCTTCTCCTAGACTTCTCTGTATCTCTCTCTCGCTCTCTCTCTCTCGCTCTCTCTCTCTCTTCTAACCCCTACTAGACTTCTTTCCTACCATTCGTACTTTATACACATCACCATTAATACAACCGAAATTCCTTTTATTGATAACCTACCACATCGTTATGAGAAACTTACACCGTAAAATATACCACTACAACACAGACCGCTAGACTGAACAGTACTATGAAAATAACCTTCCGTGTATCAATCGCGCTTATAACTCGAAGTTTCACATGCAACTGGTAAATAAAAGTTGGACGACACTATTTCACTCTCGACTAACATCTAGGCTAACCAATCAGAGAAGAGGATTTCTATCGGACACCCATCAACGAAATGACTGACCTTTAGATTAACCAATCAGAGAAGAGGATTTCTATCGGACACCCATCAACGAAATGACTGACCTTTAGATTAACTAATCAGAGAAGAGGATTACTGTTATCGTGATAACTGACCTCATTTTCAACTTGAAGTGCTGTCGAGTCTGACGCATGGGTTACTTTAAATCGATTCGGCCCTGATACAATCCACCTAGCGGGTCAATGGTGGGGGAAATAATACAGGTGGCGGGTTACTTGAACGCGCTTTGACCCCTGATGCAATACCAGGAGTTCCATGACAGTCATAAATAGTTGGACACAATGAGCAGGAAGTTATATTCAAGGTCCAAAAAATTAGACCGAATCGCAAACATTTTATCCCCATAACAAAAAAATAGGCTCAAATTCAAAAAGGCGACATATAAAAACCCTAAAAATCTACGCCCATACTCATACTAGTTAAAAACATCGAACTAATAGTTATATTGAAAGTCCCAAAATTAGACCAAATCGCAAAAATTTTACCCCCAGAACACAAAAATTTAGGCTCATACTCAAAAAGTCGACCTTAAAACAATACAAATCTACTCCCATACTCATAAAAGTTAGACACATCGAACAGATAGTTACTTCCAAACTCCAAAAAGTTAGACCAAATCGTAAACATATTACCACCAGGTCACAAAAATTTAGGCTCATAAGCAAAAAGTCGATCTCAAAACCCTACAAATCTACTCCCATACTGATACTAGTTAGACACTTCGAACAGATAGTTACATCCAAAGTCTCAAATAGTTAGGCCAAATCGCAAACATTTTACCCCAGAACACAAAAATTTAGGCTCATACTCAAAAAGTCGACCTCAAAATCATACAAATCTACTCACATAGTCATACTAGTTAGACACAACGAGCAGGAAGTTATATTCAAGGTCCAAAATGTTAGACCAAATCACTAAGATTTTACCACCAGAACACACAAATTTAGGCTCATATTCAAAAAGTCGACCTTAAAACTTTACAAATCTACTCCCATACTCATAATTGTTAGACACATTAAACCGATCGTTATTTCTAAAGCCCAAAAAGTTTGGCCAAATCGCAAATATTTTACCCACAGAACACAAAAACGAAGGCTCATATTAAAAAAGTCGACCTAAAAATCCCAAAAAGCTACTCACATAGTCGTAATAGTTAGACACAACGAGTAGAAAGTTATATTCTAGGTCCAAAAAGTTTGGCCAAATCACTAAAATTTTACCCACAGAACAAACAAAAATATAGACTCATATTTAAAAAGTCGACCTCTAAACCATAAAAAAAAAAATCTACTCCCATACTCATACTAGTTAGACACAACGAGCAGATAGTTATATTCAAAGTCCCAAAAACTTTATTTTAGACATCCCCATAGCAAAAATGTACTTTTAAATCACTTTTGAAATTGTTACCCCTTTACAATTTTTAGGGATATGCCCATAAATTCGGTAAAAATAGTAAATTTTCTCTCTAGGCATTCCCAAAACTTTATTTTAGACATCCCCATTGCAAAAATTTACATTAAAAATCACTTTTAGAATTTTACCCCCTGAATATTTTTTAGGGATACGCCCATAATATCGGTAAAAATAGTAAATTTACACTCTAGGCATACCCCAAACTTTATTTTAGACATCCCCATTGCAAAAATTTACATTAAAAACCACTTTTAGGATTTCACCCCCTCATTTTTGATGGTTACGCCCAGGAAATCGATAAAAAATTGAAATTTAAACTCAAGGCATACCTCAAACTTTATTTTAGACATCCCCATACCAAAAATTTACTTAAAAATCACTTTTGAAATTGTCACCCCCTTACCATTTTAGAGGGATACGCCCATGGAATCGATACAAATCGTAAATTTAGCACGTAGGCTTACCTAAAACTTTATTTTAGACATCCCCACACCAAAAATGAACTTAAAAATCACTTTTGAAATTGTTACCCCCCCCCCCCCTTACCATTTTTGTGGAATACGCCCCTGAAATCGATAAAAAAAAATTGAAATTAACCTCAAGGCATACCTCAAACATAATATTTGACACCCCCATATATCAACATCCAACAAAAAAACAACAAAAAGTTAGTAGTAGTAGCGGCGGTAAACCCACTCCAAACGTGCACGTGCATGCACCGAAACTGCACTGCAATGTGCAAAAAAAAAATTACATTCGGGTGGGTTTACCGCTACTACTACTACTAGCTTTTTGTTTTTTTTTGTTGTTGGAATTTGATATGTAGGGGTGTCAAATATTATGTTTGAGATATGCCTTGAGGTTATTTTTCAATTTTTTATCGATTTCAGGTGCGTATCCCTCAAAAATGGTAAGGGGGTGACAATTTCAAAAGTGATTTTTAAGTAAATTTTTGGTATGGGGATGTCTAAAATTAAGATTGAAGTATGACTTGAGGTTAAATTTCAATTTTTTTCGATTTCATGGGCGTAACCCTAAAAAGTGATATAGGGGTAAAATCCTATCTATCTATCTATTGACCTTTCGAGCCGTAACCGGCCCATAGGGCGTAGACCAAGATACACCTTCTCCTATATGAATTTTTGTTCTAGCAGTTTTCTTTTAAAGATATTTTATTAAATCTCGCCATCTGTCTCTGTTCTGTGCAAGCAGTTCTATCTCATTGAGGGAGCCGATTCCTGCTGCTCTTGCCTCTCTCATCAATGTTCTTCTCAGTGTCTCCCTGGGTCTTCCTCTTTTTCTTTTACCTGTTGTTTCCCATATGAGGGCTTGCTTTGCTATTCGATTATTATCTCTTCTCATCACATGTCCAACGTATGACCATCGTCTTTTCTTTATTACTGAAGATATTAGTGGTTGATTGGCGATTTCTCTAATTTCCTCGTTTGTTTTGAATTCGTTCCATTCTATACCAAGTATTTTCCTTAGACATTTATTTTCGAATGCGTTCAACTTTGTTTCTATATCTCTTGTTGTTTTCCAGCTTTCACACGCATACGTAAGGGTTGATAGTACATTTGATTTGAATAGCCTAAGTTTTGTGTTTGTGCTAATGAGTTTTGATTTCCACAACTTTTCAAGGCTTCTGAAAGACATTGCTGCTTTAGCCAGTCTGATTCTAATTTCTTTGCTCGTATCCCCTTCTCGATCAATGTGACTTCCAAGATAGATAAAGTGATCGATCTCTTCTACTGATTTGTTTTCCATGTATATTTTGTCACTTGTTGGAATTAAACTTTTCATGACTTTAGTCTTTTCATGATTGACCTCAAGCCCAATTTTGCTGGCTATTGATGATAGTTCATTTGTGTTTTCCTGCATCGTTTTTATCTGACTGCTGATGAGAACTATGTCATCAGCAAAGTCGAGGTCCTCCAAATGGTCTCCTTGTATCCATTCGATGCCTTTATTACCAGTGCAGCATTTCTTCATTATGAAGTCCATAACAATTCCAAATAACAAGGGCGATAAAATACATCCTTGTTTAACCCCAGTTTCTATTGGGAAACATTCGCTCAGTCCTTCCTCTGTTCGAACTGCACATGTGTAACCATCATACATGTCTTTGATAATATTTATGATTTTTGATGGTAAACCATATTGCTTCAGAATTTTCCACAAAGAATCTCTATGAATACTATCAAATGCTTTTTTGAAGTCGATGAAGTTAAGTACAAAAGGTTTTGCTTTTCAATATGTTCCTCCAATATAAGTCGTAGAGTGAAAATGTGGTCAAGACAGCTTCTCCCTTTTCTAAACCCAGCCTGTTCTTCACGCATTACTGTATCTATTGAATCCTTTATTCTATTTAGGATGATTTTACAGAATAACTTTGAGGCAACTGACAAAAGTGTCACGCCTCTCCAGTTGTTACAATCTCTAAGATTGCCCTTTTTTGGGATCTTAACAATGATTCCTTTTTTCCATTTATGAGGCGTCTTCTCTGTTTTCCAAATGATGTTGAACATTTTTTGGAGATGTATTAAATTATGGCTATCAATTGCCTTGAGGATCTCAGCTGTTAACTTATCCTCTCCAGCAGCCTTGTTATTGGTCATTAGCTTTAAGGTGGTTTCTATTTCACTCAAGGTGAAGTCATCTAAATTTACATCTAATTCTGCTGCTGGTGTTTCAGCTTCAAAATCTATTAAACTGTGAGGTAGTGGACGGTTAAGAATTTCTTTGAAGTGTTCTGCCCAACGGGCTTTTATGTCTGCGCTTGTTGTTAGCATTAATCCAGATTTGTCTAGAATTGGTGTTCCACTGGATGTATAGGTGTTTGTCAGCATCTTTTGTACTGTATAGAGAGTTCTGCTGTCTCCTGTAATTGCAGCTGTCTCTGCTTTCTCTGCCAAGTTGTCTATATAAGCTCTTGTATCTCTTCTTGCCGAACTTTTCACTTTGTTGTCTAATTCTTTGTATGTTGCTTTTGCCAGAACCTTTCCAAGATCTGTCTTTACATTAGTCACGGCTCTCTTTGCTTCTCTTCTTTCTTTGATGTATTTCCATGTGGTGTCTGAGATCCAAGCTCGTTTTTCCATTTTCTTCAGTCCGGCACTTGCTTCTGCTGCTGTCATTAGTATTTTGCTCTGTGAGTCCCACATTTCATTGATATCTAAGTCTATTTCACCGAGTGCTGAATAACAATTACTTAGCTCTATGTTAAACTTTTCCTTTATGGCTTCATCTTTCAGTTTATGACTATCAATTTTATGTGTAATTGACCTCTTCTGTTGGTTTCTAAATTTTAATCTTATTTTCCCAATGCACAGGTTGTGGTCACTATTAACATCAGCACCTCTGTAAGCTCTTACATCTATTAATGATGATCTGAATTGTTGTTTAATACATAGGTGGTCAATTTGATTTGATGTTCTATCGTCAGGAGATATCCATGTTGTTTTGTGAATATTTTTGTGTGGAAATAATGTCCCACCTATAACTAAATTTTCTATTAAACATAATTCTATTAATCTTTCTCCATTCTGACTTGTTGTATTACAGCCTTCTCTCCCCATCACATGTTCCACTCCTGCGTTATCTTGTCCTACTTTGGCGTTGAAGTCTCCCATTACAATTAAAAGATCGTGTTTTGGTATTTTGTTTATAAGTTGTTGCAGTTGGTTATAAAAAACGTCCTTAACTTCATCATCAGCTTCGTTAGTAGGCGCATAACATTGAATAATTGAAAGTCTTCCATGTTTTGTTTTGTATCGTGTTCGTATCAGACGGCTATTTACCGGTTCCCATTCTAATAAACTTCTTGCAGCTTTGTCTGTCATCATTATGCCTACTCCTTCACGGTGTTTTCCATCTTCCCTTCCAGAAAAAACTACTATTTTATTATCAATAGATCTCCTACCTGTTCCAAGCCAGCGCATTTCGCTTAATCCTAAAATATCTAGATCGTATCTGTCCATCTCGCTCGCGACCTGTGCATGTTTCGACGGAGCGGCCATTGTTCGCACATTCCAGAATCCTATTTTTGTTGTTGTTTTTGGGCCGAAAAAACTATCACTATTATCTACTGCTAATTTACACATTCTGTATCAGGTCTACGTTTCATTAACAACATCGTTTTTACGATAGAGGCTTGTTAAACCTCTGATCAACGGTTCAATACCAAGCCGGAGAAAAATAATTCCTCCATTTTGGAAACAACAAAAATCATTTCCGGTTGTTTCCAAAAAAAAAAAAAAAAAAAATCCTATAAGTGGTTTTTAATGTAAATCTTTGCAATGGGGATGTCTAAAATAAAGTTTGGGGTATGCCTAGAGTGTACATTTACTATTTTTACCGATTTTATGGGCGTATCCCTAAAAAATAGTCATGGGTAAAATCCTAAAAGTGATTTTTAATGTAAATTTTTGCAATGGGGATGTCTAAAATAAAGTTTGGGGTATGCCTAGAGTGAAAATTTACGATTTTTACCGATTTTATGGGCGTATCCCTAAAAAATAGTAAGGGGGTAACAATTTCAAAAGTGATTTATAAGTACATTTTTGCTATGGGGATGTCTAAAATAAAGTTTTTGGGACTTTGAATATAACTATCTGCTCGTTGTGTCTAACTAGTATGAGTATGGGAGTAGATTTTTTTTATGGTTTAGAGGTCGACTTTTTAAATATGAGTCTATATTTTTGTTTGTTCTGTGGGTAAAATTTTAGTGATTTGGCCAAACTTTTTGGACCTAGAATATAACTTTCTACTAGTTGTGTCTAACTATTACGACTATGTGAGTAGCTTTTTGGGATTTTTAGGTCGACTTTTTTAATATGAGCCTACATATTTGTGTTCTGTGGGTAAAATATTTGCGATTTGGCCAAACTTTTTGGGCTTTAGAAATAACGACCGGTTCGATGTGTCTAACAATTATGAGTATGGGAGTAGATTTGTAAAGTTTTAAGGTCGACTTTTTGAATATTAGCCTAAATTTGTGTGTTCTGGTGGTAAAATCTTAGTGATTTGGTCTAACATTTTGGACCTTGAATATAACTTCCTGCTCGTTGTGTCTAACTAGTATGACTATGTGAGTAGATTTATATGGTTTTGAGGTCGACTTTTTGAGTATGAGCCTAAATTTTTGTGTTCAGGGGGGTAAAATGTTTGCGATTTGGCCTAACTATTTGAGACTTTGGATGTAACTATCTGTTCGATGTGTCTAACTAGTATCAGTATGGGAGTAGATTTGTAGGGTTTTGAGATCGACTTTTTGAGTATGAGCCTAAATTTTTGTGTTCTGGGGGTAAAATGTTTGCGATTTGGTCTAATTTTGGGACTTTCAATATAACTATCAGTTCGATGTTTTTAACTAGTATGAGTATGGGCGTAGATTTTTAGGGTTCTTTTATGTCGCCTTTTTGAATTTGAGCCTATTTTTTGTTATGGGGATAAAATGTTTGCGATTTGGTCTAATTTTTTGGACCATGAATATAACTTCCTGCTCATTGTGTCCAACTATTTATGACTGTCATGGAACTCCTGGTATTGCATCAGGGGTCAAAGCGCGTTCAAGTAACCCGCCACCTGTATTATTTCCCCCACCATTGACCCGCTAGGTGGATTGTATCAGGGGCCGAATCGATTTAAAGTAACCCATGCGTCAGACTCGACAGCACTTCAAGTTGAAAATGAGGTCAGTTATCACGATAGCAGTAATCCTCTTCTCTGATTAGTTAATCTAAAGGTCAGTCATTTCGTTGATGGGTGTCCGATAGAAATCCTATTCTCTGATTGGTTAATCTAAAGGTCAGTCATTTCGTTGATGGGTGTCCGATAGAAATCCTCTTCTCTGATTGGTTAGCCTAGATGTTAGTCGAGAGTGAAATAGTGTCGTCCAACTTTTATTTACCAGTTGCATGTGAAACTTCGTGTTATAAGCGCGATTAATTCACGGAAGGTTATTTTCATAGTACTGTTCAGTCTAGCGGTCTGTGTTGTAGTGGTATATTTTACGGTGTAAGTTGAATTTTTTTTCTGTTTTTCTCTTATCTCATAACGATGTGGTAGGTTATCAATAAAAGGAATTTCGGTTGTATTAATGGTGATGTGTATAAAGTACGAATGGTAGGAAAGAAGTCTAGTAGGGGTTGGAAGAGAGAGAGAGAGAGAGAGAGAGAGAGCGAGAGAGAGATACAGAGAAGGTTAGGAGAAGGAAGGCGAGGTGCTAGGCCTAAAAGGTGAGAATAATCAAGTGTTACAATAGGAGGAACGCTAAAATATACGGGAGGGCGGAACGATGTGGGAGAGATAAAGGGAAAGGAAGGAGGGTGGCCTGATAGGTTAGACGTCTAAGAGAGGATAGGCGAGAAAGATGGAGAGGGAGAGAGAGAACACGATGGAGAGGAAGAGAGATAGCGAGAGAGACAGAAATGGCGAGAGAGAAAGACCGAGAGAGAATGAGAGAGAGCGAGAGAGACAGCAATGGAGAGAGAGATACCGAGAGAGAGATACCGAGAGAGAGAGCGAGAGCGAAAGAGACAGAGCTGGAGAGGGAGCGAGAGACAGATATGGAAAGGGAGAGGGAGAGAGATAGGGAGATATAGAGATAGTGAAGGAGAGAGATAGCGAGATCGAAAGAGACAGAGATGGAGAAGGAGAGAGAGCGATGGAGAGGGAGAGAGATAGCGAGAGATAGAGACAGCGATGGTGAAAGAGATAGCGAGAGCGAAAGAGACAGAGATGGAGAGGGAGCGAGAGAGACGGAACCTAAATATACGATGGATGGTAGAATGTTAGGAGGGAGAGAGAGTAGGGAGGCTGGCCTGGTAGGAGACACGTCTAGGAGTGAGAAGTCTAGTGAAGGGAAGGAGAGATAATGCGCTTAAATGGGGAGAATGAGTAAGTGTTACAATGGAGGGAAGTCTACGAAGGAAGCTAATATACGGTCACACCTTACGATTACCGAGATAACAAGGTCACCTGACCGCCTTATCAGCATTGATGTTTTATAAGCTACTAACCTATCACTATCGATCAAGTACATCAAGAACGCCAAAGTCAGCACACACCAGACATAAACAGATCACTTCCGGGGTCACCAGGACTAGAGGTCAACATCCCGACACGAAATGGCATGATTAACTCCCCCTGTCTCTCATGGACATGTGTTGCGCTGCGCACCACACTATATATCTTTGTTAATTTACGGGCCAAATGCGGGTCAATACACCCTTGTATACTACTGGCTAGCTGCGCTGTCATTGAGGACGGGCAACCAACGGATCGGGGATACATCATCAATGCCCTCCGAGATGTGGGAAGAGCACAGGACTTCGACAAACACAGATTCACGTCACTTATTCGGATGATGGAAATGGGAGTTTAGATGGGCACAGCCAGAAATGAGAAACTTTGTGGCCGTGTAAGAAGACTTATCAACCAACATAGAACTGGAGTCGTCAGTCGCTGGACACTGAGGTAATTGCTGAGGAGCGGATTTGAGCACCTATGGACATGTTCGGAGTGCAATGATGACGACCCGCAAATAACTCAATAACTCAATAAAAAAAACTGTTAATCCAGTGATTATTCAAACCCACGATTTCCTGGTGGGACGAATCCAATATTTTTATCGAATTGGAATCGTAAAAGGTTCTCGAATCTTCCGAATCTCGAGTCTTTATCCTTCATATAGTAATTAACAGTTTTAAAAAAGATAATTGAAAGACTTTCATTTCCTCTTGGGTGTGAAAATCACTGTTTCGCTGGCTGAAAAGTGGACGTACGTGTTCTAATTTAAGCAAAATTTAAAATGTGTGTTTATTTAAAAACAAATTGAAGAATAGAGTTTCTTTAAATATACCTATAATTTTTAATTTTTTTTTTAAATAGCAAATGACTTTTACACTTAGTAAATCAAGTCAGTAATATAAACTTAAAACTCTTGTATCTTGAGAATTATTTCCATTTTCATGACATGATCTTAAAATAAAATGTTTGAGCAACAATGTCGTGGCTTTACAATAGTGCTCTGAATGTCCCTCAGTACTCCACAATGCTGATATTACTTCCATAACTTGATTTTTGTCTAGTAAACCGATTCCCCGAACAGATTAAAAAAAGAATGAACAAAACATAGCAACATATAGTTATATAGGCGTATATGGCTGTGAATCATGGACATCATCACTAACAGCAAGGAAGAAAATCGATTCACTCGAAACAAAATGCTACATAAATATCCTTAAGATACCTTGGATAATAAAAAAAAAAGAACTAAAAAAAAAAGAAATGAAGATATTAAAAGATCTAAATATAACAAATAACTGGCTTAAGATCACCATTATATAGAGGAAATTAAGGTACTATCGCCACGTCAAAAGAAACAGCGGGCTGGAAAGAACAATATACGAAGACATGGTTCCTTGACGACGCACCAGGGGCAGGCCAATAAGAAAGTGGTTTCATGACATCAAGGAGACGTCGAACATGACAACAAAAGTAATGAAACAGACATTCTTTCAGCCGGGTAGTGGCGAATACAACGTTCTGTAAAGGAAATGCGACCTGGTGATGATGATGAGACACGTAAAGCAACTGGTCAAGTGTACTGCGTTCTAAACTTGCAACCAAGTTAGATCAATCATTTCTTGTGTGGGTTCTCTTTTATTTTAAGTATGTGACTTTGCAGCCGCAGATTATCTCATGTCCTTCAACCCTCCACTGTCTATTTCACATCATCACCAACTCTATAACTATTTCCAGAGTGCCTTGTCGGACGAAATCAACCTCTAGGATCCAATCCATGTTTTCGAAGTGTTAATCAGTGCACCATTCCACTGCAAGGTCTCCTGCATTCCAGGGAATCTGACTCCGATTATCGAGCTGCCTTAGCGAACATTGATGAAGTCTGTATGTAAGTAAAATAGTAAAACGTCACGAATTAAACCATTGTGATTATTTCCCCTTTTTTAGAGAACGACAATACAACTCTTTAATTTCTTACTTCCCCTTAAATGTTATGATCTTCAGTATCCTCTACTATTGACTCCCAGTTTAAATGGTCATCAAACATTTGCAGATGTTTGTCTTTACTTTCACTTCAGCTTCAGTCAACTTAGTTCTACATGTGTGTGTTTACAGTCAACTTAGTTCTACATTTGTATATTTACAGTCAACTTAGTTCTACATGTTTGTGTTTACAATCAACTTAGTTCTTAATGTTTGTGTTTACAATCAAGTTAGTTCTAGATGTCTTGTTTACAATCAAATAAGTTCTACATGTTTGTGTTTATAATCAACTTAGTTCTACATGTGTGTGTGTACAGTCAACTAAGTTCTACATATGAGTTTTTACAGTAAACATAGTTCTACATGTTTGTATTTACATTCAACTTAGTTCTACTTGTGTGTGTGTACAGTCAACTAAGTTCTACATATGAGTTTTTACAGTCAACTTAGTTCTACATGTTTGTGTTTACATTCAACTTAGTTCTACTTGTGTGTGTGTACAGTCAACTAAGTTCTACATATGAGTTTTTACAGTAAACATAGTTCTATATGCGTGTGTCTCCAGTCATCTTAGTTTTTCTTCTACCTTTTAGCTCCCAGTGGAGCATATGTCTTCAATAAACACTTTCCAAGTCGTTCTGTTTTTTGCAATTCTTTTAAGATCACTCCATGTCTTCCCCATCATCTTCATCTCTGCTTCGATCTGTTTTCTCCAAGAATTCCTTGGTCTTCCTCTTTGTCTTTTCCCCTGGGGATTCCAAAAAAGGGCCTGTTGTGTAATACTCTCAGTTGGCTTCCGTAGTGTGTGTCCTATCCATCGCCATCGTCTTTGCTGTCTCTCTTTATCCACTGGTATTTGACCGGTACATTTCCATAATTCCACGTTAGTGACTTTGTCCTGCCATTTCCATCCCTTTATTCTGCGCAAGCATCCATTAATGAAAGTCTGTACCTTCGTGATTGTCAATTTTGTTATTCTCCATGTTTCACAGCCATATAATAGGACCGACTTAAGATTTGAGTTGAAAAATTTTTTTTGGGTATTTAGATTAATTTCTTTGGATTTCCATATGTTTCCCAGTGCAATGAAAGCTCCTCTTGCTTTTTAAATCCTTATTTTGGTATAATTTTCTGTTCCTCCCTCTTTATCTATATTACTGCCCAGATATATAAGATTGTACGTCTAGTAGAGGTATTTCTCCTAGTTTTATTTGGTTATTGCCAACTGCATTAATTCTCATAATGTTGGTCTTATCTCTATTAAACTTTAGTCCTAGCTGTTGTGATCTCTCATCTAATATACTCATTTTATCATGCATCTGTTGATGGCTGTGTGATAGGAGAGCTATGTCATCAGCAAAGTCTAAATCATCAAGTTGTTTGGTCAGTGACCACTGGATCCCATTTCTGTTGTTTTGAGTTATTTTCATAATCCAATCTATGGCCAGTAGAAAGAGAAATGGAGACAGAAGGCATCCTTGCCTTACTCATGTTTATCTTAGTTCTACATGTGTGTCTTTACTGTCAACTTAGTTCTACATGTGTGAGTTTATAGTTAACTTAGTTCTACGTGATTGTGTTTACAGTCAACTTAACTCTACATGTTCTTGTTTACATTCAACTTAGTTCTACATGCTTGTGTTTTCAGTCAAATTAGGTCTACATATGTGTGTTCACAATCAACATAGTTCTACATGTGTTTTCACAATCAATTTAATTGTACCTGTGTGTGTTCACAATCAACTTAGTTCTACATGTGTGTGTTAACAATCAACATAGTTCTACATGTGTGTGTTAACAATCAACATAGTTCTACATCTTTGTGTTTACAGTCAACATAGTTCTACATTTTTGGGTTTTCAATCAACTTAGTTCTGCATGTGAGTTCACAATTAACTTAGTTCTACAAGTGTGTTCACAATCAATTTAATTGTACCTGTGTGTGTTCACAATCAACTTAATTCTACCTGTGTGTGCTCACAATCAACATAGTTCTACATGTGTGTGTTAACAATCAACATAGTTCTACATGTTTGTGTTTACAGTCAACTTAGTTCTACATGTTTGTTTTTACAGTCAACTTAGTTCTTCATGTGTGTCTTTACAGTCAACTTAGTTCTACAGCTTTTGTGTTTACAGTCAACTTAGTTCTACATGTTTGTGTTTACAGACTACTTAGATCTAGAAGTTTGTGTTTACAGACAACTTAGATCTGCATTTTGTGTTTACAGACAACTTAGTTCTATATGTTTGTGTTTACAGACATCTTAGTTCTAGATGTTTGTGTTTACAGATAACTTAGTCCTAGATGTTTGTGTTTAAAGACAACTTAAATCTACATGTTTGTGCTTACATTCAACTTAGTTCTAGATGTTTGTTTTTACAGTCAACTTAGTTCTACATGTTTGTGCTTACATTCAACTTAGTTCTAGATGTTCTTGTTTACAGTCAACTTAATTCTAGATGTTCTTGTTTACAGTCAACTTAGTTCTATATGTTCTTGTTTACAGTCAACTTAGTTCTAGATGTTCTTGTTTACAGTCAACTTAGTTCTAGATGTTCTTGTTTACAGTCTACTTAGTTCTAGATGTTCTTGTTTACAGTCAACTTAGTTCTAGATGCTCTTGTTTACAGTCAACTTAGTTCTAGATGTTTTTGTTTACAGTCAACTTAGTTCTAGATGCTCTTGTTTACAGTCAACTTAGTTCTAGATGTTCTTGTTTACAGTCAACTTAGTTCTAGATGTTCTTGTTTACAGTCAACTTAGTTCTACATGTTATTGTTTACAGTCAACTTAGATCTAGATCTTCTTGTTTACAGTCAACTTAGTTCTAGATGTTCTTGTTTACAGTCAACTTAGACCTTCTTGTTTACAGTCAACTTAGTTCTAGATGTTCTTGTTTACAGTCAACTTAGTTCTAGATGTTCTTGTTTACAGTCAACTTAGTTCTAGATCTTCTTGTTTATATTCAACTTAGTTCTAGATGTTCTTGTTTACAATCAACTTAGTTCTAGATGTTCCTGTTAACAATGAACTTAGTTCTAGATTGTTATTGGTTATTGGTTATGGATGGCCTCGGTATCACAGCAAACGAATTAAAATATATTAATTGCTCAACCGCCCGTGCCAGTGAAATCATCCGAATTACTAACTCATCTCCCAAACAAAGAAAGGTAACTGTAGTCCCCATCGTAGCAGTCTCAGCACACGCCAAAAGACATAAGGCGAAACCGCGCAGAAAGTGAAATCAAAACGGTTGAGACACACAGCTCACGGTGTGTACAGAGCACTTAACTCAGTAGCTCCTGCAACAAGCCGGACTTGGAATATGAGGAAACTGCAAGAAGGAACACTTTTCAGACATAGCCTTCAATGGTTCCTGCCGCCTATCCACCACATACCATGGGAGTTCACGTCCTCCCGAAAATGATGATCGTCATAGCACTTGATGATGTTAGGCCATCATTGATGACTCCAATTCCAAACATATAGACACACAGTGGTGGTAAGTTACCATTTTCAATCCAACAGAAGCCACATGACCTGTAGTTAGTAAAACCACAGAGAGAATATGATTTTGTGACCTTCACTGATTCATTCTTAGATGTGAATGTGTAGTTTTCACAAGAGGAGAAGTTTTCAACTACAGTGATCCCATTGTAGTTCTAGATGTTCCTGTTTAGTCTACTTAGTTCTATATGTTCTTGTTTACAGTCAACTTAGTTCTACATGTGTGTGTTTACAGTCAACTTAGTTTCTACATGTGTGTGTGTTTACAGTCAACTTAGTTCTACCTGTTTTTGTTTACAATCAACTTAGATGTGTGGTAGTGTGATGGAGCAAGCCACGTCACACTATATTATCGTACCGCGACAACTTCTGATGTCATGGTTCCAAATCACACTTGATGTGAGGTAGTACTATAGTTTTGCCAGTTTGACGACAGCAATTACAGCATGTTTTGTGGCATTTTAATTCTTTCTAGAATGCTGCGACTGCTCAATACCAAGTTACCAAATACAGCTATGATATTTTGCAGCATATAACAATGGCATATCATTTAGTATATCATCCATCTCAGTTTCCAGACATTTGTTTTTACAGTCATATTGGTTCCATATATTTGTTCTTACTGTCATCTAGGATCTCGATGTTTGCTCATACTGTCATCGTAGTTACAGACATTTCACCTTTCCGACATATTGATTCCAGACATTATTCTCTCCTCTGTCACTTTAGATCCAGACATTTGTTCTTACTATCACCTTGGTTCCAGACATTTGTTCTTACTGTGTTCTTGGTTCCAAATATTTGTTCTTATTGTCATCTAGGTTCTAGACATATGTTCTTACTGGCTTCTTGGTTCCAATATTTGTTCTTACTGTTATCTTAGTTCTAGGCATTTGTTTTTACTGTCATCTTGGTTCTAATTGTTCTTACTGTCATCTAAGATCTAGACATTTGTTCTTGCTGTGATCTTAGTTCCAGACAATTCTCCTTACCGTCATTATAGTTCCACACATTTTTTCTTACTGTCATCTTGTTTTCAACTATTTGTTCTTACTGTCATTTTATTTCAAGACATTTGTTTTCACTGTCATCTTGTTTACAACTATTTGTTCTTACTGTCATTTTATTTCAAGACATTTGTTTTCACTGTCATCTTGGTTCCAGACATTTGTTTTCACTGTCATCTTGGTTCCAGACATTTGTACTTACTGTCATCTTGGTTCTAGACATTTGTTCTTACTGTCATCTTGATTCTAGTCATTTGTCCTTACTGTCATTTTAGTTCTTGTCATTTGTCCTTACTGTCATCTTGGTTCTAGACATTTGTTCTTACTGTCATCTTGATTCTAGTCATTTGTCTTTAATGTCATCTTGGTGCTTGTCATTTGTCCTTACTGTCATCTTGGTTCTAGACATTTGTACTTACTGTCATCTTGGTTCTAGACATTTTTACTTACTGACATCTTGGCTCTAGACATTTGTACTTACTGTCATCTTGGTTCTTGGTTCGTGTCACTTGTCCTTACCGTCATCTTGGTTCTAGACATGTGTACTTACTGTCATCTTGGTTCTTGTCACTTGTCCTTACCGTCATCTTGGTTCTAGACATTTGTTCTTACTGTCATCTTAATTCTAGTTATTTGTCCTTACTGTTATTTTGGTTCTTGTCATTTGTCCTTACTGTCATCTTGGTTCTAGACATTTTTTCTTACTGTTATCTTAATTCTAGTCATTTGTCCTTACTGTCATCTTGGTTCTTGTCATTTGTCCTTACTGTCATCTTGGTTCTAGACATTTATTCTTACTGTCATCTTGGTTCTAGACATTTGTACTTACTATCATCTTGGATCTAGACATTTGTACTTACTAGCATCTTGGTTCTAGACATTTGGTCTTACTGTCGTCTTGGATTTAGACATTTGTACTTACTGTCATCTTGGATTAGAAGTTTGTCATTACTGTCATTTTGGTTCTAGACATTTGTTCTTACCGTCACATTGGTTCTAGACATTTGTCCTTACTGTCATCTTGGTTCTAGATATTTGTACTTACTGTCATCGTGGTTCTAGACATTTGTTCTTACTGTCATCTTTGTTTTAGACATTTGTTCTTATTGTCATCTTGGTTCTAGACATTTGTTCTTACTGTCATCTTGGTTCTAGACATTTGTACTTACTGTCATCTTAGTTCTTGTCATTTGTCCTTTCTGTCATCTTGGTTCTAGACATTTGTTCTTACTGTCATCTTGGTTCTAGACATCTTTACTTACTATCATCTTGGTTGTAGACATTTGTTCTTACTGTCATCTTTGTTCTAGACATTTGTACTTACTGTCATTTTGGTTCTAGACATTTGTTCTTACCGTCATCTTGTTTCTAGACATTTGTTCTTACTGTCATCTTGGTTTTAGACATTTGTACTTACTGTCATCTTGGTTTTAGACATTTGTTCTTAGTGTCATCTTGGTTCTAGACATGTGTTCTTACTGTCATCTTGGTTTTAGACATTTGTACTTACTGTCATCTTGGTTCTAGACAGTTGTTCTTACTGTCATCTTGGTTCTAGACATTTGTACTTACTGTCATCTTGGTTTTAGACATTTGTACTTACTGTCATCTTGGTTCTAGACATTTGTACTTACTGCCATCTTGGTTCCAGACATGTGTACTTACTGCCATCTTGGTTCTAGACATGTGTACTTACTGCCATCTTGGTTCCAGACATTTGTACTTACTGCCATCTTGTTTCCAGACATTTGTTCTTACTGTCATCTTTGTTCTAGACATGTGTACTTACTGTCATCTTGTTTCCAGACATTTGTTCTTACTGTCATCTTGGTTCTAGACATTTGACCTAAATGTCACCTTCGTTCTTGGCATTTGTCCTTACTGTCATCTTGGTTCTAGACATTTGTCCTAAATATCACCTTGGTTCTTGTCATTTGTCCTTGCTGTCATCTTGATTCTATAAATTTGGAACCAAGATGACAGTTAGGACGAATATACGGTGGAGGCACATATGTTGAACCAAAGAAGACGATGAACAAAAATTAAGTTGACTGTACACACACACATGTAGAACTAAGTTGACTGTAAACACTCACATGTAGAATTAAGTTGACTGTAAACACACACATGTAGAACTAAGTTGACTGTAAACACACACATGTAGAACTAAGTTGACTGTAAATACACACATATGGCACTAAGTTGACTGTCAATGCACACATGTTGAACTGATATGTTTGCAAATATTAACATATATACTCCTGTAACAGTGTACGTCTCAGATGTGGAATATCGTCTACTAAAGTAAGAGGGGCTGTGTAGTGAACTGCCAATTTCTTGGCCGCTGACCAGAACCAAAATAATTGAAAGAACAAATGTCAAGAAGGAAGATTACAGTGAAAGATTAAATTTGTTCTTACTGTCATATTGGTTCCATACATTTGTATTTCTGTCATATTTATTTTCCAGACATGTTTTCTTACTGTCATCTTGGTTCCAGACATTTGTTTTTACTGTCATCTTCTTCTAGACATTTGTCCCTACTGTCATCTTGTTTCCAGACATTTGACCTGAATGCATCTTGGTTCCAGACATGTTCCAACTGCCACCAGACATTTATTCTTACTGTCATCTTGGTTATAGACTTTTATTCTTACTGTCATCTTGGTTATAGACTTTTATTCTTACTGTCATCTTGGTTATAGACTTTTATTCTTACTATCATCTTGGTTCTATACATTTTTTTCTTTCTGTCATCTTGGTTATAGACATTTATTCTTACTGTCATCTTGGTTCTATACATTTTTTTCTTTCTGTCATCTTGGTTATAGACTTTTATTCTTACTATCATCTTGGTTCTATACATTTTTTTCCTTCTGTCATCTTGGTTATAGACTTTTATTCTTACTATCATCTTGGTTCTATACATTTTTTTCTTTCTGTCATCTTGGTTATAGACATTTATTCTTACTGTCATCGTGTTCTAGACATTTTTTCCTTCTGTCATCTTGGTTATAGACTTTTATTCTTACTGTCATCTTGGTTATAGACATTTATTCTTACTGTCATCTTGGTTATAGACTTTTATTCTTACTATCATCTTGGCTCTAGACATTTTTTTTCTGTCATCTTGGTTATAGACTTTTATTCTTACTGTCATCTTGGTTATAGACATTTATTCTTACTGTCATCGTGTTCTAGACATTTTTTCCTTCTGTCATCTTGGTTATAGACTTTTATTCTTACTGTCATCTTGGTTATAGACATTTATTCTTACTGTCATCGTGTTCTAGACATTTTTTCCTTCTGTCATCTTGGTTATAGACTTTTATTCTTACTGTCATCTTGGTTATAGACATTTTTTTTCTGTCATCTTGGTTATAGACTTTTATTCTTACTGTCATCTAGGTTATAGACATTTTTTTCTGTCATCTTGGTTATAGACTTTTATTCTTACTGTCATCTTGGTTATAGACATTTTTTTTCTGTCATCTTGGTTATAGACTTTTATTCTTACTGTCATCTTGGTTCTAGACATTTTTTTTCTGTCATCTTGGTTATAGACTTTTATTCTTACTATCATCTTGGTTCTAGATATTTTTTTTCTGTCATCTTGGTTATAGACTTTTATTCTTACTGTCATCTTGGTTATAGACATTTTTTCTTACTGTCATCTTGGTTATAGACATTTATTCTTACTATCATCTTGGTTCTAGATATTTTTTTTCTGTCATCTTGGTTATAGACTTTTATTCTTACTATCATCTTGGCTCTAGACATTTTTTCTTACTGTCATCTTGGTTATAGACATTTTTTCTTACTATCATCTTGATTTCAGGCATTTGTCCTGACTGTCATTTTGTTTCCATAAATTATGTCTTGACTGTCATCTTGGTTACAGATATTTGTCCTTACTAGTATATTGGTTCTAGACTTTTATCTTTACTTTCACCTTTTTTCCAGACATGTGTCCTGATTATCATCTTGGTTTCAGACATTTGTCTTGACTGTCATCTTGGTTCTAAGCACTTGTCTAGACTGTCATCTTGGTTCTAAGCACTTGTCTTGACTGTCATCTTGGTTCTAAGCACTTGTCTTGACTGTCATCTTGGTTCTAAGCACTTGTCTAGACTGTCATCTTGGTTCTAAGCAATTGTCTTGACTGTCATCTTGGTTCTAAGCACTTGTCTTGACTGTCATCCTGGTTCTAAGCACTTGTCTAGACTGTCATCTTGGTTCTAAGCACTTGTCTTGACTGTCATCATGTTTCTAAGCACTTGTCTTGACTGTCATCTTGGTTCTAAGCACTTGTCTTGACTGTCATTTTGGTTCTAAGCAATTGTCTTGACTGTCATCTTGGTTCTAAGCACTTGTCTTGACTGTCATCTTGTTTCTAAGCAATTGTCTTGAACTTCATCTTGGTTCTAAGCAATTGTCTTGACTGTCATCTTGGTTCTAAGCACTTGTCTAGACTGTCATCTTGGTTCTAAGCACTTGTCTTGACTGTCATCTTGGTTCTAAGCACTTGTCTTGACTGTCATCTTGGTTCTAAGCACTTGTCTTGACTGTCATATAGTTTCTAAGCACTTGTCTTGACTGTCATCTTGGTTCTAAGCAATTGTCTTGACTGTCGTCTTGGTTCTAAGCACTTGTCTTGACTGTCATCTTGGTTCTAAGCACTTGTC
Source organism: Megaustenia siamemsis (assembly GCA_032433765.1). Taxonomy (NCBI): domain Eukaryota; kingdom Metazoa; phylum Mollusca; class Gastropoda; order Stylommatophora; family Ariophantidae; genus Megaustenia; species Megaustenia siamemsis. Next base: position 34,344,894 of record JAVIAB010000059.1, on the reverse strand, counting down.
TTGACTGTCATCTTGGTTCTAAGCACTTGTCTCGACTGTCATCTTGGTTCTAAGCACTTGTCTTGACTGTCATCTTGGTTCTAAGCAATTGTCTTGACTGTCATCTTGGTTCTAAGCACTTGTCTTGACTGTCATCTTGGTTCCAGACAATGTTCCTCTTTATCATCTTTATTTCTAGATATATGTCCTCACTGTAATCTTGCTTCTTGACATCAGTCCTTTCAGTCAATTTGGTTCTAGACATTTGTCCTGACTGTCATCTATGATCTTGATATATGTTCTCAATGTCATCTTCGTCCTCGAGATTTGTCCTGACTGTCATCTTTGTACTAGACATTTTTCCTCTCTGTATTCTTGGTTGTAGAAATTTGTCTTCAGAATTGTGTTGGTTAAAGACATCTATCCTCACTGTAAACTTGGGTGTAGATTTTTGCCCTCATTGTTATCTTGGGTCTAGACATTTCTCCTCACAGTTATATTGGTCTAGATATGTGCCTTCATTGTAATCTTGAGTGTAACCATTTGTCCTCACTATAATTTTGTGTGTAGACATTTGTCTTCCGTTAATCTTGGGTTTAGACATTTGTCGTCACTTTAATCTTTGTTTTGACATTTGTTCTCACTGTAATCTTTGTTGTAGACATTTTTTCGCACTGTAATCTTGGTGTAGACATTTATTCTCACTGTAATCTTGGTGTAGACATCTGTTCTCACTGTAATCTTGGTGCAGACATTTGTCCTCGCTGTAATCATGGGTATAAATATTTGCCATCACTGTAATCTTGGGTATAAAAATTTGCCATCACTGTAATCATGGGTATAAATATGTGTCCTTGCTGTAATCTTGGGTGTAAACATTTGTCCTCCCTGTCATCTTGGATCTTAACCTTTGTTCTCGCTGTCATTTTGGTTGTAAACATTTGCACTGCCATTTTCATTTTACAAGTATGTTCTAACTGTGATATCCGTTCTATTAGTTTGTTTCTTTCACATTAGACCTTCTTACTTATTCTTACATTATCATGGTTTAACCACATTTTTACTTATTTTCTCTTCTCCATTTTTTGCCTTTCATGCTGACTAACTGAATATTTTTCCTCGCATCAAAGAACTATTTGTAAATTACGTTTCTGCCTAAATACCTTCTGTAGTAACACAAGAAAGTAATCTTAGTCATGATGTCTTTCTATATAATACACCCTCTGTAAAACGTACTCTCTTTAGAATACACGCACTGTAAAACTTACCCTCTATAAATACATTCTCTGTAATACTTACTCTCTATAGAATATACTTGTGTAAAACCCGCTTTCTATACAATGCATTCTGTAAAACGCACTCTCTATAGATTCTTCTGTTTATTTCCTTCCTAATTTGCCTTTCAGCGTCAAGGAGAGATATAATTTGCGGTCTTTTACACTTCTGTTCGCTTCTGTTGCTGTCATGCTTCCTAGTGTTTCTACTGTTCCATCGATCCATCTTTTTCAGGGTCGACTCTTGGGTCTGGTATTTTCGCAACGTTTATTGAGGTCTCGTTGTGTTGTGTTTTGATCACTCTGCCTTGTCACGTGTCTAAACCATTTTATTTGTTGTTTATTTAATTATTCTATGGCGGGCGTGGGCTATTCTTAGCTTTTTTCTCAGTTCTTAATTCATAAACTTATCTCTCATGCTGTTTCCTGTCATTCGTCTAACACATCTAATCTCAATAGAGGCTATTTTTGTTTCTATTTTTCGATGTATTAGTGCCTGATCGTCTGCAAATAAAAACGCCTTGATCTCCTCTGTCTCTGATAGGCTGGATAACTTACATATGTCCATATATGTAATAAACAGTAGTGTGGGGGCCGGGGGAGGGGGGAGATAAGAAGCACCCCTGTCTTACACCAGATATAACTTCGAAGTGGTCCGTGTAGCCTACTGCTGTTCTGACTGTGCAGTTGCTGTTGATGTAGAGACTTGTAATTATGTTAGTTAGATTGTGATTTACTCCGTATTTTGTTAGTATATCCCACAGTTGATCTCTATTTACTCTGTCGAATGCTCTTTCCTGGCCAATGAAAGATATGTACAAGTTTTCATTATGTGCTGTCGTTTTTTTCTGCAATCTGTTTTAATGTGAATAGTGCGTCAGTACATCCTCTGTTTTTTTTTCGGAACCCCATTTGAGAATCGCTTAACTGTAGTTCTTTTATTGGTCTCAGCCTTTTTTCCACGATTTGAGCGTATACATTTCCTACATGGCTGAGAAGAGATATACCTCTATATTGATTGCAGTCTCTTTTACTAACTTTCTTTTTCCATTTTGATACGATGATTGCCTGTTGCCAGTCTTCTGGGGCTTTGTGCATTGAATATTCTGTGCAGCCATGACACTCCTGTTTCTCCTGCTGTTGCTATTATTTCTATTGGTACGTTATCTATCCCCGGTGCTTTATTTCTTGGTGCATATGTGATTACTTCTTCGATTTCCTCTTTCATGATGTTGGGTTCAGTATTTGGACATTCTTGCGTGGTTCTTGTTGTCTTATTGGTAGTTGTTATGTTTAACAGGTCTTCAAAATATTCTTTCCCTCTCTGTTACTTATGTTGGTTATTTGATATTGGCTGTCCGTCTTTGTTATTTATGAGCTCAGTAAGATCATGGTTTTCTTTTTCGCTCTTGTGGCTCTTACTGCTTTGTAGAAATCTCTTGTGGCTGTCTTGAAGTCCCTGCTCATATTTTGTCCGAATTCTGTCAGATTCTTTTGCATAACCTCTTTGATCAAAATTTGAACTCTTTTTCGAACAGGCATATTTTTCATATTTTTTCTTTGTTCTTATCCTCCTACCAAGTTTTAAACAGTTTCTTCTTTTCTTTCATTGCTTCTCTGATTGCTTCGTTCCACAACGGGGTGCTCTTTTTTCCTTCCTTTTGAGTTTCTTGAATTTCTCTGTTAGTTTTTCTTCTAGGGTTTTCATTGATTCTTGATCTTTTAATTGTTTTATTTTTATTGTGTGTCCTTTTTGCTTCTTTCGTTTATTTTAGTTTATTCTCTTTGTTTTTGGCTGTCTGAGGGTAATCATAACCATATTTTGGTTCGTGTCGTCTGTGGTATTAGAGATTGCTCTGATGTTGGTTACTCTTTTCTTGTTCTGTTTTCTTGTTTGTATAAAATGTATCTGGCTTCTGCATGTTGTGTCATTCCATTTGTACCAGATGTATACTTGCGACTCTCTGTGTTTGAAGAATGAGTAGTTGATAAATAAATAATTTTGATTACATATTTCCACCAGTCTGCTTCCATTTTGGTTTAATTCAGCTGTCTCTTATCGCCAAGGGTCCCAAGATATCTCTGTTCTCACTGGTGCGTTTCCCAAGACTTCCATTGAAATCTCCCATCACTAACTTGTCGCTTTCGCCAATCTTGTTAATAATTTCATTCAAAGTGTCATATAATTCTTCGCTGTCTTTTCCTTGTTGTATGGTGCATAGATTTGTATGCAATTTGTTTTTCGATCGTCTTCTACTAGTATGATTATGATAATTCTTTCTGAGTGGAATTTTATTTCTAGAATATTCTTTGCTTGTTCGGAGTCGATGATAAAGCCTACTCCGTGTGTTGCTCTTTCTGAGTTGTCGACTCCTGAGAATATTTTTGTGTAGTTCATTTGTGTTATCTTTATCTGTTGTCCTTTTACTCTGGTGTTCGCTAATCCTCGTATTTTAATTTTCCTTTTTGACATTTCTTCTATATGTTCAACTTCTTTATTTTTTACTCCGCATATATTGATGGTTGCTAATTTATATCTATCTCCATCTTCTGTGATTTCTCTGAGCATAAAAACATGTATCCCTTATCGAACTGCTGAGCCAGTCGTAAGTTAAAGGCTTAACTTAAAAACACCCCATAGTGGTTTAGCCCGGCTGATGTTTCCTCCACGTGTTTGATTGCTAATGTCTCACATGCGATCTTTTACGGTCTAACTATAAATTTTTAGCTGTTTAATTTAAAAAGTAAAAAAAAAAAAAGTAAAGTACCCCCGTCACACCAAGTGGCGTATAGGGAATATGGTGTTAGTGACCATAAATTTTACAGACCTTCGGCACATAATTTTTGGGGTAATGTGGTCGGTATTACGCCCGTGCCGCTTTACTTTCCCAGAAAAAAAATCCGGCACCCATTAAAGGCTGGGTGAACCGGAAGCCGTCGGTTGGGATCGAACCCTACCTTTTGTCCTTTGTAGTCCAGTTTACTAACCACTGAGCTATCGCGGCTCCCACATTTAAAAAGTACTTATCTGATCTTATCCATCTCCTTGAATAGAAAACTTTACACAACTTTTTAAAAAATATATATCCTTTGGAAACACTTTTTCAATTACTATAATTACATAAACAACACTCCGAAATTAAAACAACAGCCATCTTGGGCAACCGGAAACGAATTACTGTCTATAGAATGCACTCTGTAAAACGCACTCTCTTTAAAATATAGTTTTCTTGCAACAATGCAAACTTCAAACACTTGCGTACAACCTTACAGTACGTTGACCATGATGTAAGAAAGTTGTGCCTGTTAAATGAATAAATGTTTATTTATGGTGTACTTTTACAGATTATACGAGACAGCAGCAGAATGCCTCAGGTCAAATCTACATCTGTGTGACCCCGAATTCCAAGCGACAGTAAATACCGTGATATCTGTCGGAGATTTCCTGTGCAGTGAAAGGGGCAAATCTCGTGGGTACCACCACTTTAATAAGTAGTTTTTGATTGATCCAATAAATATATGTTTTTGGTCTAAGGAGCATACGTTAGTCGTGTATAAAGCTAGAAAGGTCATAATCAAGAAGGGCAATGAAAAACCAACTAAAATCCAAGAATTAATCAAGGGAACAAATGTGAAACAAGAAGGTATTAAAATACAGTTGCAATGGAAAATAGAGCCAGTATTTAAACAACTATCACATGAATTTGGAATAATGAGGAGAGTATTCGTTGTTCTATAAAAAAAAATACAATACGGAGAACCAACAGGAAGATCAAGAAAGGAAAATAATAATTGAGAGAGTATGTTGAGGGTTATTGGTAGAAGACAACATATCAGTTTCCATAACATTTGACAAAATAGCCAAGAGAAGACAAAAAGATATTGATGAGAACTACAAGCTCCACAGAAATAATCCATGACAAACAAGATAGTCAGACTCAGAACAAGTCACTGTGGCCTCATAAGACACCTATTCAAGATAGGACACGGTGAGTTTGTAACATGTGACTACAAAGCAAACAAACACCAGAGCATACACTACAGGACAGCAGCGCACTCAATACACTTAGAAGACAAATATGACCCACAGAAACAACCCTGCATAACAAATTATGCAAAAATGGTGATGACCTCAAACGCACCGTCTAGGGGGGAAAGTTACCTACCAACTGCAGAACCGGAAGTTGTCAACGACCCACAGATGATAGCTTGCGACCGAAACGTTGAACTACAACCATCCAGACCATACTCCACCTCTCCGTGGTGCCTCTACTAGCAGACTAATCTGTCTAGTCTGACCAAGCGAGTAGAGATCAAAGAGGGAAGACAGCCCGCTATTCAAAAATAACATGCTGACGTCGGATGTGTTGGGCCGAAAGGCACTAATATCACAGTTTTACTGCAAACCCCAACACAACGCAGACACGCACACGTAACCTCATCTTAAGGGCGGATGACGAGAAGATATATTCCTTTAGTCACCGGGCGAACACAAACAGGCAAACAAACCCACCGTCTTTTTATTTTATCCATTCTGGTCTAAATATATAAATGCATAACTATAGCTGATGTCTAAAGAAGAGTCAATGACAAAAGCTGGACCACTAATAGATGAATCAGAAGTAACAAAAAGATTGAAGAATAACTCCGAGGAACTCTTCAAACTTCTGAGTGACCAAAAGAACACAACAACACAGGGCGACGAAGAAGCTGTGCTAGAATCAGAAAAATGAAATGAAGAAGTAGAAAAGGGTGCCAGGCAGGCGCCTAAATATGAAGCCCCAGAAGTTGATGTGTGACTATCAGAAATAATCCAAACAGCAACGAAAACTGCATAAGAAGGCTACATAGAGACTTTAAATAATTAAATAAACAGCAGAGCAAGTAAAACAAATACTACTAGGGAAAAAAAAACTAGCTCATATTCAAGTTCTAATAATATCGAAAATACTAATTCCTGAGCAACGAACGAAAATGTATGCTAAGTTAATAGAAAAAAGAAGGGGCCAACTGTAGAATCACATTTGGTCGAAGAGCAGATAGGATTTAGAAGAAACAAAATGTGTACAGACGTAATCTTTACACTTATACAGCTCATATAAAGATTGCAAGTACTCATATTTTTTCCTTCGATGAGCAATTGACGTTTCACTGCCGGACCTCTACTGCTGAGACCATGGGTGGTTGACGCAGAGAGAAATCATAAATAAAAATCCCAAATGGCGCAGCCGGGATTTGAACTCGCAACCTCTCTGTCTCGAGACCGATGTCTTGCGTCGAGACTAATCACCCCCCCCCCCTCCCACCAAGAAATGAAAACAGACTACAGAAATGAAAGGTTTGATAAAAACTGTAGAGGTGACAAGAAGAGACAAACGCAAAAACAGTGTTGCAAGAGATAAAGTTCGTATAGAACCACTTTTGAATTACAAACAAAGAAAAGAAATCAACTGGTTTGCCGACCTCTGGTGAAATCTTAGTGATGACTTACCATACAAGAGAGCATTTACAAAAAGAAGATAAGAACACACAGAGCGAGGCAGACTCAGGCTATTTTGGAGGAACAACAAACCAACACCAGAGAAACTCCACAGCAGCATCAAGTATCAACAACGTTTTAGCTGACAGAAGAGCAATATTCGAAGTGGCAAAAGAGGAAGTAGAAGAAAGAAAAGAGGAAGTAGAGGAAAGAAAAGAAGAAAAAGACCGAACGTTCATCGACCATATTTGTCGGAGGGAGTCAGTGTCTTTAATCGACTTTCTCATCACAGAGTCACGATAACATAATTTTGTTTTGTGATCCACTGGCAATTGTCGTCAAGATGAGTTCCAATCCTTCTTTTAATGAACACTGAACTGTAAATCATTGGTCTCTTATTTGAGGCATTGTTCAAATTAACACAAAACTAGAACTTGTTAGAAGAAGAAAAGTATGATGATGATGATATTGAAAATAAAGAAAGGTTGATACAATCTTTACAATAATTAACCAGCCTTTCCTCTAAATTACCCACTGTGCCCTATCTTGTGGTATTGAGTTCGATCACTGTGCGTATTGTTACCATTCATCATTATCATCATGTGCCATACCGGTTGGCACTCATCAACTCTCTTTCTCACTTCTATTGACATAGATTTGTTGCATATTATATTTTTCATTTTCTGAAATGCTACTTTGGCCTGAGTTATTCTGCTTTTTATTTATGTGGTGCATCTCCCATCTGATGTTATTATTGTGCCCAAGTATTTGAGGCGTTGCACTTTTTTCAGATTATTAAATTTAGCTACCTGTAATGATATGGAAATTCTCAAGGTCATTGTCCGGGTAAAGTGAAGATGTGTATTAGGAAAGGAGAAATGGAGAGACACACTTACTTTAGGGGATAGTGGCAGAGATGGGGTAGGGGTATAAGATTGAGGGAGATTACTCAAATGACCACAAACTTGACGCGTGCTGTCGGGGGACCAGATCGTACTTGGGTATTGGTTTGTTGAGCAAATGTTTGACACCTTGGACGTGTCCTCAAACTCCGGGTAGGTCAGTGTTTCTAAAACTGTAGTCCGCGGCCCCCGGTAATCCCTGCGACTACTAAACGTAGTTACTGGGAACCCGTGGTGAAGGAAAGTTGGGGAATCCCTGGTGTAAATGCTTCTCGGGCATGTTGCGTGATTCATGTCCAACACCACCTGGATTGGGGGGGGGGGGGGGGGGAGGGGGGCAAACACTACTCTGACTCCATGTAAATAGTAGTGGTTGATAGTTTAACGATTTCCTGACATACAAGAGCTGCGACACGTAGACCAAGGAGGCATTCTGTATATAAAGCTCGATACCCACAACAAACAAGTCATTCAGAGATCGAATCCAATACGATAGTTACCATCAAACGATAAACGATCTTAGAACCTCCAGCAATAGTCAGTTAGCTAGAGTCATAGCTTAGAACCTACAGCAATTAAATAGTCAGTTAGCTAGAGTCCTATTAGATTAGAACCTACAGCAATTAAATAGTCAGTTAGCTAGAGTCATATTAGCTTAGAACCTACAGCAATTAAATAGTCAGTAAGCTAGAGTCCTATTAGCTTAGAACCATTAACGAATAGTCAGTTAGCTAGAGTCCTATTAACTTAGAACCATTAACGAATAGTCAGTTAGCTAGAGTCCTATTAGCTTAGAACCATTAACGAATAGTCAGTTAGCTAGAGTCCTATTAACTTAGACCCATTAACGAATAGTCAGTTAGCTAGAGACCTATTAGCTTAGAACCATTAACGAATAGTCAGTTAGCTAGAGACCTATTAGCTTAGAACCATTAACGAATAGTCAGTTAGCTAGAGTCCTATTAGCTTAGAACCATTAACGAATAGTCAGTTAGCTAGAGTCATCATCTCGGGAATCCTTCCTTTGACAAAGTCATATAGTATGTTGTCAGGATCAGGTTCAGATTAGATATATATCGTAGGAGCTGGAGTTAGCGCATCAAGAAAGGAACCGACTATACAAATAGTTACAATTTTGCTACCGGCAATCGCCTATGATTGTAATTGGTAGGCCTAGATTAGAGTGACCTCCGAACACCTAGAAAGGAGAGCCTGTAGCCACGAATACGACAGAGATTAGATATTGTAGACAGACAACTACACCTGATAAGTCGGTGTTATGTGTTATGAAAGTTTGATGATCATTTCTAAACTGTCAATAAAAGTGTATAATGTGTGGGACCTGGTGTTGGTCAGCCATTTGTTGTGTTACCATGAAGAACTAACCATCAGTAACATCATCATCAACTACCTCACCTGATAACCAAAATCCGGCACTAAACCTAGACGACCATGTCTCTGACTCAAGACAATGTCTCTTCACTATAACAGATGGTTCTAAGACGAAATGATAGAATATATCATGTTGGCTTTTATTTCCTCTCACGGATGAATTTAATAGCCTATTGTTGTTTCCTCAACTTATAACGTGCAAAAAGAGAAATCATTTTACTTCATTTTTTTCATCATCATCAAGTACCGTGCCTGCTGGCGTTGGTGATCATGTCTCTCCACAATTGTCGATCTCGAAAGTTATTTATCATTTCTGTTGTTGACCTTCTGCCAAGCCATTCTCTTAAGCTGTCTGGTATCTTTTCTCTTTGCTTCCCTCCATCTCTTCGTCCCTCAATTTTCCCACTTATTACAATATATTCCAGCTGTTCCCTTCTCATTACATGGCCAGCAAATGATGATTGTTTCTTCCTAATATTGAAAAATTAGCTGCCTTTTTGCATTGGCCTCATTCAGAATGTTTTCATTACTCTTCTTAGCTGTCCATAGTATTCTCAACATTCTTCTGTAAACCACACTTTTATAGCCTCCAGTGAGTTTCTTGTGCGTTGTCCTTTTGTCCATGATTCACATTCATATGTTAAGACTGGCTCTACATAAGATTTATGAACTCTTTTTCTTGTTTATATTGTCAAAATTGGATTGCACAGTATCATTTTTATAAAAATGACAAATTTTCCATGATGACTTAGAAAGACTTTGCTATTCTTATTGCGTATAATTTATCATGTTGTTCTTTGTCTAATACTTTAACTACCAATACCTTTATTGATTTCAGTGCTGAACGATTTCACACAGTCCGTGTGCTTCACTGATCCCAATAAGATGTACGAAGTGCAGGAAGCTACCGAATTATGTACTTTTCAAGCCGTTGGCAATGCACCTGAAACTGAAATTGGAAATCAAGAACGCTGCGAGTAAGTGAATGGTCAGTTTTTAAACAAATTGCCAGAAAGTGAATTTTCTGTTCTGAAACAAGCTGTCAGTAAGTGAATGGTCTGTTCTGAAACAAGCTGGCAGTAAGCTGTCAGAGAGTGAATATTTGTTTGTAGGACAATCATTTGTGCCGATCCATGATTATGAAAGAATTTACGACTGTGTTTTAGAAGTAATGGTAGAATGGCCAGTAAGATAGAAGTAATGATAGTAACAAAGAAAATTACTTCACCGCAATCACAATAAAAACAAGTGGGACAATATTGAAACATGTAAATGAATTTAAATATATGAGGACATAGTTAAACCTCAGATGGTAAATGTACAAAAGAAGTGAGATGCAGAATGGTTGAGGCAAAAGCAGCTTTCCAAAAAATGAGGAAGATACTGTGCAATCCATTTTTTACAACAGAAACGTAAAAAATAGCTCTTAAATGTTATGTAGAACCAGTCTAAACATATGGATGTGAATCATGGAAATATGACAGCAGACAAGAAAATCACTGGAGGCTATAGAAATATGGTTTTATAGAAAAATGTTGAGAATACCATTGACAGCTAAGAAGAGTAATGAAAACATTTTGAAAGGCTAAAGCAAAAGGAGAGCTAATATCCAGTATTAGGAAAAAACAATTATCATTTTTTGATATGTTATGAGAAGGAAACAACAGGAATATATTGTAACAACTGGGAAAATTGAGGGATGAAGAGATAGAGGGAAGCAAAGAGATAAGATACAAGACAGCTTAAGAGAATGGCTTGGCAGAAGGTCAACAACAGAAATGATAAATAACTATCGAGATCAAAAGTTGTGGAGAGACATGATCACCTACGTCAGCAGGTTTGGTACTTGATGATGATGATGAGGTCAATTATCTGTTTTAAAATGAATTGTAAGTAAAAGGATAGCTGAAACGATTTGTGTTGTAAGTGAATTAGCTGATTTGAAACGAGCTGCCAGTAAATGAATGGTCTCTTAAAATGAGCTGCCAGTAAGTGAATGGTCTCTTGAAACGATCTACCAGTAATTGAAAGGTCTCTTGAAACGAGCTGCCAGTAAGTGAATGGTCTCTTGAAACGAGCTGTCAGTAAGTGAATGGCCTCTTGAAACGAGCTGCCAGTAAGTGAATGGTCTCTTGAAACGAGCTGTCAGTAAGTGAATGGTCTCTTGAAAAGAGCTGTCAGTAAGTGAATAGTCTCTTGAAACGAGCTGTCAGTAAGTGAATGGTCTCTTGAAACGAGCTGTCAAAAAGTGAATGGTCTGTTGAAACGTGCCTACAGTATGTGAATTTTCTGTTGAAACGAGTTGCTAGTATGTGAATGGTTTGTTGAAACGAGCTGTCAGCATGTGAATGGTCTGTTGAAACGTGCCTATAGTATGGGGAGTTGCCAGTATGTGATTGGTTTGTTGAAACGAGCTGTCAGTAATTGAATGGTCTGTTGAAATGAGCTGTCACCATGCAAATAGTTTATTCAGACGAGCTGTTAGTAAATAAATGGTTAATCGAAAGAATGTAGCAGCTTGTTAAACTGATTTGTTAGTAACTATTTCTATTTGGCTGAGATAGGTTGTTGAACGAAATGATTGTTTAGAGAAATCAATGTGGTTTAATGAGTGTCAGTACTTGATAATCTGGCATAATAAATGCGTTTTGAATGTAGTTTCTAAAAATAGCAGGCTCAGAACAGAGAAAGATATTGGAAGATAGCAAGGAGAATAGAAAAAACATATAGAAAAAGATGGGATTGTTAAAATGGTATATGAAAGAAAAGTAAAGAACCCCCGTCACGCCAAGTGGCGTTTAGGGAATATGGTGTTAGTGGTCATAAATTTTACAGACCTTTAACACGTTTTAGTTCTTTTGTGGAAGTAACGATATGTGAATTTGTTATGGGGAAGTAACGATATGTGAATTTGTTATGTGGAAGTAACAAAATGTGAATTTTTTACGTGGAAGTAACGATATGTGAATTTCTTATGGGGAAGTAACGAAATGTGAATTTGTTATGTGGAAGTAACAAAATGTGAATTTGTTATGTGGAAGTAAAGATATGTGAATTTGTTATGAGGAAGTAACAAAATGTTAATTTGTTATGTGGAAGTAACAAAATGTTAATTTGTTATGTGGAAGTAACAAAATGTTAATTTGTTATGTGGAAGTAACTAAATGTGAATTTGTTATGTGGAAGTAACAAAATGTGAATTTTTTTACGTGGAAGTAACGATATGTGAATTTCTTATGGGGAAGTAACGAAATGTGAATTTGTTATGTGGAAGTAACGATATGCAAATTTGTTGCTGTTGTGTTGTTGTTGTTGTTGTTGTTGTTGTTGTTGTTGTTGTTGTTGTTGTTGTTGTTGTTGTTGTTGTTGTTGTTGTTGTTGTTGTTGTTGTTGTTTGTTGCGTTCGCCAGCTTTCAACTCTGACGAAGTCCCTAGAGACTAGGAGCTGAATTTTGCGTTTGAATCCATTTTTCCCTGGCAGCCGTGTTCACAGTTTGCTGTTGTGTGAAAGTAACAAAATGTGAATTTATTGTTGTTGTGTGGAAGTTACAATATTTTAATTTGTTGCGTGGAAATAACAAAAGGTGAATTTGTAGTTTTTGTACGAAAAAAAAACGATATGTTAATTTTTTTGTTGGAAAGTTAAATTGAGAGCATCGGCGGCGTAGTGGGAACACGCTTGATTGTCGAACGTTAGGTTCGAATATAGTAGTGGACCCGCTAACAAAGGGAATATGTAATAGCTCAATTTATTCATCATCATCATCAAGTACCAGGCCTGCTGGCGTAGGTGATCATGTCTCTCCACAACTTTCGATCTCGGCAGTTATTTATCATTTCTGTTGTTGACCTTCTGCCAAGCCATTCTCTTAAGCTGTCTGTTATTTTTTCTCTTTGCTTCCCTCTATCTCTTCGTCCCTCAATTTTTCCAGTTGTTCTTTTCTCATTATATGGCCAAAAAATGATGATTGTTTCTTTCTAATATTGGAAATTAGCTCTCTTTTTGCTTTGACTCCAGTGATTTTCTTGTGTGATGTCCTATTGTCCATGATTCGCATCCATATGTTAAGACTGGCTCAATTCATTGGGGAAGGTCAAAACAGAGAAAAATACGGTTAAAAATAATATTATTTAACTTCATCAAGACCTAAGACATAGTATATGGTATGCACATGCAAGTGCTTGGTAATAAAATTACGTTATTTCAGATAAAGTAAGGTAGTATTGACTCAAGCATCGCAACTCACGAATGAGACGTTATTTCTCACTTTCCCAGAGTACTACGCTGGTACACATTTCTGCAAGCGGCTGGGTCGACAGCGGGGGTATTTCTTCCAGCCGTGAGTACAACTCACAAACTGCTTCCAGTGTGAATCGAACATTGATTGTCGGAACGTCTGTAGCTATCGGGGTGGTTTTTCTAACTAGGCTACGGAGCCCCCTAATTATTTTTGCGTGAAATTTTTTTTTGTGCAATGTTGAAATAACATTAAGTGGTTTTTTTGTAATGTAGAAGTAACATACCTAGCCTAGGACATACTATAACCAATGATGGAAAATGCACAACTGAAATAAACAGAAGAATAGGTATGGCAAAAAGTAATTTTAATGCCATGAAAAATATACTAACAACAAAACAAATATCAGCAGGGCTGAAACTAAGAATGGCAAAATGTTACATCTTTTCAATATTCCTGTATGGTGCAGAACCATGGACATTAGACAAGAAAACAGAACAGAAAATTGAAGCCTTTGAAATGTGGATTTATATAAGAATAGGTAGAATTGGATGGAAACAAAAGATAACAAATGATGAAGTTTTAAAACAACTGAAAATAAAAAGAGAACTGCTGAACACAATAAAGACAAGACAAATTGAATTTTTGGGGCACGTTAAAAGACACAACAGCCTACTAAAAGTAATATTGGAAGCAAAAATACAAGGTAAAAGAGGCAGAGGCAGACCAAGACTAACATGGACGAGTAACATCAAAAGATGGACAATTCAATCTATGACAGCCTGCACCATCAAAGCAAGAAACAGAGTAGAATGGCGATCCATGGTAGCCAACCTTCGTTGCGGAGAGGGCACACGATGATGATGATGAGAAGTAACATTAAGTGGCTTTTTGTAATGTAGAAGTAACATTAATTGGTTTTTTGTAATGTAGAAGTAACATTAAGTGGTTTTTTGTCATGTAGAAGTAACATTAAGTGGTTTTTGTAATGTAATAGTAACATTAACTGGTTATTTTGTAACACAGAAACACATTGTTATTTTATTGTTATGTGTTTGTGGGGGGGGGGTAACATTAAGTGCGTTGTTTGTTATTGAGTTATGTGTGGGTTACCATCATCACACTCCAAATATATCCATAGATATCAAATCTCAGATCACCTCCTCGGCGTGTCCTGCACTGTCCAGCTACTGACAATTCCAGAGCTCTGTATTGGTTGATAAGTCCTCAACTAAGCCTCATTTCTAAATGTGCCCCTCTCTTTACTCCCATATCCTTCACCTTAAGAAGAGACATAGACTCATGGTTGTCGAAGTCATTTGGCTTCCACATCTCGAGGGCATTAATGGCGTCTGCCTGATCCATTGGTTGACCGTCTTCAATGACAGCACAGCTAGTCAACCTATCCGCTCTTTCATTTCCCCGTTCTCCCGCAGACAATGTTGACGGCGTATCGTCATCATCATCATCATCATTGAGTGCCTTCTCCGCAACGAAGGTCGGCTACCATGGATCGCCATTCTACTCTGTTTCTTGCTTTGATGGTGCAAGCTGTCATAGATTGACTTGTCCATCTTTTGATGTTACTCGTCCATGTTAGTCTTGGTCTGCCTCTGCCTCTTTTACCTTGTAATTTCCCTTCCAATATTACTTTTAGTAGGCTGTTGTGTCTTTTAACATGCCCCACAAATTTCATTTGTCTTGTCTTAATTGTATTTAGTAGTTCTCTTTTTATTTTCAGTTGTTTTAAAACTTCATCGTTTGTTATCTTTTATTTCCATCCAATTCTACCTATTCTTCTATAAATCCACATTTCAAAGGCTTCAATTTTCTGTTCTGTTTTCTTGTCTAATGTCCATGGTTCTGCACCATACAGGAATATTGAAAAGATGTAACATTTTGCCATTCTTAGTTTCAGCCCTGTTGATATTTGTTTTGTTGTTAGTATATTTTTCATGGCATTAACATTACTTTTTGCCATACGTATTCTTTTGTTTATTTCAATTTTACATTTCCCATCATTGGTTATAGTATGTCCCAGGTAGTTGTAGCTCTGGGCTGTCTCCAGATGTATTACCTCAACTGTGATATTTAATTGTAGGTTTTGAGAATTTTCTTTGTTTATGATCATAGTTTTTGTCGTTTTGATACTCATTTCTAGTCCATATTTTTTGCTTGTTATGTTTATCACATTAAGCAATTGTTGTAGGTTTTTAGGATTTTCTGCTAGTAGAACAGTATCATCAGCATATCTTAGCTTATTGATTATCTTTCCATTAATGTTTAGGCCTGGCATCTCTGAGATGTTTTTAAAGATTTGCTGCGTATCGTTGACTTCTGTAATGACTCGACCCATTGCATGAGTACAGAGTTCGCCTCTAACTTTCTTATCATGCTCATCGAATCACTCAGTATACAGGTGTGGGTGTAGTCTTGTGAATCCAACCAGTTGAATGTCCTGGTCACTACCATCACCTCCATCATCATGCTACTTGTCGTCATAACGTATGCACCACTATCTTCTTTAGATATTCTGCCTGCAGAGTGTGCTGAAGATAACCATGCACTCCTTTGGTGTCGTGTTACTGATCATTCTGTATCAATGACTGCATCTTCCTCGTCGGTGTTGTCCAAAATGTGGACGTTGATCTCTGCATCGAGCACGACTGTATTCTGCTCCATGCACTTCCAATCGAGTGTGACAATACACGAAAATGTGCTTATGAATGACGTAGGCAGCGGTATCCACCTCTCGCCAGCGTTGATATTGGTAAGCCCACAGACCTGTTTGATGTCATCTTTTGCGCGGCCCACCCATGAATTGCCTATTCTTAGCCTGATATCTTTCCCTGTGTTGTGCTCTTGGTGCAATGGATGTTCTTTATTTGCACTTATCTTAAAGTATACGCCCTCCAGATCATATCAAAAAGATACCTCATTGCTACACAAGGAGTGTCTCCCTTACACCTGAAGATAATACGCATCGCTTCATTTTGTACTTTCTCAAACCTGTCAATCTGCGTTTACAGACACATGATTACGCGGGAATACTCAATTGGTGCGAGGACTAGTCCCTGGAATAGAAATGTGAGTAGCCTCTACTCAATATTGGCAGCTGCCATGACCTTTTTGGCGGCTAATCCTTTGTGGGATTTTGTTATCACTTGGTCGATGTGGTCCCTACAAAACAGGCTGCGATCAAAGTAAGCTCCTAAGCACGTCATCAACCTGTCCCTGGTAACATCTTCAACTCTCATTAGTACCACCGGTGTTTGCGTGTTGACAATATGATTAAGGGAGAGCTATGCAACTGATACTTTATTAGGATTAACCAAGACATCTGATACTTCATATCAGGAGGAAGAGATGCAATCTAGTTTGTTTTGTAGTGCAGAGGCGATTACCCGTCCGTCTCTTCCCTGTCGATATACCAGAATGTCATCAGCAAAAGTCATAGTCTTCCTCTCTCATTCAAATGATGTTTCGTGATTGTTATTGCGTACACGCTAAAAAGAACTGGTGACAATGGTGAGCTTTGTGGCAGGCCTGACAAATTGACAAATGTAGGCTCGGACGACCAACATTCGCAACTGAGTATCACCTTCCTCTCAAATAGTGCTGCAAAGACCTATCTGATAAAAAAGGGGTACACCGCCAGTTTGAAGAGCATGTGCAAGAGATACTCAAATGGTACCCTGTTGTATGCATCCTCCAGTTCTATCGCACCAGCACATATCTCCTCTCGTCTGTGAAATCCTTCAAAGAAGTCACAGGCAAGGACTGCCCCATTCAACCATATCTCTTTGCTGTATATTAAAAATCCCGAGTGTGAAATGCGCGTATCCGTTCAAGATAATAAGTGAGAACACGGACAATCATTTTCTCCAGTAGCTTTCCTGCACTGTTCTGCATTGTGATTATTCTTTAGGCACTAATCTGAGAATGCTCTTTGTTTGGCTTCGGTAACGGTAGCGAGTAGCTGTGTAGCCACTCCTCCTTAACCTGGCCACTCCGAATGCTGACTTTACACTTTTTGGTCAGTTCCCCGAAGTCGTCGTCAGCTAAATCGCTTGTGTCGTCATATCGAATACCAATTGGACCAGGAGGAGTATTGTGTGACCTTTTACGTGTTGTGCGAATGGCTTGTGATTGTGAGTTCTTCTCCCAGCACTCCCTTCTTGCACAATTCTGTGAGTGACCCCCGATCCTTATTCTTACATCAGCCTTATTTCTTTGGTCAGTCTGCTCATTGTAGCGCGAAAGCAGCTCATGTCTTCTGTAGAGGTCTTCCTGTCTTGACAGCAAGGGGCCAGAAAAATGCTAGCAGGCAATATCGGGTTATA
Organism: Megaustenia siamemsis; assembly: GCA_032433765.1. Classification (NCBI taxonomy): domain Eukaryota; kingdom Metazoa; phylum Mollusca; class Gastropoda; order Stylommatophora; family Ariophantidae; genus Megaustenia; species Megaustenia siamemsis. The sequence continues at coordinate 34,327,287 of JAVIAB010000059.1, read as the reverse complement.
ATAATGATGACGAGGATGCAAAGAAATGGAAACAAAATTAAATGAAAGAAAAGAAGACGGAAAAAAAAGAAAATGACGCAAGAAAAAATAAAACGAAAGATATGTTTGTTCTTGTTTCTTTTTATTAATTTTTATTTCAATTTCAGAATCGTAAGAGAGATATCGGACTGCTCAGTGGAGAAGATAAGAGAGGAGTGTGGTGATAGTGCTGGACAGCTCGCTGAAGAGTTCTCCATCAGAATACTCCCGTTGGTATTAGAAGGCAGATGTCCCGAGTCAGTCAGTGAGTAAATTGTATCATTTTATTCTTCAATATCAGCATCTGTTTGCTAATTCTAAAAACGGTTCCATTCATGAACGAAATCTGCTTAAGCACCTGACTCCTCCCTTAACTCAACAGAAAAAGCAATTTAAAAAACCAGTCTGTTAAAACTCATGTTTGTTAGCATCACAGTTAATAATTGTACTTGTTACCATTGCGTGTGCTGTGAGGTGTTCCAGAGATTAGGTATGTGAAGCTATTTATGCATAGCTAATTATGTTGTTCCCGTGTGTTACCGGAGCCTCATTATGAGGGAGTAAAGAATAGTGACACTTTGACCTTCCAGGCATGTCGTAAGAGGCGACTAAGGAGGTTGATCGATGGCTTGACAAGCTGTCATTGTAAAAAGTATTGTTATGGAAACAGAGACATAGATTTTGGAAGCAGTAATCTCGGCAGTATGTGACATTTTGGCACGCAAGGTTTCTGTTTTTAAGATTGTGGTTCTGCCCTATGTGCCGTCTTCGGCTTGAAAGGACATTAGATAAATAGAATTATGTTGTATGAGTTATCAGGCTATGTCAATGGACGTGAGAAAGAGAGTTCATCGGTGTTATATGGAGTCAATTCTGATCTATAAAACGAGTCATGGACGGTAGATAAAATAAAATGAACGGACGATTAAATGCCAAAATGATGGGATTTCTAAGAAGAATGTTGAGAGTTCCCTGGACAACTAAAGAAAGGTCAACGAGGAAATTCTCAGAGTCACACATAAAGGGAGCCCATAAGAAACATCAGAAAAAAACAATCGACATTTTCCTGACTCATCATGAGATGAGGAAATTTGGAATACCTGGTTAAAATTAGAAAATTGCAGGGAAGAAAGATCGCGAACCACAAAGAAAGAACAAGCTGAGTTGCTTGGTGTCATGGCACGAACAACAGTCAACAACAAATTTGATACGATACTGTGGATAGAAAAAAATGTTAAAAGACAGCATATGGTGATGATGTGTCTGCGTCGCTCTAATTTACTGAAGTCCAGTCAGAAGTTGGCACTCATCTATACCTGCACTAAAACGAAAGACATAGCCTTTAAATGGAAGAAATGAGTGACAGCTAAAAAAATAATTAAAAATACAAGCTACTGTTGTTATGACTTCACTCACTCTTTGTGGATGTTTCCTAAAGTTGTTAAAATTTCCTTGTTGTAATGATAAAGTGGAACTTTATATATAAAGTTTATCATCAATCATAAAACTCAATGTGCACCTCGGTAGCCGAGTTGGGAAAACCACCCGACTGGATTACCGACGTTCGGACAACCCGTGTTCGATTCCCGCTGGGAGCAGTGTGAGTTGTACTCGTGGTTGGAATAAAAAAAATTACCCCCACGGTCGACCCAGCCGTTGGCATAAATGGGTACCAGGGTATTACCCTGGGAAGGTGAGGAATGTTGCTTCGCATCTGAGTTTCGATGCTTGAGGCGACACTATACAGAAATCTCCGAACATTTCTGGATACGCGGCCGAGCACATATGGGTGGAAACTCGCGTGCTAAGACGCCGGTTCAAGTCTCGTACTTTACCTTTACCTTTCTCAATGTGCAACTATTTATATATAGTATATCATCAATCATAAAACGCACAAGACAACGGCTCTTAATATGTGATGATTGTTATGAATCTGTTAATCTATGTACACACATTATTTCATATTACGAGTTCATTGTGTTAAATTAATGTAATATATACATAAAATAAATTGTATTTTGGAATTATACTAAATTGTTTGATTTATTGTTTTATTTTTATTATTATTATTTATTATTTGTTGTTATTATTATTGTTACAGGTGAAGAGTTGAAGAAGCGATTAGCATTAGGCTTCATTAAACGATGGTTTGATTAACCGGACATACAAGAAGAAACAGGTAAATTGATGTCTGAGACTGCTGATGACATAGCACAAACAACAAGAAACAGTTAACATGATAACGTAGACAGCTGACGACATAGCGCAGACAACAAGAAACAGGTAACTTGGTGTCTGAGACTGCTGATGACATAAAACAGACAACAAGAAACAGGTAACTTGATGACTGAGACTGCTGATGACATAGCACATACAACAAGAAACATGTAACTTGATAACTTAGACTGCTGATGACATAGCACAGACAACAAGAAACAGGTAACTTGATGACTGAGACTGGTGATGACATAAAATTGACAACAAGAAACAGGTAACTTGATGATTGAAACTGGTGGTGACATAAAACTGAAAACAAGAAACAGGCAATTTGATAACTTAGACTGCTGATGACATAATACAGACAACAAGAAACAGGTAACTTGATAACTTAGACTGCTGATGACATAGCACAGACAACAAGAAACAGGTAACTTGATGACTGAGACTGCTGATGACATAAAACAGACAACAAGAAACAGGTAACTTGATGATTGAAACTGGTGATGACATAAAACAGACAACAAGAAAAAGGTAACTTGATGATTGAAACTGGTGATGACATAAAACAGACAACAAGAAACAGGTAACTTGATGACTGAGACTGCTGATGGCATAGCTCTCCTCTTCTATCACATAATCAACAAACGCAAGATAAAATGAGCATCTTTGATGTGAGATCACAACAACTGGGACTAACAATAAATGGAGAAAAGTCCAAAATTATGAGAATTAATGCAGTGGGCTATAAACAAATAAAAATAGGAGAAATACATACCTCAACAAGACGTACAATCTTACTTATCTGATCAGTAATACAGACAAAGAAGGGGGAACAGAGCTGATACCAAAATAAGGATACAAAAAGCAAGAGGTGCCTTCCATGCACTAGGAAGCATATGGAAATCTAAAGAAGTTAGGTTTAAAACAAAAATAAAAATGTTCAACTCCAATGTTAAATCAATATTATTATATAGCTATGAAACATGGAGAACAACAAAAATGACAATCACGAAGAGAAAGACCTTATTTATCGAATCCTTGAGCAGAATAAAAGGATGGATCAGAGCAAAATCACTAACAATGAGCTATGTAGTGAAAGTACCAGTAAAATACCAGCGGATGGATAAAGAGATACAAGGTAAACGATGGCGCTGGATGGGACACACACTGCGGAAGCCAACTGAGAGTTTTGCGCGACTGGCCCTTTTTGGATTCCCCCGGGGAAGACACAAGAGTAGGACCAAAATATTATTGGAGACGACAGATGGAAGTAGAGATGAAGATGATGGGGAAGACATGGAATGATCTTAAAAGAATGGCAAGAAACAGAACGGCTTGGAAAGTATTTGTTGAAGACTAAGTTCCACGGGGAGTTGAAATGAACTAAAGATGTTAAATTATTATAGAAATACTGAAAATAAAATGTTTTTTGAAATTATAATAAATTGTTCGGTTTATTGTTGCTATTTTATTATTATTATTATTATCATTATTATTATTATTATTATTATTATTATTATTATTATTATTATTGTTACAGGTTAAGAGTTGAAGAAGCGGTTGTCGTCAAAGTTTATTAAGCGAGAGTTTTCACCAGAAAAGCAAAAGGAAACAACAAATCTAACTGGACTTCTTCAGACACAAAAGAAGAAATAAAGGCATCACTAACAAAACTTACTCTCCATGCTATGCTGGCATATTTACTTTTCTATATCCTCTTCCTAGCCAGCACAATCTTAAACGAGTGAAGACTAAATACAAATTCAAACTTTGGTAACGTTGACAAGATTTTATATTCAGTACCTATTTGTGCCTGCATTTCGAACATTTCCGATTGACCTTACACAGTCTATTATGTAGACGCTTAAAATGTCTTGAATCATCCTTAAATAGAGGTATCGTAGATCGTAGGTTGTGATTTCTACATTCAAATATCTTCTACAATTTTGTTAAAAGTTCGAGTCAAATATTAACATTCGTCAAATATAACAAAAATAATGTTAATTCCGGCCCTTCATTGCAATTAGCTTTCGTAATTAATGCAAGTATTTATCTCGTTAATAACGAATCATTTTCCTGGTAAACTGATTTTTTAAATGTTTCATTCAACTACAAATTGCTCTATATTGTGCTGTTAATTTTTGCTCGTTTTTCGTTTTCATCTGCTTCATAAAATACGAAAGAAAACATTAAAAGCATTGAAGAAAATAAATGTCTTATTTCATTTTTAAATGTAATGTCTGTTTAATTATTGTTTATAAATTATCATCATCATCATCATCCAGTACCGGGGCTGCTGGCGTAGGTGATCATGTCTCTCCACAACTTTCGATCTCGGCAGATATTTATCGGTTCTGTTGTTGACCTTCTGCCAAGCCATTCTCTTAAGCTGTCTGGTTTCTCTTCTCTTTGCTTCCCTCTATCTCTTCGTCCCTCAATTTTTTTCAGTTGCTGCAATATATTCCAGTTGTTCTCTTCTCATTACATGACCAAAAAATGATGATTGTTTCTTCCAAATATTGGTAATTAGTTCTCTTTTTGCTTTGACCTCTCTCATAACATCTTCATTACTCTTCTTAGCTGTCCATGTTACTCTCAACATTCTTCTGTAAAACCACATTTCTACAGACTCCAGTGATTTTCTTGTCTGTTGCCCTATTGTCCATGATTCTCTCTCTCTCTCTCTCTCTCTCTCTCTCTCTCTCTCTCTCTCTCTCTCTGTCTGCGATCATGACTCAATCAGAGTAGGATTCCAGATTCTCACATGAAGTCAGCTGTCAGGATAAGTGTGTTGATCGCCCCCACAGACAGAACATCACAATTAGGGTCTGCCAGATCCACTCTGATTGAACACCCGTTAAAACGTTGCACTGTGTTCTGCGCCAGTGGCCCAGTGCATCCGATTTCAGCCAGCATTTTATTCAGGTTAGCTTTCCCTAGCCTTTGATTGTCCCCAATCTTCCTGCAAGGCAGCAGATGATCTTTTGTCTGTAGGGGGATTCTGCCCTTAGATGGTCGGCCCTCCCAGGTTTACGAGCACCATCTGTCCGAGTCACTAGAGGTGACTAACATAGACATGCACACACAAAGATATGAGATGTGACTAACATAGCCATGCACACACAAGGATATGAGATGTGGCATACACAGACATGCACACACAAAGGTATGAGATATGACTAACACAATCATGCACACAAAGATATGAGATATCACTAACCCAAACATGCACACACAAAGATGTTACACATGACTAACACAGATAAACACTAAGATATGAGATATGACTAAACACATACACACATAAAGATATGAGACATGATTAACACGGACACACCAATATGTATATATATATATGAGATATGACTAACATGACACACACCAAGATATGAGCCATCGCCAGCACACACACACACACACACACACACACACACACACTAGCCATGGCTAGCACAGAAACACATCAAGATATGAGCCATGGCTAGCACAAAGACACATCAAGATATGAGTCATGGCTTCACGGAAAAACACCAAGAAATGAACTATGTCCAGCACAGAAACACATTAAGTATCCATATTCTTGGGTTTGTTGTAATCGGCAGACTCTTCTTAGCATGGGAATCATCGACATACGAGACGCAGGCCCCGATTAACTGTTCACAGGTTTCGACAGGTCCATGATTCGCATCCATATGTTAAGACTGGCTCTATATAACATTTAAGAACTTTTTTTCTTGTTTCTATTGTCAAAAATGGATTGCATTGTATCTTCCTTATTTTTTGGAAATTTGCTTTTGCCTGAGCCATTCTGCATCTCACCTCTTTTGTACATCTTCCGTCTGAGGTTAACAAAGTTCCCAAATATTTAAATTCATTTACCTGTTATAGTATTGTTCCACTTGTCTTTATTTTGCACTGAGGTGATGCCTTTTTCTTTGTTGTTTCCATTACCTCTGTCTTTTTGCTATTAAGGTCTTTTTGCTATTATGGATATTGATTTGAGCATGTTGTCTGGTATATATCCGCTGTTGTAGATATAATTCAATATTTTTGTTATTATTTCTATTCCAAAATCACCCATTCTCTTCTTTAGTTATATTATCTGGTCCAGGAGCTTTGCATGCTTTCATATTGCGCAAGGCGTCTTCCACTTCTTCTTTGAGTATTTCTGGTCCTTCATTTGTTTTGTTTTCTTTCACTATAATGTCCAACATTTCCTGTAACTCATTTTCACTCTTAGCGATTAAGACTGTATCATCAGCATACTTTATATTATTTATATAATGACCTCCAATTGTTATTCCAGGCATGCCCCTTATGGGTCTTAAAATAATCTCACTATAAATATTAAACAAATCTGGTAACAGCACACAACCTTGTCTAACACCCTGTTTTAGTTGTTGACACATTCCCAACTGGTTTCCAGTTATTATGGCCACTGTTTGTTGCCTGTACATGTTCTTTATTATTCTTAGATCTTTGCTGTCTATGTTTATGCTTTCTAAAAATGTGATTATTTCTTGGTGCTTTGCTTTGTCAAATGCCTTGGTGTAATCTATGAAACATAGGTATAGATCTGTTTTCACCTCTATGGCTATTTCTACTAAAGATCTTATGATATAAATGGCATTGCTTGTTCCTTTATCTCTAACAAAAGCACACTGTTCATCGCTAATTTCTGGACTGATTTTGTTTCGCACTCTTCGCATGATGATTCTTATTAATATCTTAGTCATATGACTCATAAGGCTTATTGTGCGATGATCATCGCATTCAATCGCACTCGATTTCTTAGGTAGGGCTATGGATATTGATTTGAGCATGTCGTCTGGTATATATCCGCTGTTGTAGATATCATTCAATATTTTTGTTATTATTTCTATTTCAAAATCACCCATTCTCTTCTTTAGTTATATTATCAGGTCCAGGAGCTTTGCCTGCTTTCATATTGCGCAAGGCATCTTCAACTCTTCTCTTAGTATTTCTGGTCCTTCTCCATTATCCTTAATATTTACTTCCGTTCGTTCATCATTATAAAGATCTTTAATGTATTCTGTTCATCGTTCCCTTATGTTTTCTTGATCAATCAACAGTTCTCCTTCCTTTGATCTTAGACATACATTTTTAATTGCATTTTTCTTCCTGTTAATTCCTCAATTTGTTTGTATATAGCTTTAGCATCTCCTTTTTGTTGCGTGGCAATCTCTTTTCATCTCTCTTTTAGCCATGCTTCTTTTGCTTCATTGCATTTTACTACAATTTATAAATTATATAATTATATAATTAAACTAAGTTCACTAACATAAGTACAAAGTTTAAGCAATTATTAAAACTGATACTTGCTCAAATTAAACCCCCAAAAAAAACATTATAAACAAAAAATATGAACACTTACTGTCTTTTAAAGTGAACCAAAATTATCAGCTTGAAAATAATAATATCCTCAATAAGGATTGGACACTACAAAGGTTTCTGGCGTTGAAACTACAAATGTTCCTGAAGTTGAAACTACAAAGGTTCCTGAAGTTGAAACTACAAAAGTTCCTGAAGTTGAAACTACAAAAGTTCCTGAAGTTGAAACTACAAAAGTTCCTGAAGTTGAAACTACAAAGGTTCCTGGAGTTGAAACTACAGAGGTTCCTGAAGTTGAAACTACAAAGGTTCCTGAAGTTGAAAATACAAAAGTTCCTGAAGTTGAAACTACAAAGGTTTCTTGAGTTGAAACTACAAAGGTTTCTGGAGTTGAAACTACAAAGGTTTCTGGAGTTGAAACTACAAAGGTTTCTGGAGTTGAAACTACAAAGGTTTCTTGAGTTGAAAATACAAAGGTTCCTGAAGTTGAAACTACAAAAAGTTTCTTGAGTTGAAGTTACAAAGGTTCCTGAAGTTGAAACTACAAAGGTTCCTATAAATGAAACTACAAAGATTCCTTTAATTGAAACGACAAAGAATTCTCGAGCTGAAACTGTGAAAAGTTTATGGAGTTGAAACTTCAAATGTTCCGTTTGATTACATTAATGGGCCGTTACATAATTTACATTACAATAATGAGCCATTGTAGAGTTTATTTTTTTTCTATTCTGCATTAATGGATGCTTACAAGTGGATAAAGAGATACAGCTAAGACGATGGCGCTGGATAGGACACACACTGCAGAAACCAACTGAGAGTATTACACAACAGACCCATTTTTGGAATCCCCAGGGGAAAAGACAAAGAGGAAGTGCTAGGAATTGTTGGAGAAGACAGATAGAAGCAAAGATGAAGATGGTGGGTAAAGACATGGAACGATCTTAAAAGATTGGCAAGAAACAGAACGGCTTGAAAAGTTTTTTTTTAAGACCTATGCTCCAGAGGGAGCTGAAAGGTAAAAGAGGCAGAAGCAGAGTTTAATTACAATAAACAATTGGTCTTTACGCTATTGGATTATAATAATGGCAAGTAACGGTTTTTAATACATTAACGAGACATTGCAATGTTTGAGCCAAATAATGATTCTTCCGGTTTTCCATGAAAGTTAGTTTGCGTCAATTTCGGAGCGTGGATTAAAGGTTTACTACAGAGCGTTTTAAAACGGATAGACAAGGTATTAATCGTGTAAAGTGTGATAATCAAGAGGATGAACAAAAGAGCAGATCAGTATTTTAAAATATAAACACCTAGAAAGTTGATAAGCAAATTGGTCACAAACATCTAGCGACCATAAACGGAGGAGAATTTATCGACACGTCAATCCAGGTAAAAGAGGCAGAGGCAGACCAAGATTAACATGGACGAGTAACATTAAAAGATGGACAAATCAACCGATGACAACATGCACCATCAAAGCAAGAGATAGAGCAAAATGGCGCTCCATGGTAGCCAACCTTCGTTGCGGAGACGGCACTCAATGATGATGATGTCAATCCAACATCTCCCGTCCCTTTTTTTCAACACTTTCGAATTAAGCTAAGCCTTTATCTACACTATAGTCCGTTTCATAACTCGTGCCAAACTTTTAAAATCGATATCTTTTTAAACGCTTTTTGTAAGTTTTTCAAAATTTGCATGTAAAGTTATAATGATTAGAACCCAACAGGGAATTAATTTCATAAAAAAAAAACATTTGGTTATTATTGTTGCTTATTTGATTTATATAAATTTATAACGACCCATTGATGTAGTCAAAACTTAATGTTTACAGTATTTAAGTTAAAAATAGCGAGTAAAAATCCATACACGGTCAAATTGACGATTTTGCACGCTTTCAACGTGGGTTTTGTGACACAATTAGACACTTGTAAAAAACACGACAAATTGTGTGTTCCATTTCCGTTCATTCATAGGTGGAGACGTGGAACGGTAACATTTATCATGAGTCTTAAAATGAAATTCTGCAGTTTACAAAACATCGCAATAAAAATGTATGACTATTTTTGCAAAGAGGCTAAACGAGGAAGATTATTTCATTCTTTAGAAAACCCTGAGAATAGGACAAGACACATTTTGGATTTATCTAAACGGTCATTTAATCGCTGGATTCAAGCACGTGACCGTCAATGTTCAAAATATACAAAATGGAAGAGGAAGAGCAAAAATGTTGGATAATTTCGACAGTGAACTTATTAGAAGTGAAATTCGCAAAATGTTGGGTATGAATGAAACTGTTACAATAAGAAAATTAAAAATTTCGCTGAAAAAGAACAACAGTATTGAAATATCAAAGTCTACATTATGGAGGAATGTGAGACCTGCAGGCTTTACATTCAGAAAGTATTCCAATGGACGAAACATCATCTGTGAGAAGCCACATTTAGTAGTCATGAGAAGCAAGTACTTACGTGAAGTAAAAGAGGTGCGCAAGCAAGGTTGTGATATTGTGTACTTGGATGAAACATGGATCAATGCTCACCACACTAACCAAAGGGAATGGCAGTCATCAGATGGAAAGATTAAGAGATTAATACCTAGCAGCAAAGGACAGCGCTTGATAATTGCTCATGCAGGTAGTCGACAACATGGACTAATACAGAATGCAGAGCTCATTTTTCTTTCAAAATCCATAGACAATCGGGACTATCACTCTGAGATGAATGGTCACATATTTAGACATTGGATTGAAAATTCTGTTCTCCCATCACTAGATCGACCATCTTGCCTAATAATGGACAATGCAGCGTACCACAACATTGTTGCACTTGAAGATAAAGTCCCGACGTCATCCAGTACAAAAGATGCTATTAAGATATGGCTCACAAAGGAGCATATACAATTTAATAATATGTACTTAAAACCTGAATTACTATCTCTAGTAAAGCAAAAACAAAGGACAACGATTTTTCAAATAGATAAGATTATCCAAGAGCACGGTCATATAAGTTTGAGGCTGCCACCTTACCATGCTCATTTAAATACAATAGAACTAATCTGGGCAAAATTAAAAGGACAAGTGGCAGATGAAAATACAACATTCAAAATATGCGATGTAAAGACTCTTGCTAATCTCGCTTTATTAAATATAGACAAAGATTATTGAGCTAAATGTGAAGACCGCGTCTTAAAACAGGGAGAGGAATATTGGAAAAATGATAGTTTGTGGAATGTTCAACCCCAAACAGTTATTAATCTTTTAGACTCGTCTGATTCAGAATGAAAGTATATAGCCCCCACAATGTTGGCCCCTATATTACCTTAAATTAGTTCAACAAACTGTCCTTTTCAGGACCACACAACTATGAAAATTGGACATACAGGTATACCTTGATATTATCGTCCGTCCTCGAACTGAGCAGACAATAATTCTCCTGGTGTTTTGTCTTATCCAGTTATTTCCCCATTACGGCCACGCCTTTACCTAGTGAAAATTAATCATAGACCAGCAACTACGGTAATTTCTATTCTTTAGGGCTTCACAATTTACAATTTTGACAAACATCAAAGAAATTCGCCGCTTTAAGAAAACTGCAGCTGCAAGATATTTGTTAAATATACATTTAAAGGGTCTTTTGCATTCTAATAACATTTGGAAAATTTCAACAGTATTTAACAAACGATTTCTGAACAATAGCGTTTTGAAGTTGGGCAAGTGATTTGAAACGAGCTATAGAAATACAATATGACTCAGAAAGAATAATGACAATGAGACTACTAGAAGAAGACCGAAAAATTAGATTCATCATCATCATCATCATCATGTACCGTACCGGTTGGCGTTGGCGATCATGTCCTTCCACAATCTTCTATCCACAGTGCATCGTATGAGTTCTGTTGTTGACTGTTTTCCATGCCATGACACCAAGCTATCCAGTATTTTCTCTCTTTGTCGTCCGCGATCTCTCTTTCCTTTTATTTTGCCAGTTGTAACCAGGTATTCCAACTTTCCTCTTCTCATGATGTGCCCAAAACATGTTGATTGTTTCTTTCTGATGTTTTTAAGGAGCTCCCTTTTTGTGTTGGCCTCTTTGAGAATGACCAATTTGGTCTTTTCAGCCGTCCAGGGAACTTTCAACATTCTTCTGAGAAATACCATCTCTGTGGCCTCTAATCGTCTGTTCATTTGTTATTACATTTACTATTACATTGCGAAAGTTTAAAACATTACTTTGGATATAATAACCAAAAAAGTAAACATAAGGTAAAAGAAATGGATTGATATAATAGTCTAGGTGTATTATGTAACTTCAAAGAGAAATTCTCCTTACCTTTGCTGCTGCAAATTTATCGATTAGTTCCTCAAAATGTTTGTTGTCGATAACCTCCCGCTCCACACTCAGCAAAGCCAAGGCTGACAACGTTTCCTGTCTCATGGATGATCTCAGGTAGAACAGGAAGAGTTTTATCTAAAACACCTTTCACAGGTGACAATGGATGTTGCAACAGTACGTAAGGTCTGAAGGCCAACTCTTAGATTTCGAAATGCATCATTCTAATACTGCACAATGAAGCGAAGCAGGTCCTCTGGTGTTGAAAGCCTAACGTCAGCCCTTTAGCATTCAGCAGTCCATTATTTCACTGAACATCTCCAAGCCATCCAAGTCTGTGCCATGAAAGCTTCCCCTAAAAATCCATATCTGTTTCAAACTATTTTCATTAGTTGTGCACATCAGTTCCTTTATGGCTAGAAGAAAGTTAAAACTACTAGAGTCCAGTTTCTTCAAGCTGATGAATTTTTCTCTCATTTCTGTGTGTATTTTGTCAATAATACTTTTCATCATTTCATTTTCTGCTGAGATCCCTACATCCTCTGCTGTTTCTCCAGACATTTTCTTCTTCTACTTCCCCTGCCGTATCTCAACTTTAACATCACAAATAGTGCACACTTCCTTTGCTTCTTCAAGAGAATTCTTGCATATGACGTCACTGTTTTCTAGGAAATACTCTTGTAAAGCCTGAATATCTAGAGCAGCGTTGGGAAAATTCATGGTGTGGTCCTGAAGCAGTTATGTAACAAGAATTTAATGTCCTCAGATACTGCGGCCGGGGAAGACGTCCACCTTGACCCCCTCCCCAAACTACGCCACTGCTCCCCCCCCCCACCTGTTTTGTGATGGCCCATCAGCTCCGACTATGCCGAACTACAGATCCATCTGTGTATATGACCGGTTCACTCTCAAAAGGTTTATTTAAAAAAAAACGAAAGCCTTTACAATCTGCTTCCACGAATACTGGACTTTGTATTCTGTATTTTCTGTTCAGTTTGACGCACACTGAGACGGACGTACAACACCCTAATGTTAAATGTCAATTATACATTTTACTTCCTTTTAAATTGTTGGAACTTGACAACTTTGTCACACTGGGTATTTTTATATCTGCTAGATGTTACTGAGGGATTAGAACGGACAGATTGGACCTCATTATATCTACAACTGCGCTCTATTTACGGCCAATAAAATTCTCAAAAAACGACTGGGTCGAAGTAAATTCAAGAAGATTAGACCCGCTAACGGGTCAACGGCCCAGAAAGCGAAAACAGCAAAGTGTGTGGTACGAGGCATATTCAGAACACTAAAGGCGAATATGGCAGACCACCGTGAAAGTGATTGAAGCCTCATCACGTAACAATCCAAAGAAAGCCATGGAGAGAAATTTTTGTGGCATGTTAAAAAACACAACAGCCTACTAAAAGTAATATAGGAAGGAAAAATACAAGGTAAAAGAGGCAAAGGCAGACCAAGACTAACATGGACGAGTAACATCAAAAGATGATCAAGTCAATCTATGACAGCCTGCACCATCAAAGCAAGAAACAGAGTAGAATGGCGATCCATGGTAGCCAACTTTCGTTGCGGAGAAGGCACACGATGATGATGATCATGAGACCCGCTAATAGTTAATAAGAAAAAGGTATTACTGAACTTTAAAAACAACCCTAACCAAAGCACCAAAGTCCAGTTTAGGCATACACAGGCCATTCTGCAACGCAAAGCAAGAAGATGTGCAAATGATTACTGGAACAATTTATGCTCTGAAATTCAGAAAGCTTCAGACCGGGAGGACTTAGAAACCATACATGGCAATATAAAAAGGTTTTCGGTCCAAAAATAAACAAATTAGCCCCCCACTCCCCCAAAAAAAAAAATAAATCCAAGTTTGGAGAACTTATTACAGACAAGGGACAACAACTGGAAAGATTAGTAGAGCACTACTCAAACTTATATCATGAAAACAGACCAGCAAACACACTTCTAGCCCAGTCAATACCTAAATATTCTACAATGTCTGAGCTGGACGTTGAGCCTACTATGAACGAACTTGCTGACGTCGTAAATGCCCTCACAAGCGGCAAAGCTGCAGGAAACGGCAACACCCCCACAAAGATACTAAACTCTTTCCGTACGTAAGCTTTTTATCGACGCAACGAAAGAGATTTCAGAGACAAACTTTTTAATGGTTTTAATAATCAATCTACATATTTATATTTATCTAACATATATCATATTTATATTTATCTAACATATAACATATTATATTTATCTAACATATAACATATTATATATGAATTTTTAGATAATTGAACAAGGTGTTAGATTTCACCAATACCAAGATGATACAAGACATGTAAAAATGAATATGGTTTGACGGCGTTCACACTAATCAAATTGAGCGTGGCGCACTGTGCTGAGACGTACACTGCTGACATCGGCTTGACGCACAGTGTGGCGAAACGTACGGAAAGGATAAAGGAAAACTTAAATGTACAACCTCCACAACTATACAAACTGTTCATCAAATGATGAAGAAAATGAGAACTTCAGAAGGATATGAGAAATGTTAAAATTATAAACGAAAACAAAGGAGATTGGGGTGATTGTATTAACTACAGATGCATTTCTCTCCTTAGTACAGCCGGCAAGGTTTTTTGCAAGTTTAGTACTAAAACTCATCCACAGGCTGGCAGAGCGTATTCTTCCCGAGTCTCAATGCGGCTTCAGAGCCATGAAATCAACTATAGACATGATTTTCACACTTAGACAACTACAAGAAAAATACCGAGAACAAAATATGCCGCTCTATATTGCTTTTGTGCGTCTCACAAAGACCTTCGACTCAGTAAATAGAGCTGGCCTCTACATGGTGTTAGAAAGCATAGGCTGCCCACCTAAATTACTTAAGCAGATTGTGTCATTTCATTAAAACATGAATGCTGAAATCTACTTTGATGGGAGTTCACCAGAGGGTTTTAAAGTTAAAATCGGAGTGAAACAGGGATGTCAACACGGCCCCCTCCCACGCCACTTTTTTTGCTGTCCTTACGCCTTCAAAAACAGCTAAGGGGGCATTTGTATTCGCACAAGATCAGGTGGCCCACTGTCCAACTTAGCGCGACTGAGAGCAAAAACAGCTAAGGGGGCATTTGTATTCGCACAAGATCAGATGGCCCACTGTCCAACTTAGCGCGACTGAGAGCAAAAACAGCTAAGGGGGCATTTGTATTCGCACAAGATCAGATGGCCCACTGTCCAACTTAGCGCGACTGAGAGCAAAAACAGCTAAGGGGGCATTTGTATTCGCACAAGATCAGATGGCCCACTGTCCAACTTAGCGCGACTGAGAGCAAAAACAGCTAAGGGGGCATTTGTATTCGCACAAGATCAGATGGCCCACTGTCCAACTTAGCGCGACTGAGAGCAAAAACAGCTAAGGGGGCATTTGTATTCGCACAAGATCAGATGGCCCACTGTCCAACTTAGCGCGACTGAGAGCAAAAACAGCTAAGGGGACATTTGTATTCGCACAAGATCAGATGGCCCACTGTCCAACTTAGCGCGACTGAGAGCAAAAACAGCTAAGGGGGCATTTGTATTCGCACAAGATCAGATGGCCCACTGTCCAACTTAGCGCGACTGAGATCAAAAACAAATGTTGCCCTACTTAAAAAACTTCTCTCTTTTTTTACTGACGATGCAGCCCTAGTCACTAAAAGTGAAGCCAACCTGCAATCACTGATCAACAACCTTGACAAAGCAAGTGACCTTTGATCACTGTCTATTAGAGTTTGGAAAACAGTACTTCTAAGTAAAGGGAGACATCAAACTTGTATTAATCACTTTAAAAGATTGTCCACTTTAGTCAGTTCAAAAATTCTTACATCTTGAACCCACAATCACGTCAACCACTTCTCTTGATGATGAAATAAACAGCAGAATTGGTAAGGCAGCTACAACTTTCGGCAAACTCACACAAATGGCCTGGAAGAACTATATGGTGAACTAATACACGGAAAAAGACAAATCGTCAGACATAAACTACGAGATAGAGATATTTGTAAATCATCTCTGAATGACATCTCCATCTATGAAAATGACTGGGAACATATGGCAAGAGATGCACATCATGGAGAGCCTGTATTTAAAAAATGGCATAACATCATTTGAGGCTGTACTATGTCAAAACATGGTAGAGAAAAGACTCATGAAAAAAAAGATGAAAAACCTTGTGGATCAGTTGGCCTGACTTGTTCATTCTATGGCCGAATATGTATGTTAAACATTGGTATAATCAGCCATGATAGATGTTGTTCGATAATAACAAAGCCTCAACAACAAAATACACAATAGCCTCCAATAAACCGTCTGACAAGACGAAACGGGACATTGTGGCTCATTAATCAACAAACTTTGAGAACCTTTGTTTTTAGTGAACATTTCAGGTTCTTTGTCTTATAAATACTGACGTAACGCTACATCCTTCACTATTCAGCACAATCACACAGTCACTTCAGCGCTCGTCCCTTCATTCGTTCACGATTCGTGCTTACAGTTCTGTAACTTACAATCTGTGAGTAAAGTCGGTAATATTTCTAATTCGTTAAATAAGCCTTACATCATGCGTCATTTTGCAGTAAGTGTGTGTATTCTTTCATGAAACAGACACTGAAGCAGGATAGCAAAAAGTGGCAGTAGTTTCTAAAACCGGACAAAATATGAAAAACAAAATTTGCAAGCAAGAAAACTAAACTTAGAATATTCACTTCGAATCCATACCTACGTAAGTGGGAGCCGCGATAGCTCAGTGGTTAGTGAACTTGACTATAAGGACAAAAGGTCCAGCTCTTTCCTGATCGACGGCCTCAGGGTTCACGAAGCCTTAAATGGGTTCCGGATTTTTTCTAGTAAAGTAAAGCGGCATTGGCGTAATACCGACCACATTACCCCAAAAATCAAGTGTCGAAGGTCTGTAAAAATTATGGTCACTAACACCATATTCCCTATACGCCACTTGGCGCGATGGGGCTCTTTACTTTACTTTTTTATGTAATTACTGGCCAATAATTTCAACTTTTGCCACCTGAACAAGAATGATTCATTCTTAGCTGATTATTGGCTGCTTTCTTGAACTTGTTTTCATTTCTAGTGCAGTTTGTGAGATGAATTAAATTTAGTATATTACCAAATAATCAATTTTTTTTATAAATAACTGCGTAAAACTGATTTTAAAACTGGACATAATATAGGACATTTGAAGACATATTTTAACTTTTTCAGTACACAAGGTTTTATCAATGCCCACGGAAGAAATTTCAGAGGTAAATTTTTTTAATGGTTTTAAATATCAATTTACATGTTATATTTATCTAACACGTAATATATTACATATGAATTTTTATATAACTGAACAAGGAATGAGATTTCACCAATACCAAGTTGATACAAGACATGTTTTAAAAAAATATGCTTTGATGATGGTTTACAGCAATTTAATTGAGAGTGATGCAATCTGAAGTACAAAAGTACGCGAACGACATCGCGTGACGTACGATGCGTCGAAACGGACTGAAAAAGTTAATCAGTAGAAAATAATTCAGTATATATTTTGATTAAAGACATTAATTCTGGGATATAGTTTTAACTGCTCACATCAAATCTGTAAATTGATGTAGAAACAATTTGCTGCAAATACAAAAAGCGACAAACGTTATGGGACAATGGCGCAAGACGAGTTGACTTTTAGGTGTCCATCAGATAGAAGTTACCACTGCTAGTTCTAGCTCTACTGGTACACTGCCATCGGGATCTCATGAGATGTAAGAAGATGAGTTTTATCGTACAGCTTAGAAGAGACACAAACCCTTCTACTGATGATCTCCACAAGCGAACATGTTGACTAAAGAAAGGATTCAACTCGAAGGTTAAAAATATTGGTGGACAAAAATAATAAATAAACAATGAACTTGATCACCTTTAGAAATGTTTCCTACAGGAAATATAGAAAAACCAATGAGTCAATTGTGAAAGAATATGTAACAGTTGCCGAAACACTAAGCTCAAACAGCTGGAATCAAACCATCCTAACTTGAAGAGAAATGAGGTCCACCACACGATGCTCTTTTTATTTTCGTGTATACTTAGTTTCGTTCCACACACTGTTATCTCACTTTTACCCTTACAATTCATCTATTCTCAATTCACCAACAACAAATTTCTTCACTATTTCACATCACAAAAATTCTCACACATTTTCTCCCTCACATAAAAGTATTTATTTTCAAATTTCTCCTACATTGTATTTACATATACATATACATAGTATTTTTCCTAACTTTTGTCTCACCAACATTTTCCTTCACTTGCATTTCACACAATAATTTTTCTTACTTATCGCGCACACGTTAAATCCCCTCATTTCTCACCCACACTTATCTCCTGTGCAATAATAGTTCACAATGATAGGGCTAACAACAAGTAATTACCTGTAACCCGCCACCGAAATGAACTCAACATTGAGACTTGTCTATTAACTAGAATATTACACTAAATGCACATCAGCATTTTCCTTACAATGTGTTTGACATAAAATGATTCACATATTTGCTTCACCGATTATCCTGAACTTTTAGAGTTACCTCTTCTTGCGAAGGGAGCCACGATAGCTCAGTGGTTAGTGACTGGACTACAAAGGACAAGGGGTAGGGTTCGATCCCAACCGACGGCTTCCGGGTTCACCCAGCCTTAAATGGGTACCGGATTTTTCTGGGAAAGTAAAGCGGCACGGGCGTAATACCGACCACATTACCCCGAAAATCATGTGCCGAAGGTCTGTAAAATGTATGGTCACTAACACCATATTCCCTATACGCCACTTGGCGTGACGGTGGTACTTTTTTTTTTTTTTTTTTTTTTTACATTGGAGTTGACATTTTAAAAAATATTCTTTAATTTAATTTAATTTCTTTGGATGGATTTCCATATGTTTCCCAGTGTAACGAAGGCTCCTCTTACCTTCTGTGTCCTTATGTTGGTATCATTCTCTGCTTTTCCTTCTTTGTCTATGATAATTCCCAAATATATGTAAGATTTTTCGTCTGGTAGAGGTATTTCTCCTATTGGTATTAGGTTATTGCCAACTGCATTAATTCCCATAATGTTGGTCGTATCTCTATTTTCAGTCCAAAGTGTTCTGATCTCTCATGAAATATGTTCATTTTATCTTGCCATTGCTGCCTTCGTTACTTTTAGTGTCTCGTTGATCTATGTAGCTTCCAAAATATACAAAGTGATATACTTTTCCTACTGTTTTTCCTTCCATGTATGTCTTTTCTTCTGGTTGAATTTTGTTTTTAATTACTTTTGTCTTTTCTTGCTGATCTCAAGTCCTATATTTTTTTAGCATCGACGACGTACATTTAATTTTTCTTGCATCATGTTTCCGTTTCTATTAATAAAAACTATGTCGTTCGCTAAATCAAGGTCCTCCAATTGAGATCCAAGTTTCCATTCGATACCTTTCTTACCTGCTACAGTTTGCAATACTTCATTACCCACCGACAATCTCTATGGCAACAGCTTTACATTTCACCTGTGAAGTTAAATAAACAACTTCAGAGACTGAAAGGTATGGAGAGACATAATCGTATACGCCAGCAGGAACAGTACATGATGATAATACAGTAAATAATATGAAGTAAACGAGTGCAGCAAATATTGAGGAGAGTGTCATTGAAGACTAAATACCAGAAAATGTTAAAGTGGTGACTTTGTAATTTAGTGCAGGTGCACGTCCCACATAGCCAAGTCTGAATCTCGCCCTTTGGGCGTAGAACTTCATATGCCCCATTTGCGCTGACTGAATCAGCTATCACAGCTGCTAAAAATTGGGGATAAAGATGAGGTATAACCTCCATAATGTGATATCCTAGAAAATACATGCAGGATATAAAGCATGACATTAGATGGCACAAATTACGATAGTTGACCGTTGTTGATCTTTCCGTAGACATGCTGGAGCCAGCAATCAAATGTTATTAGATGGGAGACTTTAAAAGTGTGTTGTTGTTCTGACTGAAGACAGACGGAAGCTGAACTGTTGGGAGCAGGTATGAAACTTTTGAAATTATTGCATTGGTAATATTGTTTTTACTCAATCTTGTAACATTTGTTGCAGTTGGTATTTATATTTGCGCTTACAAAAGTCAGGACTGATTTTTATCGAGAAATGATTGACACTAAGTATTGAGACATATAGAAATTGCATTTAACCATTTTGTCGTGTCTAATGTGCTATGAAGAGTTATTTTCAAGATAAATAACATTTGAAATATGTATCACTAGCAACAATTGCTTCAGTGTAGCAATAATTATTACAACAGCGCAGAAAACAATTGCATGTAACAACACTCGTACTAATGTTGCACGATAAACAATTCGACCTAAAAATACAAAACTTGATTGATCAATTTTGCACAATAAACCATGAAGTCATGACGATCCTGGACATTATTCCACTGCAGTTGTGATCGGAACATTAGTGATGACTGTCTTCACATTTTATATATTCATCATTCACTTCGCCTACAATAACTATAGGGTGTTGCATGATATATATTATTGTGATGTACGGTAATTTATTAAAATTACTTAAAGTCTGCCCCCATATTCTGGTATTTTCTTGTTCATGATCCACTGAATCAATAAATAATGAAGGACACTTATTACGTAATGAATGTTGTTGTTTAATTAATAGAATTAATGGTTTCTATAAGAATTACACTCTCATCACATTTTGCTAGAGCGGCCTCAGATATGGTGAATGAGTTCCGAAACAGCAGGGATCAGGCAAATAATTACAGTACTGCAATAAAGATAGCAAGCAGTGAGCAAGTAGTGGGGTGTAGTATGAAACCCTCTAGATTATCTTTGTTGTATTAGTTGAAGTTACTTCCTAACATGTAGTATAGCATATTCCCAGTGCTCTATCCTTTGGTTTTTGCTGTCCTTGTGTTCTGAGGTCGAAACAAGAGTCTCGAAAAGTCAGTAATCTGTAATGTCCTCTTTTGTGAAGCTGTCACAATGCTTTTTAGGGGTTCATAGTACACATCACTACTTGTTATACTTTCTAGGGGTTCATAGTACACCTCACTACTTGTCAATACTTTCTAGGGGTTCATAGTACACCTCACTACTTGTCAATACTTTCTAGGGGTTCATAGTACACCTCACTACTTGTCAATACTTTCTAGGAGTTGATAGTACACATCATTACTTGTCAATACTTTCTAGGGGTTCATAGTACACCTCACTACTTGTCAATACGAGCAGTGGAGGTGTCCACTACAATAAGGCCTTTGATGCGTTCTGTGCTTGCCTGCTGAGAAGAATGGTTTTATGTTGACATCTTTAGGGTAGCCTCATTTAATCGTATTTTCTCATACACTGCAGTGACCCAAGCAATCGAGCTTTGCCACAATGAACTATTAACTGTGAACCTTTTATAGCCATCAAAACTGATACTTCTGTGTTCTAGTGACATCTGTATTGTCTCATTGAGTCTATTTTTTGTTTTGCCCACCAAATTACCAATCATCAAGTCGCATGTCCTTGAATGTCAGAATGTTGCACTCAACACAGCCCAAATGAAAGAATCTCTGTCTATAGCAAGATCCCCTACAAAACGTTGCATTTACAACAGCCCTAATGAAAGGATCTCTGTCTCTAGCACGATCCCCTACAAAACGTTGCATTTACAACAGCACGTATGAAAGAATCTCTGGCTCTAGCCAGATCCTACAGATCACATATATTAAAAGTTTGTTACAATTTCAAGTTCTTGATTGTTGATGATGAATTTAGGTTGGAATTTTGCTGTGTCAGTGGACATTATCCTGGTTTTCAAAGCAATGCAACACAAAATAGCGTCATTGGTATAATTTAAACTGTCACGCGGACAACTTGTTCGAGAATAATATATTTTAGGCTAAACTCTAAAATTCCCACAATATCGTGCTTCTTAAAAGGTCTACTATTTCTTCCAAAACCATTCGCTAGTGTTATACATTAAAGCAGAACACGAATATATGTGTTTCTTCTTTGTCCATGTCTTTGCCTTGTTCCATTACTGTAAAAAAGTAAACTGCACCGTCACGCCATGTGGCGTACAGGGAATATGGTTTTCTATCTATTGACCTTTCGAGCGGTAGCCGGCCCATAGGGCGTAGACCAAGATACTCCTTAACTTATCTTAATTTTTATTCTAGCAGTTTTCAGTTCTTTTAATGATATTTTAACAAATCTCGCCATTTGTCTCTGTGCTGTGCAAGCAGCTCTATCTCATTGAGGGAGCCGATTCCTGCTGCTCTTGCTTCTCTCATCAATGTTCTTCTCAGTGTCTCTCTGGGTCTTCCTCTTTTTCTCTTACCTGTTGTTTCCCACATGAGGGCTTGCTTTGTTATTCGGTTATTATCTCTTCTTATCACATGTCCAACATATGACCATCGTCTTTTCTTTATTACTGAAGATATTAGTGGTTGATTAGCGATTTCTCTAATTTCCTCGTTTGTTTTGAATTCGCTCCACGCTATACCAAGTATTTTCCTTAGACATTTATTTTCGAATGCATTCAACTTTGTTTCTATATCTCTTATTGTTTTCCAGCTTTCACGTGCATACGTAAGGGTTGATAGTACATTTGATTTGACTAGTCTAGGTTTTGTGTTTGTCCTGATGAGTTTTGATTTCCACAACTTTTCAAGGCTTCTGAAAGACATTGCTGCATTAGCTATTCTGATTCTAATTTCTTTGCTTGTATCCCCTTCTCCATCAATGTGACTTCCAAGATAGATAAAATGATCGATCTCTTCCACTGGTTTGTTTTCCATGTATATTTTGTCGTCTGTTGGAATTCAGCTTTTCATGACTTTAGTCTTTTCATGATTGATCTCAAGCCCAATTTTGCTGGCTATTGATGATAGTTCATTTGTGTTTTCTTGCATCGTTTTTATCTGACTGCTGATGAGAACTATGTCATCAGCAAAGTCGAGGTCCTCCAAATGGTCTCCCTGTATCCATTCGATGCCTTTACCACCAGTGCAGCATTTCATTATGAAGTCCATAACAATTCCAAATAACAAGGGCTATAAAATACATCCTTGTTTAACCCCAGTCTCTATTGGGAAACATTCGCTCAGTCCTTCCTCTGTTCGAACTGCACATGTGTAACCGTCATACATGTCTTTGATAATATTTATGATTTTTTATGGTAAGCCATATTGCTTCAGAATTTTCCACAAAGAATCTCTATGAATACTGTCAAATGCTTTTTTGAAGTCGATGAAGTTAAGTACAAAAGGTTTTTGCTTTTCAATGTGTTCCTCCAATATAAGTCGTAGAGTGAAAATGTGGTCAAGGCAGCTTCTCCCTTTTCTAAACCCAACCTGTTCTTCACGCATTACTGTATCTATTGAATCCTTTATTCTATTTAGGATGATTTTACAGAATAACTTTGAGGCAACTGACAAAAGTGTCACACCTCACCAGTTGTTAAAATCTCTAAGATTGCCCTTTTTGGAATCTTAACAATGATTTCTTTTTTCCATTTATGAGACGTCTTCTCTGCTTTCTAAATGATGCTGAACATTTTCTGGAGATGTTTTAAATTATGTTTATCAATTGCCTTGAGGATCTCAGCTGTTAACTTATCCTCTCCAGCAGCCTTGTTATTGGTCATAAGCTTTAAGGTGGTTTCTATTTCGCTCAAGGTGAAGTCATCTAAATTTACATCTAATTCTGCTGCTGGTGTTTCAGCTTCAAAATCTATTAAACTGTGGGGTAGTAGACGACTAAGAATTTCTTTGAAGTGTTCCGCCCAACGGGCTTTTATGTCTGCGCTTGTTGTTAGCATTAATCCAGATTTGTCTAGAATTGGTGTTCCACTGGATGTATAGGTGTTTGTCAGCATCTTTTGTACAGTATAAAGAGTTCTTCTGTCTCCTGTAATTGCAGCTGTCTCTGCTTTCTCAGCCAAATTGTCTATATAAGCTCTTGTATCTCTTCTTGCTGAACTTTTCACTTTATTGTCCAATTCTTTGTATGTAGCTTTTGCCAGAACCTTTCCAAGATCTGTCTTTACATTAGTCATGGCTCTCTTCGCTTCTCTTCTTTCTTTGATGTATTTCCATGTGGTGTCTGAAATCCAAGCTCGTTTTCCCATTTTCTTCAGTCCAGCACTTGCTTCTGCTGCTGTCATTAGTATTTTGCTCTGTGAGTCCCACATTTCATTGATATCTAAGTCTATTTCACCAAGTGCTGTATAACAATTACTTTGCTCTATGTTAAACTTTTTCTTTATGGCTTCATCTTTCAGTTTATGACTATCAATTTCATGTGTATTTGACTTCTTCTGTTGGCTTATAAATTTTAATCTTATTTTCCCAATGCACAGGTTGTGGTCACTATTAACATCAGCACCTCTGTATGCTCTTACATCTATTAATGATGATCTGAATTGTTGTTTAATACATAGGTGGTCTATTTGATTTGAGGTTCTATCATCAGGAGATACCCATGTTGTTTTGTGAATATTTTTGTGTGGAAATAATGTCCTACACCTATAACTAAATTTTCTATTAAACATAATTCTATTAATCTTTCTCCATTTTGACGTAGTATTACAGCCTTCTCTCCCCATTACATGTCCCACTCCTGCGTTGTCTTTTCCCACTGTGGCGTTGAAATATCCCATTACAATTAAAAGATCGTGTTTGGGTATTTTGTTTATAAGTTGTTGTAGTTGGTTATAAAATTCGTCCTTAACTTCATCATGAGCTTCGTTTGTAGGCGCATAACATTGAACAATTGAAAGTCTTCCATATTTTGTTGTGGTAAAAAATATGGTTTTAGTGACAATAATTTTTACAGACCTTCAGCACATGATTTTGTTGGGTAATGTGGTCGGTTATAAGCGAGCCCGTGCTGCTTTACTTTCTCAGAAAAAAATCAGGTACCCATTTAAGGCTGGGTGAACCTGGAAGCCGTCGATCAGAATCGAACCCGACCTCTTGTCCTTAGTAGTTCAGTTCACTAACCACTGAGCTATCGCGGCTTTGATATATCTTGTGCTATTTCCTTTCTTGCATCGATATAGTAAGCTCTTTGTGCTTTTGTTATCTCTCTTGCTTGTGACACTGGTTCTGTTATCACATTTAGCTCTTGTTTAATCAATCATGACAGCTCTCACCTTATTTCTCTCACCTTCCAGACTTTTCAAATTTCAAGCAGACAGATCCCCAGATATTTCAACATGAAGACTCGTGCAGTACTGACTTCCCTAGCTATTGCTGTTCTCTTTGTGGCAGCAGCAGGTAATTACCACATTTGTCTGTCCACCATTTCATCCAAGTCATTTATATGTTTATAGATACATTAATTCACCATTTGATTTAAACTTTCATTGATTCTTTAACTATAAAAGTACACATTTTTCCTCCAAAACGTTCATCCTGTCTCATAAATTCGTAATAAACAAATCCTCTGAAGCTCTGTCGTGCTTACGTTTGTTGAATGAGCATAATATTTATCTCATTTTATTGGGGTATCATATTTATATGACCTTAATTAAATTAGTATTCAAGACCAAGGAAAAATAATTCAACCCAGTAAACAGAGAACAACTGTGGGAGATACTAACAACATATTGAGCATAGGTATTAAGTCAACATCTAAGCAACCTAATTAAAAGGCTTCACATCATCAACAGGACCAGAGTAAGAACAGCAGCAGGCCAGACAGGCCACTTCGAAGTCAGATCAGGTGTAAGACAGGGGTGTGTACTATCTCCTCTATTGTTTATTGTATACATGAACAACATATGTAATTTAGCCAACACATCGGAGACAGAGGAGATCAACGAGCGTCTATTTGCAGACGATCAGGCACCAATACATGGTATAATAGAACTACAAGAACATTAAATAGACTTAACAGCACAGGCACTCAAAACAACATGAAAATCAATATCAACAAAACAGAAGTCATGAATATCGCAAAAGAGAAACAGAACATCAACATAACTATCGCAAAAGAGAAACAGAACATCAACATAACTATAGACGGCAGACAAGTAAAACCAGCAGACGAATTTAAATACCTAGGAAGCCTAGTGACAAACGACAATTCACAAACAGCAGAAATAGACTCAAGAAAAAAATAAAGTTTGTCAAATCATCGGATAAATATCACCACTGTTGTTCACCAAAAGAAATAATTTTTGAGACAAAAACGGCACTCTACAGTACAAACTTCGTTCCACCGTTGTGCTACCAATGCCAGTCCTGGATCCTACATACAAGAACAATAAGAAAAATAACCTATACCGAGATGAAATGTGTTAGACGAATGGTAGGAATCAGCCTGAGAGATAAGAACTGAGAAAAAAGCTAGGAAAAATCCTGCCAAGGAGTACATAGAATAACTTCAGATAAAATGGTTTGGCCACATGATAAGACAGAAAGATAAAAAAAAAAAAAACACAAAGAGCCTTCTATAAACTTTGCGAGAACACCAGACCAAAGGGCCGACTACGAAAAAAAGATGGATTGACGGAATATTAGAAACACTAGGAAACATAACAGCTGCAGATCGCAAATTATATCTGCCCTCGACTTTGAAAGACAAAAGAGCAAGTAAAGAAGTATATAAAAGAACATTACTTAAATGGAAATTAAAAACCGATATTGAGTTGTGAGCTTCGGTGATCGCTGAAATCGGTAAATTTTACTTGAACGTGCTCGAGTTTGGAAAGGAAGCCACAAAATCGGGCTACATTCTAGAACAATGAATGAGCTATTCTTCTTCTTAATCCTCTAAACTCTGATCGGAGCATAGGGCAACTACAAGAGATCTCCATCCAATCCGATCTGGGGCAAACATAAACAACCCTCACCAAGACCTGCTAGCCTCTTTTATTTCATCATGTATGGTTCGATGGTATGTCCCCAATGTTCTGTTTCTTTTTCGTCAATCAATAATATAACTACCACGTAAATGAGATGTGTCAGATGTACGATGGTTTGAGAGACCCAACAAATGACGTAGAGAACAAAGGAGACTGGTATCAACCTCGAAGTAGATGACGTCAATAGGCAACGATTTAAATGGAGAGCGGGTGGTCGAACAGTTAACATGTGCTCCCAACTAGGAGAACACGAGTTCGAATCATGGGACAACAGTTCTTTTCTATTGGGGGTAAAATAAAAGCTTAGACCGGTGCACCTCGTGACGACTGCTCTGGAAAAATAGCCTTTATTCTATGTTCCAATAAAGGCCCCCCACCAACGTGCCCGCTTCGCCGCAAGATCCTGATTACAGAATTGGGAAAATGCTGTAAAGATTGTTTTTCCTTTATTCAAAACACAAACGAATTAAATGAATGTTCAAACAACAATAAAGGAACAACTAAACACATAAGCAAGTAAAGACAGTTCACACAACAATAAAGGAACAACTAAACACATAAGCAAGTAAACATAGTTCACACAACAATAAAGAAACAACTAAACACATAAGCAAGTAAACGCAGCTCACACAACAATAAAGAAACAACTAAACACATAAGCAAGTAAACGCAGCTCACACAACAATAAAGAAACAACTAAACACATAAGCAAGTAAACACAGCTCACACAACAATAAAGAAACAACTAAACACATAAGTAAGTAAACACAGCTCACACAACAATAAAGAAACAACTAAACACATAAGTAAGTAAACACAGCTCACACAACAATAAAGAAACAACTAAACACATAAGCAAGTAAACACAGCTCACACAACAATAAAGAAACAACTAAACACATAAGTAAGTAAACACAGCTCACACAACAATAAAGAAACAACTAAACACATAAGTAAGTAAACACAGCTCACACAACAATAAAGAAACAACTAAACACATAAGCAAGTAAACACAGTTCACACAACAATAAAGAAACTACTAAACACATAAGCAAGTAAACACAGCTCACACAACAATAAAGAAACAACTAAACACATAAGCAAGTAAACACAATTCACACAACAATAATGAAGCATATAAACGCAGTCACACAACAATAAAGGAACAACTAAACACAGTCCACACAACAATAGAGGAACAATTAAACGCGGTCTACACAACAATAAAGTAACAACTAAACACAGTTCACACAACAATAAAGAAGTAACTAAACACAGTTCACACAACAATAAAGAAGTAACTAAACACAGTCCACACAACTATCAACAGACATTACTAAAAGAAGAGACTAAAGGGCCATTCTGAGAAAAAAATATCGATTAACATGCTAGAATAACTTTGAAACGTAACTGCAGAATATATAACTTGTCACTAATATATGTATATATATAAGACTCTTGTCCCGACTAACTTAGATATTCAGCATCATGCCTTCTGTCCACCAGAATGTAGAAAGATGAAGTTTTGAGAGTGTGTTCCTTCTAAATCTTTGGCATCTAACTTGAAGGAATTTTTTTCGAAATTCAAACCCTAAAGAAGATAAAATTGATACCATGCGTTTGCTACAGTTTGATACATGAAATTGTATTAGCGAATAGCCTCAATCTATGCATAAATTCACATTTCTACAACCATACTTCTAGGCTTTGTCTTAATTAATCGCAACAAGGAGCAGGATATCCCATTCATGGGAGGTGACCGATGTCATCGATCCTGTTCACCCCGTGAGTGTTCGAGGTCATATTTCATTTCTACAGACTTGTCCTATGAGCCAATCAACACTCCACGTACATCGCTCGTTGATTTATTTCTAGAATTGCAAGGTGGTGCACTCCAACGTGAGATAGGATGAGAGCATGCGCAATAAATTTACATTTTAGATTTAATCAGAAGAAATTTTATTGCAGTCAAATTGTATTTAAAATTGCTAAGTATCGTAGTGACGCATACGCGTGTGTCTGTACACACGACACACACACACACACACATACACAAACACAATGATTATGTGTATATAGAAAAGCCCTGGAGATTCAGAATAAAATCAATATAGAATATATAGAAATTACAATTTGAATTTAGAAAAAAGCAGTGGGACAAAAGAAGTCATATTCTGCATCGGGATATCAATCGAAAAGTACACAGAAGTAAATAAACCAATATATGCCTGCCTCATAGACTACACCAAAGCTTTCGATTTTTTTTATATTTTTTTTTTTGGGGGGGGGGACGTGCTGAGGTAGGGAACGTAGCACTTCAGTGTTGTCAGTTTTGAAATGAACACGATCTTTCGACTAAACTGAAGAAAATAAAATAAATGAAGAAATAATCATAGAAGAACCATTTTTTATTAAGAAAAAAGAAGAGAAAGAAAGAATAGTACAATTAAAAATAAAAAAAAATAAAAACTGTTCACGATAAATGAAGGAGAAAATCCAGGCAAAACACAGTGACAGAAGCTGAAAACCTTAGTGACATCAGCAAAAGTATCAAACCCAAAACATGGAGAAATGTAGACATTTAGAAGCAGTTTTTTTTCTTTATCCCATGTCTGGGGTATGTCGAAGGTGACCTACAAGACCGGAGAATATGGCCGCTTGTCCAGTGCAGTCGTCACGAGGTGTTGTAGTTTGAGTTTTAATTTTACTCACGAATACAAAAAAAAAAAATAGTTGATCCTGCCATTATCCAAACCCACGATTTCCTGGTGGGACGAATCCTATATTTTATCGAATTGGAATCGTAAAAGGTTCTCCAATCTTCCGAATCTCGAATATCCCGAATCTCTAATGTTCCAAATCTCTTATCCTTCATACAGTAATTAACAATTTTAAAAAAAGATGATTGAAAGACTTTCACTTCCTCTTGATGTGAAAATCATTGTTTCGCTGGCTGAAAAGTGGAAGTACGGTGTTCTAATTGAAGCAGAATTTGAAATGTGTGTTTAATTAAAAACAAATTAAAGAATATAAGTTGTTTTTAATATACCTATAATTATTAAGATGATTCACACACAAGATTACACTTAATAAATGAAGTCAGTAATATAAACTTAAAACTCTTGTATCTTGAGGTTTATTTCCATTTTCATGACATGATCTTAAGATAAAATGTTTAAGCGACAATGTTCTGGCTTTACAAAAGTGCTCTGAATGTTCATCAGTACTCTACTATGCTGATATTACTTCCATAACTTGTTTCTTGTCCAGTAAACCGATTCCCCGAACAGATTAAAAAAGAATGGACTAAACATAGCAACATATAGTTATATAGGCACATATGACTGTGAATCATGGACATCATCACAAACAGCAAGGAAGAAAATCAATTCATTCGAAACAAAATGCTACATAAATATCCTAAAGATACCTTGGGTAATAAAGAAGAACAAGACAGACATATTAAAAGATTTAAATATTAAAAAATAATTGGCTTAAGATCGCCATTCTATAGAGTACTTTAAAATACTATCGCCACGTCAAAAGACACAGCGGTCGATGCTTTGGATGGTCCAAGTCTCACGTGCACTTACTCAGTCGCACGGTCCAGAACCCGTTTCCACGTTATAAACTGGCCACCTCCAGTAAATATCTCTACAGCACGCGGAAACACTGTGAGCCTTCCACAAATTAAATGAATTACGCGTCCTTGACGACAGACCGGCGTAAACAAACCGCGATTTTCACGTTCAATGAAGCGTTCAATAGTGCAATCAACAACAATGATGAGTATAAGTGATTAAATAAGGAAATTGTAACAAAATGCAATGAATCAAAAGAAGCAACGTGATTTACATCAAATAGAAAGCGCGTACAATCACATGATCCCTTAAAATATCAATAAAAACAAACAAATAAACAGAAAAGTTCACTGGAAAACAGCACTTATCTTTGAGTCTTTTGAAGAAGCAAGCTAACAGGGTGCCATATTCCCCGGAAGTCCAAAATATTCTGCCCGGAAGGCAGAATAGTCAAGAAAGACAGTGGTGCATACGTCATGACCACGAGTAGCATGACAATGGAGGCGATGGCAGTGACCAAAGCATTCAAATGGTTAGAGTCACAAGACTACGCCCACGCATGTATACTGAGTGATTCGATGAGCATGATTAAAAAAGTGGAGGCGGGCTCTGTACGCATGCAATGGGTAGAGTCGTTGCAGAAATCCAAAATACGTAAGGTCACCTTTGTCTATGTCCCTGGACATGCGGGAGTACGGGGAAATGAAAGAACGAACAGGTTGGCTAACTGGGCTGTCGTTGAGGGCGGGCAACCAATGGATAGGGCGGACATCATCAATGCCCTCCGAGATATGGGAAGAGCACATGACTTCGACAAACACAGATCCACGTCACTTCTTCGGATGATGGAAATGGGAGTTAAGATGGGCACCGCCAGAAATGATAAACTTAGTGGCCGTGTAAGGAGACTTATCAACCAACATAGAACTGGAGTCGTCAGTAGCCGGACACTGAAGGAATTGCTGAGGAGGGGATCAGAGCACCTATGGACATGTTCGGAGTGCAATAATGATGACCCGCAAATAACTCAATAACTCAATAACACAACGGGCTGGAAAGAACAATATTCGTAGGCATGGTTCCTGGGCAGCACATCAGGGGCAGACCAAAAAGAAAGTGGTTTCTTGACACCAAGGAGATCTCGAACATGACAATAAAAAAATGAAACAGACATTCTTTCAGCTGGGATGTGGTGAATACAACGTTCTGTAAAGGAAATGCGACCTGATGATGATGAGATAGCAAGTGGTCAAGTGTACGGCGTTCTAAAGTTGCAACAATGTTAGGTCAATTGTTTCTTGTGTGTGTTCTCGTTCTTTTTTTAAATATGTGACTTTGCAGCCGCAGTTTATCTCATGTCCTTCAACCCTTTTTTAACCACTGTCTCTTCCACATCATCACCAACTCTATAACTATTTCCAGAATGCCTTGTCGGACGAGATCAACCTCTAGGATCCACTACCTGTTTTCAAAGTCTTGATGAGTGCACCATTCCACTGCAACGTCTCCTGCTTTCCAAGGCATCTAACTCCGATTATCGAGCTGTCTTAGGGCACATTGATGAAATATGTATGTAAGTAAAATAGTAAAAAGTCACGAATTAAAACACTGTGATTATTTCCCCTTTTTAGAGAACTACAATACATCTGTTTAATTTCTTACTTCCCCTTTAATGTAATGATCTCCAGTATCCTCTACTATTGACTCCCAGTCTAAAATATTATCACACATTTGCAGATGTTTGTCTTTATCATTACTTTGATTTCAGAATGTGTCTTTGTAGACGTGGGAGGAGATATGGATATATATATGAAAGAGAATATCTCGAGATTGCGCGATGTGTATAGCGGGATTGTCCGAAATAAATGACAAGCCAACCGGAAGTGATAACCCACGTGAAAAGCGAAGAAAAATATTAAACAAACATCTCGAAGTGTGAGGGAGTAAAAGTGTGGGTTCCGAAATAGTTTACAATCTATATCTATTGACCTTTCGAGCCGTTGCCGGCCCATAGGGCGTAGACCAAGATACACCTTCTCATATCTGAATTTCTGTTCTAGCAGTTTTCTTTTAAAGATATTTTATCAAATCTCGCCATTTGTCTCTGTTCTGTGCAAGCAGCTCTATCTCATTGAGGGAACCGAATCCTGTAGCTCTTGCCTCTCTCATCAATGTTCTTCTCATTGTCTCCCTGGGTCTTCCTCTTTTTCTCTTACCTGTTGTTTCCCATATGAGGGCCTGCTTTGCTATCTTATGCTTTGGTTATTATCTCTTCTCATCACATGTCCAACATATGACCATCGTCTTTTCTTTATTACTGAAGATATTAGTGGTTGATGGGCGATTTCCCTAATTTCCTCTTTTGTTTTGAATTCGTTGCACGCTATACCAAGTATTTTCCTTAGACATTTATTTTCGAATGCGTTCAACTTTGTTTCTATATCTCTTGTTGTTTTCCAGCTTTCACACGCATACGTAAGGGTTGATAGTACATTTGATTTGAATAGCCTAAGTTTTGTGTTTGTGCTGATTAGTTTTGATTTCCACAACTTTTCAAGGCTTCTGAAAGACATTGCTGCTTTAGCTATTCTGATTCTAATTTCTTTACTTGTATCCCCTTCTCGATCAATGTGACTTCCAAGATAGATAAAGTGATCGATCTCTTCTACTGGTTTGTTTTCCATGTATATTTTGTCATCTGTGGGAATTAAACTTTTCATGATTTTAGTCTTTTCATGATTGATCTCAAGCCCAATATTGCTGGCTTTTGCTGATAGTTCATTTGTGTTTTCCTGCATCATTTTTATCTGACTGCTCATGAGGACTATGTCATCAGCAAAGTCGAGGTCCTCCAAATGGTCTCCTTGTATCCATTCGATGCCTTTATTACCAGTGCAGCATTTCTTCATTATGAAGTCCACAACAATTCCAAATAACAAGGGCGATAAAATACATCCTTGTTTAACCCCAGTTTCTATTGGGAAACATTCGCTCAGTCCTTCCTCTGTTCGAACTGCACATGTGTAACCGTCATACATGTCTTTGATAATATTTATGATTTTTTATGGTAAGCCATATTGCTTCAGAATTTTCCACAAAGAATCTCTATGAATACTATCAAATGCTTTTTTGAAATCGATGAAGTTAAGTACAAAAGGTTTTTGCTTTTCAATGTTTTCCTCCAATATAAGTCGTAGAGTGAAAATGTGGTCAAGGCAGCTTCTCCCTTTTCTAAACCCAGCCTGTTCTTCCCGCATTACTGTATCTATTGAATCCATTATTCTATTTAGTATGATTTTGCAAAATAACTTTGAGGCAACTGACAAAAGTGTCACGCCCCTCCAGTTGTTACAATCTCTAAGATTGCCCTTTTTTAGAATCTTAACAATGATTTCTTTTTTCCATTTATGAGGCGTCTTCTCTGCTTTCTAAATGATGTTGAACATTTTTTAGAGATGTATTAGATTATGGCTATCAATTGCTTTGAGGATCTCAGCTGTTAACTTATCCTCTCCAGCAGCCTTGTTATTGGTCATAAGCTTTAAGGTGGTTTCTATTTCGCTCAAGATGAAGTCATCTAAATTTACATCTAATTCTGCTGCTGGTGCTATAATAGTTGACAAGCAACCATAACAATAAAGAAAAATACCAGACTATCTCGAGATTGTGGGGGTGTATTAGTCCAGAAATTAAACATGTGAATCGATTTGATTGGAGAAGCCGGCAAATATTTAAAGAGGAGATGCAAAGAAGCAAAAAGGGATTTTCAAGGAGAACATCAGAGATGACACACGTGTAGTGTAGAAAGAGCGGCCACAAGTGTGGTCCGCCTTAGGGGCTAACCATAGCCAACTTAATAAGTAGTGATTAACTAAGTGTAGACTAAGTACCGTTAGAGTCCTGAACAGTCCTACAATCCTGGATGAAACCTCGAGGATTAGGTTAGGAGTGTCTAGAGAATTAAAGTCCACGAGACAATAGAATAAGTATATTAGACTTAGACCTGAGGAAGCCGTTCAATGGGGTAACGGTGTTCCGCTTATATGTGAGTAGATAAGTAGAGAAGTGTGTAGAAGCCTAGGGCCCAGTGACAAGTAATATTGCTACTGGGCAGTGTGTGAATGACCTTATTAACGCACATTGGTCATGCAATGTCATGTAAACCTGTTAAACACGGCGCCCATGGATTGGGCTGTGAAATAAAGACTATTCGGAACTTCCGTTTCCAAGATCGCGGAATTGAGTCACGTTCTCTCTATCGCTGCAGAAATTCCGTTGAATTCTTGTCAACTTCGGGTTTCCGTTCCAATTTTCTGCATTCCAGTCGAAATGATGTTCTACTTGTTATATCTGCGCCATTGAATTGGCGTTGCACGCACAGCAATGCTCCGTTTTGACAATTCAAGTGTTGTGAATGCGCCTTCCAACGTACTGTTGATCTGCGTTTTACGTCACACAAAGTGCTGTTCAGTGACCATTTGATGGAGATGGTTGACGCAAGTTATTTACAAGTTACAACGCATTAATGTGGTGGGCTCCGTCAAGTCAGTCAAGTCAGCGTCTTTGGGAAGTTTGTACCATGTTTCGTTCGTTGTAGACTGCATTCAGTAGAGTAATCATGAATACATGGGCGCAGACATTTTGTGCGTGCTACGTCATCATAATGGATCATAGTGTGTCCCAAGACCGACCATGCGCTAATCTTGAGATCTTGCGTTTGGTGTGCATCGGGGATAATCTGACGACGAACTGTGTTTTGTATGTTCGGAGTTGGAGTTAAACACGATGTCCTAACATCATCAAGCGCCATACATTTACTATGGCGATCATCATTTTCAGGAGGACGTGATCTTCCGGGCAATGTGATGGATAGGCGGCAGGACAATTGAAGGCTATGTCTGCAAAGTGTTCCTTGTTGCAATTTCCTCATGTTCCAAGTCCGGCTTGTTGCAGGAGCTACTGAGTTAAGTGCTCTGTGCACACCGTGAGCTGTGTGTCTCATCCATTTTGATCATGTTTCGATACTCCAATTGTGTACGATGAATGATGATATCGTATGACAGGGAACAGTTGGCTGTGTTCACTTTCTGTGCGGTTTCGCCTTAAGTCTTTTGGCGTGTGCTGAGATTGCTATGATGGGGACTACAGTTACCTTTCTTTGTTTGGAAGATGAGTTATAATTCGGATGATTCCACTGGCACGGGCGGTTGAGCAATTATGGATTTTAATTCGCTTGCAGTGATACCGAGGCCTTCCATAACCAATAACCAATAACCAATAAAGACTATTCGCATAAAAGTGTTATAATTTGGTATGTCCAACAGTTAGCAGATCACGCCTGGCGAAGAAAGACTTGGGAACGTTAAAGAAAAGAAACAAAGAGTCGCGGGCACAACACAAGTCGAAGTACGAACCACTATACTCTAACACGGGACACGTTATAACGTGTTGGGGTTTCCCAAGCCAAAGCGATCTCGTGCTTGACCAGCTCAAGGCGTCAAGGAAGGTCAGGGACGTGGCAAGTGTGTCATATTGCTCTGCTAGAAACCAGGGCGGCGAGCAGCCGATAACAACAGCTGAGTGTTGATGTACCAGCTGTCAGCGTATCAAAGAAACGTTCAACAAATATTCTTCAACCTCTCCTGAGATATCTTTACCTTCACTTTAGCTTCAGTCAACTTAATTCTACAAGTGTGTGTTTACAGTCAACTTAATTCTACAAGTGTGTGTTTACAGTCAACTTAGTTTTGCATGTGTGTGTGTTTACAGTCAACTTAGTTTTACTTGTGTGTGTTTACAGTCAACTTAGTTTTACATGTGTGTGTTTACAGTCAACTTAGTTTTACATGTGTGTGTTTGCAGTCAACTTAGTTTTTACATATTATTTGGTTATGGAAGGCCCCGGTATCACTGCAACCGAATTAAAATCCATAAATGCTCAACCGCCAGTGCCAGCGGAATCATCCGAATTAATATCTCATCTCCCAAACAAAGAAAGATAACTGTAGTCCCTATCGTAGCAGTCTCAGCAAACGCCAAAAGACTTAAGGCGAAACCGCGCAGAAAGTGAACACAGGCAACTGTTCCCTGTCATACGATATCATCATTCATCGTAAACAATTGGAATATCGAAAACATGATCAAAATGGATGAGACACACAGCTCACGCTATGCACAGAACACTTAACTCAGTGGCTCCTGCAACAAGCCGGACTTTGAATATGAGGAAACTGCAAAAAGGAACAAATTTCATGCATAGCCTGCAATGGTTCCTGCCGCCTATCCACTATATACCGGAAGTTCACATCCTCCTGAAAATGACGATCGTCATTTTTTTTATGTATAGTGCTAGATGATGTTAGGTCATCGTTATTGACTCCAATTCCGAACATATAAACACACAGTTATAGCTCAATTCAAATCACTTGCCCAACTTCAAAACGCTATTGTTCAGTAACCGTTTGTTAAAAACTGTTGAAATTTTCCAAATGTTATTAGAATGCAAAAGACCCTTTAAATGTATATTTAACAAATACATGTATCTTGCAGCTGCAGTTTTCTTAAAGCGGCGAATTTCTTTGATGTTTGTCAAAATTGTAAATTGTGAACCCCTAAATAATAGAAATTACCGTAGTTGCTGGTCTATGATTAATTTTCACTAGGTAAAGGCGTGGCCATAATGGGGAAATACCAGGAGAATTATTGTCTTCTCAGTTCGAGGACGGACGATAATATCAAGGTATACCTGTATGTCCAATTTTCATAGTTGTGTGGTCCTGAAAAGGACCGTTTGTTGAACTAATTTAAGGTAATATAGGGGCCAACATTGTGGGGGCTATATACTTTCATTCTGAATCAGACGAGTCTAAAAGATTAATAACTGTTTGGGGTTGAACATTCCACAAACCATCATTTTTTCCAATATTCCTCTTCCTGTTTTAAGACGTGGTCTTCACATTCAGCCCAATAATATTTGTCTATATTTAATAAAGCGAGATTAGCAAGAGTCTTTACATCGCATATTTTGAATGTTGTATTTTCATCTGCCACTTGTCCTTTTAATTTTGCCCAGATTAGTTCTATTGGATTTAAATGAGCATGGTAAGGTGGCAGCCTCAAACTTATATGACCGTGCTCTTGGATAATCTTATCTATTTGAAAAATCTTTGTCCTTTGTTTTTGCTTTACTAGAGATAGTAATTCAGGTTTTAAGTAAATGTTATTAAATTGTATGTGCTCTTTTGTGAGCCATATCTTAATAGCATCTTTTGTACTGGATGACGTCGGGACTTTATCTTCAAGTGCAACAATGTTGTGGTACGCTGCATTGTCCATTATTAGGCAAGATGGTCGATCTAGTGATGGGAGAACAGAATTTTCAATCCAATGTCTAAATATGTGACCATTCATCTCAGAGTGATAATCCCGATTGTCTATGGATTTTGAAAGAAAAATGAGCTCTGCATTCTGTATTAGTCCATGTTGTCGACTACCTGCATGAGCAATTATCAAGCGCTGTCCTTTGCTGCTAGGTATTAATCTCTTAATCTTTCCATCTGATGACTGCCATTCCCTTTGGTTAGTGTGGTGAGCATTGATCCATGTTTCATCCAAGTACACAATATCATAACCTTGCTTGCGCACCTCTTTTACTTCACGTAAGTACTTGCTTCTCATGACTACTATATGTGGCTTCTCACAGATGATGTTTCGTCCATTGGAATACTTTCTGAATGTAAAGCCTGCAGCTCTCACATTCCTCCATAATGTAGACTTTGATATTTCAATACTGTTGTTCTTTTTCAGCGAAACTTTTAATTTTCTTATTGTAACAGTTTCATTCATACCCAACATTTTGCGAATTTCACGTCTATACCTCTGAATGAACGGAAATGGAACACACAATTTCTCAAGTGTCTAATTGTGTAAAAAAAAAGCCACGGCGAAAGCGTGCAAACACGTCAATTTTACCGTGTATGGATTTTTACTCGCTATTTTTAACTTTAAATACTGTAAACATTAAGTTTTGACTACATCAATGGGTCGTTATAAATTTATATAAATCAAATAAGCAACAATAATAACCAAATGTTGTTTTTTTATTAAATTAATTCCATGTTGGGTTCTAATCATTATAACTTTACATGCAAATTTTGAACAACTTACAACATGCGGTTAAAAAACTATCGATTTTAAAAGTTGGGCACGAGTTATGAAACAAGCTATAGTCGTCAGGTTATACCCGTCGCACATCAAACAACAGACCGTAAGGTTAGCGTATGTCCGGTCTAAGAATATATATAGGGATAGTTTTACATGTGTGTGTTTACAGTCAACTTAGTTTTACATGTGTGTGTGTGTGTGTTTACAGTCAATTTAGTTCTACATGTGTATATTTACTATAACTTAGTTCTACATGTGTGTGTTTACAATAACTTTGATCTACATGTGTGTGTTTACAGTCAACATAGTTCTTCGGGTATTTATTCATCGTCAGCTTGGTTCAGTCTATGTGCTTTCACCGTATATTCGTCCTGACTATCATCAGGGACCTAGACATTTCTCCTGAGTTTCTTCTTGGTTCCAACATTTTTTTCTTACAGTAATCTTCGATCCAGTCATTTGTCGTTACAGACATCTTGGTTCCAGACATTTGTTCTTGCTGTCCTCTTGGGTCCAGACATTTGTTCTTACTGTCATCTTGGTTCCAGACATTTGTTCTTGCTGTCCTCTTGGTTCCAGACATTTGTACTTACTGTCATCTTGGTTCCAGACATTTGTACTTACTGTCATCTTGGTTCCAGACATTTGTACTTACTGTCATCTTGGTTCCAGACATTTGTACTTACTGTCATCTTGGTTTCAGACATTTCGTCTTACTGTCATCTTGGTTCCAGACATTTGTTCTTGCTGTCCTCTTGATTCCAGACAGTTGTAATTACTGGCATCTTGGTTCCAGACATTTGTTCTTACTGTCATCGTGGTTCCAGACTTTTGTTCTTACTGTCATCTTGGTTCCAGACATTTGTTCTTGCTGTCCTCTTGGTTCCAGACATTTGTTCTTACTGTCCTCTTGGTTCCAGACATTTGTTCTTACTGTGATCATGGTTCCAGACATTTGTTCTTACTGTCATCTTCGTTTCAGACATTTGTACTTACTGTCATCTTGAATCCAGAAATTTGTTCTTACTGTCATCTTGGTTTCAGACATTTGTACTTACTGTCATCTTGGTTCCAGCCATTTGTACTTACTGTCATCTTGGTTTCAGACATTTGTTCTTGTTGTCTTCTTGGTTCCAGACATTTGTTCTTAATGTCATCTTGGTTCCAGACATTTGTTTTTACTGTCATCTTGATTCCAGACATTTGTTCTTACTGTCATCTTGGTTCCAGACATTTGTTCTTACTGTTCTCTTGGTTCCAAACATTTGTACTTACTGTCATCTTGAATCCAGACATTTGTTCTTACTGTCATCTTGATTTGAGACATTTGTTCTCACTGTCATCTTGGTTCCCGACATTTGTTTTTACTGTCATCTTGATTCCAGACATTTGTTCTTACTGTCATCTTGGTTTCAGACATTTGTTCTTACTGTCATTTTGTTTCCAGACATTTGTAATTACTGTCATCTTGGTTCCAGACATTTGTTCTTGCTGTCCTCTTGGTTCCAGACGGGTGTACTTACTGTCCTCTTGGTTCCATACATTTGTACTTACTGTCATCATGGTTCCAGACATTTGTATTTACTGTCCTCTTGGTTCCAGACATTTGTTCTCACTGTCATCTTGGTTCCAGACCTTTGTTCTTACTGTCATCTTGGTTCCAGACATTTGTTTTCACTGTCATCTTGATTCCAGACATTTGTTCTTACTGTCATCTTGGTTCCAGACATTTGTTCTTACTGTTCTCTTAGTTCCAGACATTTGTACTTACTGTCATCTTGAATCCAGACATTTGTTCTTACTGTCATCTTGATTTGAGACATTTGTTCTCACTGTCATCTTGGTTCCCGACATTTGTTTTTACTGTCATCTTGATTCCAGACATTTGTTCTTACTGTCATCTTGGTTTCAGACATTTGTTCTTACTGTCATTTTGTTTCCAGACATTTGTAATTACTGTCATCTTGGTTCCAGACATTTGTTCTTGCTGTCCTCTTGGTTCCAGACGGGTGTACTTACTGTCCTCTTGGTTCCATACATTTGTACTTACTGTCATTTTGGTTCCAGACATTTGTATTTACTGTCCTCTTGGTTCCAGACATTTGTTGTCACTGTCATCTTGGTTCCAGACCTTTGTTCTTACTGTCATCTTGGTTCCAGACATTTGTTATTACTGTCATCTTGGTTCCAGACATTTGATCTTACTGTCCTCTTGGTTTCAGACAATTGTTCTTACTGTCCTCTTGGTTCCAGACATTTGTTCTTACTGTCCTCTTGGTTCCAGACATTTTTTTCTTGCTGTCCTCTTGGTTCCAGACATTTGTTCTTACTGTCATCTTGGTTCCAGACATTTGTTCTTACTGTCATCTTGGTTCCAGACATTTGTTCTTACTGTCCTCTTGCTCTTGGTTCCAGACATTTGTTCATACTGTCATCTTGGTTCCAGACATTTGTTCTTATTGTCATCTTGGTTTCAGAAATTTGTTCTTGCTGTCCTCTTGGTTCCAGACATTTGTTCTTGCTGTTCTCTTGGTTCCAGACAGTTGTACTTACTGTCCTCTTGGATCCAGACATTTGTTCTTACTGTCCTCTTGGTTTCAGACATTTGTTCTTACTGTCCTCTTGGTTCCAGACATTTGTTCTTACTGTCCTCTAGGTTCCAGACATTTGTTCTTACTGTCATCTTGGTTCCAGACAATTGTTCTTGCTGTCCTCTTTATTGTAGTCATTTTTCCTTACCGTCAACTTGGTTACAGACATTTGTTCTTACTGTCATCTTCCGTACTAGAGATTTGTTCTTACTGTCCTCTTGGTTCCAGACATTTGTTCTTACTGTCATCTTGGTTCCAGACATTTGTTCTTACTGTTATCTTGGTTCCAGACATTTGTTCTTACTGTCATCTTGGTTCCAGACATTTGTTCTTACTGTCATCTTGGTTCCAGACATTTGTTCTTACTGCCATCTTGGTTCCAGACATTTTTTCTTACGGTCATCTTGGTTCCAGACATTTGTTCTTACTGTCATCTTGGTTCCAGACATTTTTTCTTACTGTCATCTTGGTTCCAGACATTTGTTCTTACTGTTATCTTGGTTCCAGAAATGTGTTCTTACTGTCATCTTGGTTTCAGACACTTGTACTTACTGTCATCTTGGATTCAGACATTTGTTCTTCCTGTCCTCTTGGTTTCACACATTTGTTCTTACTGTCATCTTGGTTCCAGACATTTGTTTTTACTGTCATCTTGATTCCACCCATTTGTTCTTACTGTCATCTTGGTTCCAGACATTTGTTCTTACTGTCCTTTTGGTCCCCGACATTTGTATTTACTATCATCTTGATTCCAGACATTTGTTCTTACTGTCATCTTGATTTGAGACATATGTTCTTACTGTCATCTTGATTCCAGACATTTGTTCTTACTGTCATCTTGGTTTGAGACATTTGTACTTACTGTCCTCTTGGTTCCAGACATTTGTTCTTACTGTCATCTTGGTTCCAGACATTTGTACTTACTGTCATCTTGGTTCCAGACATTTGTTCTTGCTGTTCTCTTGGTTCCAGACAGTTGTACTTACTGTCCTATTTGGTTCCAGATATTTGTACTTACTGTCATCTTGGTTCCAGACAGTTGTAATTACTGGCATCTTGGTTCCAGACATTTGTTCTTGCTGTCCCCTTGGTTCCAGACTTTTGTTCTTACTCTCATCTTGGTTCCAGACATTTGTTCTTACTGTCCTCTTTTTTCCAGACATTTGTTATTACTGTCATCTTGGTTCCAGACATTTGATCTTACTGTCCTCTTGGTTCCAGACATTTGTTCTTACTGTCCTCTTGGTTCCAGACATTTGTTCTTACTGTCCTCTTGGTTCCAGACATTTGTTCTTGCTGTCCTCTTGGTTCCAGACATTTGTTCTTACTGTCCTCTTGGGTCCAGACATTTGTTCTTACTGTCATCTTGGTTCCAGACATTTGATCTTACTGTCATCTTGGTTCCAGACATTTGTTCTTACTGTCATCTTGGTTCCAGACATTTGTTCTTACTGTCCTCTTGCTCTTGGTTCCAGACATTTGTTCTTACTGTCATCTTGGTTCCAGACATTTGTTCTTATTGTCATCTTGGTTTCAGACATTTGTTCTTGCTGTCCTCTTGGTTCCAGACATTTGTTCTTGCTGTTCTCTTGGTTCCAGACAGTTGTACTTACTGTCCTCTTGGATCCAGACATTTGTTCTTACTGTCCTCTTGGTTTCAGACATTTGTTCTTACTGTCCTCTTGGTTCCAGACATTTGTTCTCACTGTCCTCTAGGTTCCAGACATTTGTTCTTACTGTCATCTTGGTTCCAGACAATTGTTCTTGCTGTCCTCTTTATTGTAGTCATTTTTCCTTACCGTCAACTTGGTTACAGACATTTGTTCTTACTGTCACCTTGGTTCCAGACATTTGTTCTTACTGTCACCTTAGTTCCAGAAATTTCTCCTTACTGTCATCTTGGTTCCAGACATTTGTTCTTACTGTTATCTTGGTTTCAGACATTTGTACTTACTGTCATCTTGGTTCCAGACATTTGTACTTACTGTCATCTTGGTTCCAGAAATGTGTTCTTACTGTCATCTTGGTTTCAGACCTTTGTACTTACTGTCATCTTGGTTCCAGACACTTGTACTTACTGTCATCTTGGATTCAGACATTTGTTCTTGCTGTCCTCTTGGTTCCACACATTTGTTCTTACTGTCATCTTGGTTCCAGACATTTGTTTTTACTGTCATCTTGATTCCACCCATTTGTTCTTACTGTCATCTTGGTTCCAGACATTTGTTCTTACTGTCCTCTTGGGTCCAGACATTTGTTCTTACTGTCATCTTGGTTCCAGACATTTGATCTTACTGTCATCTTGGTTCCAGACATTTGTTCTTACTGTCATCTTGGTTCCAGACATTTGTTCTTACTGTCCTCTTGCTCTTGGTTCCAGACATTTGTTCTTACTGTCATCTTGGTTCCAGACATTTGTTCTTATTGTCATCTTGGTTTCAGACATTTGTTCTTGCTGTCCTCTTGGTTCCAGACATTTGTTCTTGCTGTTCTCTTGGTTCCAGACAGTTGTACTTACTGTCCTCTTGGATCCAGACATTTGTTCTTACTGTCCTCTTGGTTTCAGACATTTGTTCTTACTGTCCTCTTGGTTCCAGACATTTGTTCTCACTGTCCTCTAGGTTCCAGACATTTGTTCTTACTGTCATCTTGGTTCCAGACAATTGTTCTTGCTGTCCTCTTTATTGTAGTCATTTTTCCTTACCGTCAACTTGGTTACAGACATTTGTTCTTACTGTCACCTTGGTTCCAGACATTTGTTCTTACTGTCACCTTGGTTCCAGAAATTTCTCCTTACTGTCATCTTGGTTCCAGACATTTGTTCTTACTGTTATCTTGGTTTCAGACATTTGTACTTACTGTCATCTTGGTTCCAGACATTTGTACTTACTGTCATCTTGGTTCCAGAAATGTGTTCTTACTGTCATCTTGGTTTCAGACCTTTGTACTTACTGTCATCTTGGTTCCAGACACTTGTACTTACTGTCATCTTGGATTCAGACATTTGTTCTTGCTGTCCTC
Organism: Megaustenia siamemsis; assembly: GCA_032433765.1. NCBI lineage: Eukaryota > Metazoa > Mollusca > Gastropoda > Stylommatophora > Ariophantidae > Megaustenia > Megaustenia siamemsis. The sequence goes on along the minus strand of JAVIAB010000059.1, from coordinate 34,283,048 downwards.
TTGGTTCCACACATTTGTTCTTACTGTCATCTTGGTTCCAGACATTTGTTTTTACTGTCATCTTGATTCCACCCATTTGTTCTTACTGTCATCTTGGTTCCAGACATTTGTTCTTACTGTTATCTTGGTTTCAGACATTTGTACTTACTGTCATCTTGGTTCCAAACATTTGTACTTACTGTCATCTTGGTTCCAGAAATGTGTTCTTACTGTCATCTTGGTTTCAGACATTTGTACTTACTGTCATCTTGGTTCCAGACACTTGTACTTACTCTCATCTTGGATTCAGACATTTGTTCTTCCTGTCCTCTTGGTTCCAGACATTTGTTTTTACTGTCATCTTGATTCCACCCATTTGTTCTTACTGTCCTCTTGGTTCCAGACATTTGTTCTTACTGTCCTCTTGGTTCCAGACATTTGTTCTTACTGTCCTCTTGGTTCCAGACATTTGTTCTTGCTGTCCTCTTGGTTCCAGACATTTGTTCTTACTGTCCTCTTGGGTCCAGACATTTGTTCTTACTGTCATCTTGGTTCCAGACATTTGATCTTACTGTCATCTTGGTTCCAGACATTTGTTCTTACTGTCATCTTGGTTCCAGGCATTTGTTCTTACTGTCCTCTTGCTCTTGGTTCCAGACATTTGTTCTTACTGTCACCTTGGTTCCAGACATTTGTTCTTACTGTCACCTTGGTTCCAGACATTTGTTCTTACTGTCACCATGGTTCCAGACATTTGTTCTTACTGTCACCTTGGTTCCAGACATTTCTCTTTATTGTCATCATGGTTCTAGAGATTTGTTCTTACTGTCATCTTGGTTACAGACATTTCTCCTTACTATCATCTTGGTTTCAGAGATTTGTTCTTACTGTCACCTTGGTTCCAGACATTTCTCCTTACTGTCATCTTGGTCTAATCCTCCAGATATACTAACTGCAGAAGAAGAGTTACACGTTAAATGCGGAAAACCAAGCAAAGAAGAAATAATGAAAGCCATCAAACTATTAAAAAATGGTAATGCAACAGGACCAGATGAAATTCCTTCGGAAGCCATCAAAGCAGATATTAACACCTCTACCAAGATGTTACATGATCTATTGGATAAAATTTTGGATAGGGAAGAAATACCTAAAGACTGGAGAGAGGGTTATATGATCAAACTATCAAAGAAAGGAAGTTTACAGGAGTGCACAAATTATAGGGGAATTATGCTACTATCAGTGCCAGGAAAAATATTAGGCAAAATCATTCTGGAGAGACTAAAGGAGGCTATAGAGAAACACTTGAGAGATGAACAAGCAGGTTTTAGGAAGAACAGATCATGTGCTGATCAAATAACTTCTCTGCGTATAATAGTTGAACAAAGTTTAGAACTAAAATCCCCACTTTATATTGGATTCATAGATTACGAAAAGGCATTTGATAGTTTACACAGAAGAATGCTTTGGAAGTTGATGAGTCATTACGGAATCCCCATAAAGTTTATTAACCTGATAAAAACAATGTATGAAGGAACAAAATGTAGTGTGAGTAGTAAGGAAGGGCTTTTTGAGCTAGGATTTTAACATTTTCACATGTATCGTGCAGCACAATCTCGTCGTGCAGCACATTTTGGCATGTATCGCACAATCTCGACCTCGCTTATCGCGGGTGGTCGGCGCGGGTGGTCGGTCTTATCTCAAGTGCTTATCTCAAGTGGTCGGCCTCGCGGGTGGTCTTATCTCCTTATCTCAAGTGGGTGTGCTGGCTATGGAGACCAGTGATTCTAAAACTTGTATGTCAGCGGTTCTCAAAACTTGCGGGGGGTCGTGTTATTATCAAGTGAGCGTGCTGGCTATGGAGACCAGTGGTTCTAAAACTTGTATGTCAGTCTAAAACTTGCGGGGGGTCGTGTTATCATCAATGTGTGATGGCAACAGGAGGCAAAAAAAGGCAAAGGGGTGTTAGTAACCAGGTGTTAGCGATATGACACATCCACGTCGATCATCATCGGGCCACATCATCGGGCCACCTCGGTCATCATCGACGCTGGGGTCGGCGGTGGTCGTCGGCGGTCGCTGGTCGTCGCTGGTCGCCGTCGCGGGTCGGATCGGGCAACATCATCATGTGTAGTGATTAAATAGTGACGCTCTCTCTCTCTCTTATCATCATCATCATCATCAAGCCACACCCTCAACATCATCCCTTCATGTCTTATCATCTCTTTTATTATCTCAATAGGTGTATAACATACAGTGGATATTATATAACATTACAAACATATTTAGTACACTGAGTAAATATATAGTACAGGGATAACCTTTATTTATAGCTATGTAGTTGGGTGTCTGCTTAGTTCTATGTCATAAATGAATCATAACGTAAATATACTAACGGTTCCCAAGTTTTTAACGTTCACTAAATTCTTTAGCATCCGAACCTCCAACTTTTCCCAACATTATTGAGTTGTTGTTTTACAATTTAAAGTTATATTCATTTTTGTCAGTTCTCGTAGTTTTTGTTGTTGTTGCGGTGAGTCATCATTGGTGATGTCTTATTAAAGATATGTTCTTCGTTAGTAATAGTTTTCTATAAGAGAAGACGGTGATTATAATTTGTCACCTTTTTTAAACTGTTTAAAACGTTTAGTAGATGATGATAACATATGTACAAACATATAGCAAAATATAAAAACCATGGTTTTAGTCAAACAAATAATGTCTTTTTTTTTATTTACACATATATTTATAGAGAAAGAGAGGGGAAAATCGCGAAAATTAACGGTAAGTGGGAGAAATTGAAAATCGAATACTGAAATGTAAGCATTATAACAACTGGTTCCGTCAAATTAACCAAAAGCACGCAATAGTGGCACTGTCAACATGCTACTAAGATTATAATTAAAAACAAACGATAATATGCCGACAGAATGATAACCGTATTAGAAAAGGCATACCCACAAGGGGGTTAGTCATATTGAGATTGTAAAACGCTTCTTCGGTTGTCTAGCTGTCCATCGAGGTGCCTCCTAGGTTTCTGACCTTGCCTCCTAGGTTTCTGACCTTGCCTCCTAGGTTTCTGACCTTGCCTCCTAGGTTTCTGCCCTTGCCTCTTAGGTTTCTGCCCTTGACTCGTAGGTTTCTGCCCTTGCCTCCTAGGTTTCTGACCTTGCCTCCTAGGTTTCTGACCTTGCCTCCTAGGTTTCTGACCTTGCCTCCTAGGTTTCTGCCCTTGCCTCTTAGGTTTCTGACCTTGCCTCCTAGGTTTCTGACCTTGCCTCCTAGGTTTCTGACCTTGCCTCCTAGGTTTCTGACCTTGCCTCCTAGAAGGTTCTGTATAAACTTTTGTACAAATACCGTTTTCCCACACCCGGTAGGATGGGACTTACCCCTACAAACCGGTTTCTTCGTGTATCGATAAGCAAAACTTCGTATGTTAGATTTTTTATTTCGAGTTCTTAGATAAGTTTGTAGATAGGTCCAACTTTCAGTTATGTGAAGCAGATACTGATAGTTTATATTTGGCTTTAAGTGCACCTAAGTTGGAGGCTATAGTTAAGGCAGGGCTGCGGAATGAGTTTAATAGCGTATATAAAGACTGGTTTCCTGTCGAGTTTTGCGATGAACATATTAGCCAGACTGTAAACTGTAAGGGTGTTAAAGCATACACCAAACGAACGCCCGGGCTTTTTAAACTAGAGTCCGAAGGGACGGCTCTTGTTAGTTTATGTAGTAAGACGTACCATTGTAGCGGGGATTACGATAAAATCAGTTGTAAAGGGTTAAGTAAGTAACACAACAAATTAGCTAAAGATATGTTTTTAGAGGTTCTCGCTACGCAAAAGGCTAAGGGTGGGAAAAATGTAGGTTTCAAAGTCTTAAATAATTCCATATTTTCCTACAGTCAAACAAATAATGCTCTGTCCTATTTCTATATATAAAAAGAAATGTAGCTGATGATAACGTCTCGACTACGCCTTTAGATATTTAACTCTTTACACTACCAGTTTAGACTACCCAGCAATCTCTAACAGTTTCACCCCTTATGATTCATTTATGACATAGAACTAAGCAGACACCCAACTACATAGCTATAAATAAAGGTTATCCCTGTACTATATATTTACTCAGTGTACTAAATATGTTTGTAATGTTATATAATATATACTGTATGTTATACACCTATTGAGATAATAAAAGAATAAAATATATCTTCGTCTTCTGTTTTAAATTTAATGTTTTTCATTGATGTTGTATAATCTACTAACCTATCACTATCGCTCAAGTACACCAAGCGCTCCAAAGTCAGCAGACACCAGACATAAACAGGGCACTTCCGGTGGGGTTCTTACATAGTTTTCCGCTCATTTATTTCTTTCGAGTTATTATTATTTCGCGATTTTAATAACTTTCAGTTAGTCGAGATGCTTTTCCATATAATCCGCTCCCTCCCGTGCCGAGGTACATGTCGATGCGGTTGCCTAAATTTTATAAGGTTCGTTCGTTATTTTTACATAAGTTTCACGCTCGTTTTCATTTTTATATTTCTAAGTTTCGCGTTCATTTTCTATTGCTTTTTCATTAGACTCGATATTTACTTCTAATATTTTCTAACACGCCTTCTAAGGATGTGTTCAGCCTCATGACTCACGATAGGTCTGCGGGTTACAAGAGTGTTATCACCTACGCCGCGCTCGTGGTCAGGTAAGCTAAGCTAAACCCCGCGATTTCTCTGGCTCACGAAAAGGCTCTCTTAAGCGGGAATGCTCGGTACCCGATCAAGAGGGTTACCATCAAGACATTTTCCATCGCTAGCGGGATGTTCTCCCACAGTCAAGACAATTTATTTTTGTCTCAAACACCGACCCGTGTAGTGATAGGTCTGATTACGGCCAGTGCGTTTAATGGCGTTTATTCAGCTAACCCGTTCAATTTTCAACACTTTGGTCTGATTTATATTAACCTGACGGTCGACGGGAAATGCATCTCGGGAAAGCCTCTAACTATGGACTTTGAACGAAATCAATACGCGAGAGCTTTTTTCGGTACAAATCTGGCCATGGGTCTGATTGGTAAAGACGCCGGGAATAACGTTGCTTATGGAGAGTTCAAGGACGGATATTGTCTATTTGGTTTTGACCTCTCGTCTAGTCTACTGGACAGCTCCCATTTTGAGCTAGCCACAAGCGGACCCTTGTCGATAGAACTCAAGTTTGCCGCTCCCACAAACTACTCCCCTACAAGTCATCGTCTACGCCGAATTGGACTCAGTGCTCGAGATGTCCAAGACAAGGCAGATTCTAACAGACTTCACCGTTTGAGCGATAGAGAAGATGAACACGATGGAGATTTACACCTTTTGATGTCGGATATTTTCGTTCGGCGTTGTTCCCTTGTTAGTGTCATTCCACGAAACCACTTACCTCCCAGCATCGACCCAACGGCGACCGCAGCCTTTGTCATAAACACCGACCCGGCACACGAACCCGGTGATAATGATGATGCTGTTGAGGGTGGCACATGCTGATGATGTGTCAATTTGTGTGGCTTGGTGATGATAATACATGAAGGGATGATGTTGAGGGTGTGGCTTGATGATGATGATGATGATGATGATAAGAGAGAGAGCGTCACTATTTAATCACTACACATGATGATGTTGCCCGATCCGACCCGCGACGACGACCAGCGACCGCCGACGACCAGCGACCGCCGACCAGCGCCGATGATGATGACCGAGGTGGCCCGATGATGTGGCCCGATGATGATCGACGTGGATGTGTCATATCGCTAACACCTGGTTACTAACACCCCTTTGCCTTTTTTTGCCTCCTGTTGCCATCACACATTGATGATAACACGACCCCCCGCAAGTTTTAGACTGACATACAAGTTTTAGAACCACTGGTCTCCATAGCCAGCACGCTCACTTGATAATAACACGACCCCTCGCAAGTTTTAGACTGACATACAAGTTTTAGAACCACTGGTCTCCATAGCCAGCACACCCACTTGAGATAAGGAGATAAGACCACCCGCGAGGCCGACCACTTGAGATAAGCACTTGAGATAAGACCGACCACCCGCGCCGACCACCCGCGATAAGCGAGGTCGAGATTGTGCGATACATGCCAAAATGTGCTGCACGACGAGATTGTGCTGCACGATACATGTGAAAATGTTAAAATCCTAGCTCAAAACACCCTTCCTTACTACTAGTGTGGTGCATGAAGGACAGCTTACAGAAGCATTTGAAATAAGAACAGGAGTAAGGCAAAGATGCCTTCTGTCCCCATTTCTCTTTCTATTATCCATAGATTGGATTATGAAAATAACTCAAAACAACAGAAATGGGATCCAGTGGTCACTGACCAAACAACTTGATGATTTAGACTTTGCTGATGACATAGCTCCCCTATCACACAGCCATCAACAGATGCAGGATAAAATGAGTATATTAGATGAGATATCACAACAGCTAGGACTGAAGTTTAATAGAGATAAGACCAACATTATGCGAATTAATGCAGTTGGCAATAACCGAATAAAACTAGGAGAAATACCTCTACTAGACGTACAATCTTACATATATCTGGGTAGTAATATAGATAAAGAGGGAGGAACAGAAAATGATACCAAAATAAGGATATCAAAAACAAGAGGAGCTTTCATTGCACTGGGAAACATATGGAAATCCAAAGAAATTAGGTTAAATACAAAAATAAAAATTTTCAACTCAAATGTTAAGTCGGTCCTATTATATGGCTGTGAAACATGGAGAATAACAAAATTGAAAATCACGAAGGTACAGACTTTCATTAATGGATGCTTACGCAGAATAAAGGGATGGAAATGGCAGGACAAAGTCACTAACGTGGAATTATGGAAATGTACCGGTCAAATACCAGTGGATAAAGAGATACAGCAAAGACGATGGCGATGGATAGGACACACACTACGGAAACCAACTGAGAGTATTACACAACAGGCCCTTTTTTGGAATCCCCAGGGGAACAGACAAAGAGGAAGACCAAGGAATTCTTGGAGAAGACAGATCGAAGCAGAGATGAAGATGATGGAGAAGACATGGAATGATCTTAAAAGAATTGCAAAAAAACAGAACGACTTGGAAAGTGTTTGTTGAAGACCTATGCTCCACTGGGAGCTAAAATGTAGAAGAGAAGAAGAGTCATCTTGGTTCCAGACATTTCTCCTTACTGTCATCTTGGTTCCAGACATTTCTCCTTACTGTCATCTTGGTTCCAGACATTTCTCCTTACTGTCATCTTGGTTCCAGACATTTCTCCTTACTGTCATCTTGGTTCCAGACATTTCTCCTTACTGTCATCTTGGTTCCAGAGATTTGCTCTTACTGTCACCTTGGTTCCAGACATTTCTCCATACTGTCACCTTGGTTCCAGACATTTCTCCTTACTGTCATCTTGGTTCCAGAGATTTGCTCTTACTGTCACCTTGGTTCCAGACATTTCTCCATACTGTCACCTTGGTTCCAGAGATTTGCTCTTACTGTCACCTTGGTTCCAGACATTTCTCCATACTGTCACCTTGGTTCCAGACATTTCTCCATACTGTCACCTTGGTTCCAGACATTTCTCCTTACTGTCATCTTGGTTCCAGAGATTTGCTCTTACTGTCACCTTGGTTCCAGACATTTCTCCATACTGTCACCTTGGTTCCAGAGATTTGCTCTTACTGTCACCTTGGTTCCAGACATTTCTCCATACTGTCACCTTGGTTCCAGAGATTTGCTCTTACTGTCACCTTGGTTCCAGACATTTCTCCATACTGTCACCTTGGTTCCAGAGATTTGCTCTTACTGTCACCTTGGTTCCAGACATTTCTCCTTACTGTCACCTTGGTTCCAGACATTTCTCCTTACTGTCACCTTGGTTCCAGAGATTTGCTCTTACTGTCATCTTGGTTCCAGACATTTCTCCTTACTGTCACCTTGGTTCCAGACATTTCTCCTTACTGTCATTTTGATTCTAATCACTTCTCCTTACTGTCAACTTGTTTTAAATATTAACATATAGGCCTGTAACAGTGTATGTCTAAGAGGTAGAAAGAATGTCGTCTACTAATGTAAGAGGGTCAGTGTAGTGCACTGCATTTTTATTAGCCAGAACCAAAATGATTGAAAGAACAAATGTCAAGAAACAAGATTACAGAGAAAGATTAAATTTGTTCTTACTGTCATATTGGTTCCATACATTTGTATTTCTGTCATATCTATATTTCAAACATGTGTTCTTACTGCCATATTCATTCCATACATTTGTATTTCTGTCATATTTATATTCAAGACATTTGCTCTTACTATCATCTTGGTTCTAGACTTTTGTCCCGACTGTCATCTTGGTTTCAGGCATATTTTTTTACTGTCATCTTGGTTCTAGACATTTATACTTACTGTCATCTTGGTTCCAAGCATATTTTCTTACTGTCATCTTGGTTCCAGACATTTATACTTACTGTCATCTTGGTTTCAGGCATATTTTCTTACTGTCATCTTGGTTTCAGGCATATTTTCTTACTGTCATCTTGGTTTCAGGCATATTTTCTTACTGTCATCTTGGTTTCAGGCATATTTTCTTACTGTCATCTTGGTTTCAGGCATATTTTCTTACTGTCATCTTGGTTTCAGGCATATTTTCTTACTGTCATCTTGGTTTCAGACATATTTTCTTACTGTCATCTTGGTTTCAGGCATATTTTCTTACTGTCATCTTGGTTCTAGACTTTTGTCCCGACTGTCATCTTGGTTTCAGGCATATTTTTTTACTGTCATCTTGGTTCCAGACATTTATACTTACTGTCATCTTGGTTCGAGGCATATTTTCTTACTGTCATCTTGGTTCCAGGCATATTTTCTTACTGTCATCTTGGTTCCAGGCATATTTTCTTACTGTAATCTTGGTTCCAGGCATATTTTCTTACTGTCATCTTGGTTCCAGGCATATTTTCTTACTGTCATCTTGGTTTCAGGCATATTTTCTTTCTGTCATCTTGGTTCCAGGCATATTTTCTTACTGTCATCTTGGTTCCAGGCATATTTACTTACTGGCATCTTGGTTCCAGACATTTATACTTACTGTCATCTTGGTTCCAAGCATATTTTCTTACTGTCATCTTGTTTCCAGGCATATTTTCTTACTGTCGTCTTGGTTCCAGACATTTATCCTGACTGCCATCTTGGTTCCAGGCATATTTTCTTACTGTCATCTTGGTTCGAGGCATATTTTCTTACTGTCATCTTGGTTCCAGACATTTATACTTACTGTCATCTTGGTTCCAGACATTTATACTTACTGTCATCTTGGTTCCAGGCATATTTTCTTACTGTCATCTTGGTTCCAGACATTTATACTTACTGTCAACTTGGTTCCAGACATTTATACTTACTGTCATCTTGGTTCCAGGCATATTTTCTTACTGTCATCTTGGTTCCAGACATTTATACTTACTGGCATCTTGGTTCCAGACATTTATACATACTGTCATTTTGGTTCCAGGCACATTTTCTTACTGTCATCTTGTTTCCAGGCATATTTTCTTACTGTCATCTTGGTTCCAGACATTTATACTTACTGTCATCTTGGTTCCAGACATTTATACTTACTGTCATCTTGGTTCCAGGCATATTTTCTTACTGTCATCTTGGTTCCAGACATTTATACTTACTGTCAACTTGGTTCCAGACATTTATACTTACTGTCATCTTGGTTCCAGGCATATTTTCTTACTGTCATCTTGGTTCCAGACATTTATACTTACTGGCATCTTGGTTCCAGACATTTATACATACTGTCATTTTGGTTCCAGGCACATTTTCTTACTGTCATCTTGTTTCCAGGCATATTTTCTTACTGTCATCTTGGTTCCAGACATTTATACTTACTGTCATCTTGGTTCCAGGCATTCATTGTTACTGCCAATTGGTTCTGGACATTTCGTCTTACTGCCATCTTGGTTACATACATTCATTCTTACTGCCATCTTAGTTCTGGACATTTCGTCTTACTGCCATCTTGGTTACATATATTCATTCTTACTGTCATCTTGGTTCTGGACATTTCGTCCTATTGTCATCATGGTTCTGGACATTTCGTCTTACTGTCATCTTGGTTCTGGACATTTCGTCTTACTGTCATCTTGGTTCTGGACATTTCGTCTTACTGTCATCTTGGTTCTGGACATTTCGTCTTACTGCAAACCTTGGTTCCGGACATTTCGTCTTACTGTCATCTTGGTTCCAGGCATTTGTTCTTACTGTCATCTTGGTTCCAGACATTTATACTTACTGTCATCTTGGTTCCAGACATGTATACTTACTGTCATCTTGGTTCCAGACTTTTATTACTTACTGTCATCTTGGTTCCAGACATTTATACTTACTGTCATCTGGGTTCCAGACATTTATACTTACTGTCATTTTGGTTCCAGACATTTATACTTACTGTCATCTGGGTTCCAGACATTTATACTTACTATCATCTTGGTTCCAGATATTTATACTTACTGTCATAATGGTTCCAGACATTTATACTTACTGGCATCTTGGTTCCAGACATTTATACTTACTGTCATCTTGGTTCCAGACAGTTATACTTACTGTCATCTTGGTTCCAGACTTTTATACTTACTGTCATCTTGGTTCCAGACATTTATACTTACTGGCATCTTGGTTCCAGACATTTATACTTACTGTCATCTTGGTTCCAGACATTCTGAGGAAAATCCATTGGCCCATAGATACAACACTACAGACAAAACTATATGGGCCACTGCAAGAATTATAAAAGACAGTAAAATGCATACTGAAATGACATTGCTGATATAGACAATACTTCGAGCGAACGAAAGATAGATAGACTGTCATCTTGGTTCTGGACATTTCGTCTTACTGCCATCTTGGTTCTGGACATTTCGTCTTACTGCCATCTTGGTTCTAGATACTTTTTCTTACCGCCATCTTGGTTCTAGGTATTTTTTCTTACTGCCATCTTGGTTCTGGACATTTCGTCTTACTGTTATCTTGTTTCTGGACATTTCGTCTTACAGTCATATTGATTCTAGTTATTTGTTTTTTACTGCCATTTGGTTCTGGACATTTCGTTTTACTGCCATCTTGGTTCTAGACATTTCGTCTTACTGTCATCTTGGTTCTGGACATGTCATCTTGCTGTCATCTTGGTTCTGGACATTTCGGCTTACTGCCATCTTGGTTCTGGACATTTCGGCTTACTGCCATCTTGTTTCTTGTCATTTGTCCTTACTGTCATCTTGGTCAAACATTTGTTCTGTCTGTCATCTTGGTCAAACATTTGTTCTGTCTGTCATCTTGGTCAAACATTTGTTCTGTCTGCCATCTTGGTTCTGGACATTTCGTCTTACTGTTATCTTGGTTCTGGACATTTCGTCTTACTGCCATCTTGGCTCTGGACATTCATTCTTACTGCCATCTTTTTTCTGTACATTTCGGTTTAATGCCATCTTGGATCTGGACATTTCGCTTTACTGTCATCTTGGTTCTAGATATTTTTTCTTACTATCATCTTGTTTTCAGGCATTTGCACTGACTAACATTTTGTTTCCAGATATCTTGTGCTGACTGTCATTTTGGTTACATATATTTGTCTTTACTAGTATCTTAGTTCCAGACTTTTGTCCTTAATTTCACCTTTGTTTTAGACATTTATCCTGACTGTCATCTTAGTTCCAGACATTTCTCCGGGCTGTCATCTTCGTTCTATATATTTGTTCTTAATGTCATCTTGGTTCTTGTCATTTGTCCTTACTGTCATCTTGGTCAAACATGTGTTCTGTCTGTCTTCTTGGTCAAACATGTGTTCTGTCTGTCATCTTGGTTTTAGACATTTGTTCTGTCTGTCATCTTGGTTTTAGACATTTGTTCTGTCTGTCATATTGGTCAAACATTTGTTCTGTCTGTCATCTTGGTTTTAGACATTTGTTCTGTCTGTCATTTTGGTTTTAGACATTTGTTCTGTCTGTCATTTTGGTTTTAGACATTTGTTCTGTCTGTCATCTTGGTTTTAGACATTTGTTCTGTCTGTCATTTTGGTTTTAGACATTTGTTCTGTCTGTCATCTTGGTCAAACATTTGTTCTGTCTGTCAACTTGGTCAAACATTTGTTCTGTCTGTCATCTTAGTCAAACATTTGTTCTGTCTGTCATCTTGGTCAAACATTTGTTCTGTCTGTCATCTTGGTCAAACATTTGTTCTGTCTGCCATCTTGGTCAAACATTTGTTCTGAGTGTCATCTTATTTTTAGACATTTGTTCTTACTGTCATCTTGGTTCTAAGCACTTGTCTTGACTTTCTTCTTGGTTCCAGACAATGTTCCTTATTATCATCTTTATTTCTAGATATCTGCCCATAAGTTCAACTTCTTTATTTTTTATTCCGCATATGTTGATGGTTGCTACATTATATTTATCTGTCTAAATTTTCTGCGATTTCTCTGAGCATAAAACATTTAACCCTTACCGACATGTTGAGTCAGTCGTAAGTTAAGAGCTTAACATTAAAAACGCACGTTGGGGGGGTTTAGCCTGACAGATGTTTCCCCCACGTTTGATCGCTAAGGTCTCACATGCGATCTTTTACGATCTAACTATAAATGTTTAACTGTTCACATTTAACAAGTACTTATCTGATCTTATCATCCTCCTTGAATAGAAAACTTGACACAACTTTTTAATATATATATATATATATAATAACCAAGAGACCAAGACTAACATGGACGAGTAATATCAAAAGATGGACAAATCAGCCTATGGCAATCTGCTCCATCAAAGCAAGAGACAGAGTGGAATGGCGCTTCCTGGTACCCAACCTTTGATGCGGAGACGGCACTCAATGATATATATGATATATATATATATATATATATATATATATATATATATATATATATCCTTTAAATGAGGAAGATACTATGCAATACACTTTTGACAATAGAAACAAGAAAAAAAGAGTTCGTAAATGTTATGTAGAGCCAGTCTTAACATATGGATATGATTCATGGACAATTTAACAACAGATAAGAAAATCACTGGTGTCTGTAGAAATGTGGTTTTACAGAAGAATGTTGAGAATGCCATAAAAAAAAGTAAAGTACCCCCGTCACGCCAAGTGGTGAATAGGGAATATGGTGTTAGTGACCATAAATTTTACAGACCTTCAGCACATGATTTTTGGGGTAATGTGGTCGGTATTACGCCCGTGGCGCTTCACTTTCCCAGAAAAAAATCCGGTACCCATTTAAGGCTGGGTGAACCCTGAAGCCGTCGGTTGGGATCGAACCCTACCCCTTGTCCTTTATAGTCCAGTTCACTAACCACTGAGCTATCGCGGCTCCATTGAGAATGTCATGGACAGCTCAGAAAGAGTAATGAAAACGTTCTGAATGAGATCAAAAGCAAAAAAAAAAGAGCTAATTTCCAATATTAGGAAGAAACAATCATCATTTTTTTTTTGGCCATGTAATAGGAAGAGAACAGCTAGAATATATTGTAACAACTGGAAAAATTGAGGGATGAAGAGATAGAGGGAAGCAAAGAGAAAAAATACCAGACAGCTTAAGAGAATGGCTTGGCAGAAGGTCAACAAACAGAAATTATAAATAACTGTCGAGATCGAAAGTTGTGGAGAGACATGATCACATACGCCAGTAGGCCGGTACCTGATGATGATGATGATGATATATCCTTTGGAAACACTTTTTCAATTACTTTAATTACACACTGAAATGAAAACGAACTACTCTCTATAGAATGAATTATGTAAAACGCACTCTCATTAAAATATAATTTTCTTGCAACAATAGAAACTTCAAACACTTGCGTGCAATCAAACAGTACGTTGACCATGATGTAACAAAGTTGTGCCAGTTAAATGAATAAATGTTTATTTATGGTGTACATTTACAGATTCTACCAGACAACATCAGAATGCCTCAGTTCAAGTAAACATCTGTGTGACCACGAAATCCAAGAGAAAATAAACGCCGCGTTATCTGTCGGAGACTTCCTGTGCAGTGATGAGGGCAAATCTCGTGGGTACCACCACTTTAATAAGTAGTTTTTGATTGATCCAATAAATATATTTTTTGGTCGTAAGGAGCATACTTTAGTCGTGTATAAAGCAAGAAAGGTCATAATCAAGAAGAGCAATGAAAACCAACTAAATTCCAAGAATAAATCAAGGAAGCAAATGTGAAACAAGAAGGTATTAAAATACAGTTGAAACGGAAAATAGAGCCATTATTTAAACAACCACCAACTGAATTGGGAAGGATTAAGAAGGTATTCGTTGAATAAAGAATCACTTTGATCAACATCGTAGAAGAATTATAAGGAAGACAAAAGATTGAAAAAAGGAGAAATGCCAACACACACTCCATGGTGGTGTAAAGAGGTTAAAGGTGAAATAAAGAAGAACAAAGACAAATAAATATTGGATAAAATAAAAGAGAGGACAAGATTATATCAGCTATAAAAAATACAATACAGAGAACTAACAGGAAGATCAAGAAAGGAAAACAAGAATCGAGAGAGCATGTTGAGGGTTATTGGTAGGATATAACATAACAGTTTCCATAACACTTGTCAAAATAGTCAAGAGAAGACAAAAAGTCATTGATGAGAACTACAATCTAATATTTACACTTATACAGCTCATTGAAAGATTGCAAGTACTCATAATTTTTCCTTCGATGAGTAATTGACGTTTCACTGCCGGACTTCTACTGCTGTGACCATGGGTGGTTGAGAGAATCATAAATAAAAATCCCAAATAGTGCAGCCGGGATTTGAACTCGCAACCTCTCTGTCTCGAGACCGACGTCTTGCGATGAGACCAACCACTCCCCCCCCCCCCCCCACCAAAGAAATGAAAACAGACCACATAAATGAAAGGTTTGATGAAAACTACAGAAGTGATCAGAAGAGACAAACGCAAAAACAGCGTTGCAAGATTGGTTCTTTGGTTCTTTGGTTATGGAAGGCCCCGGTATCACTGCAAACAAATTTAAATCCATAATTGCTCAACCGCACATGCCAGCGTAATCATCCGAATTAATATCTCAGTCTCAGCACACGCCAAAACACATAAGGCGAAACAGCGCAGAAAGTGAACACAGTGTTGCAAGATATAGAGTTGATATACAACCAGTTTTGAATTACAAACAAAGACAAGAAATTAACTGGTTTGCCCCCCTGTAGAGAAATCCGTGGTGACTTACCATACAAGAGAGCATTTACAAAATGAAGAGAAGAACACACAGAGCGAGGCAGATCCATGATATTTTGGAGGAAGAACAAACCAACATCGGAGAAATTCTACAGCAGCATCAAGCGTCAATGATTAAGCTGCCAGAAGAGCAATATTCGAAGTGGCAAAAGAGGAAGTAGAGGAAAGAAAAGAAGAAAAAGACCGAACGTTCATCGACCATATTTGTCGGAGGGAGTCAGTGCCCTCGACTTTCTCATCACAGAGTCACGATACCATAATTTTGTTTTGTGATCCACTGGCAATTGTCGTCAAGATGAGTTCCAATCCTTCTTTTAAATGAACACTGAACTGTAAATCATTGGTCTCTTATTTGAGGCATTGTTCAAATTAACACCAAAATAGAAATTGTTAGAAGAAGAAAAGTATGATGATGATGATGATGATGATGATGATGATGATGAAAATAAAGTAAAGTTGATACAATCTTTACAATAATTAACCAGCCTTTCCTCTAAATTACCCAGGGTGCCCTAGCTTGTGGTATTGAGTTCGAGCACGGTGCGTATTGTTACCATTCCTCATCATCATGTGCCATACCGGTTGGCGTAGGCGATCATGTCCTTCCACAATCTTCTATCTAAAGTGCATCGTATCAGTTCTGTTGAATCTTTTCCATGGCATGACACCAAGCTATCTATTATTTTCTCTCGTTATCGTCCACGATATCTCTTTCCTTGTATTTTGCAAGTTGTAACCAAGTATTCCAACTTTTTTCTTCTCATGATGTGCCCGAAAAATGTTGATTGTTTCTTTCTGATGTTTTTTAGGAGCTCCCTTTTTGAGTTAGCCTCATTGAGAATTTTATCATTGGAATTTTAGCTGTCCAGGGAACTTTCAACATTATTCTGAGAAATCCCATCTCTGTGGCCTCAAATCTTCTTTTCATTTGTTTGTCTCCTGTCCATGATTCGCTTCCATAGGTCAGAATTGGTTCTACATAGTACCGATGAACTCTCTTTCTCATTTCTATTCACATAGATTTGTTGCATAAGATATTTTTCATTTTCTGAAATGCTATTTTGGCCTGAGCTATTCTGCTTTTTATTTCTGTGGTGCATCTCCCATCTGATGTTATTATTGTGCCCAAGTATTTGAAACGTTGTACTTGTTTCAGATTTGTCTCGTTTATTTTTATGCTGCATGATGATGATGATTGTTTCTTCGATATGACCATTACTTCTATTTTCTTACTATTCAGATTGCTACCTTTTGCTACCTGTAACGATAAGGAAATGCTCAAGGTCATTGTCCGGGTAAAGTGAAGATGTGTATTAGGAAAGGGGAAATGGAGAGACACACTCACTTTAGGGGATAGTGGCAGAGATGGGGGGGGGGTGTTTAAGAGGGAGATTACTCAAATGAACACAAGCTTGACGCGTGCTGTCGGTGGACCAGATTGTACGTGTGTACAGTGAGCAAATGTTTGACACCTTTGACGTGTCCTCAAACTACGGGTAAATCAGTGTTTCTAAAACTGTGGTCCGCGGCCCCCGGGGATCTCTGCGACTACGAAACGTAGTTATTGGGAACCCGTGATAAATGAAAATTGGGCAATCCCTGGGGTAGATGTTTCTCGAGCAGGTTGCGTGATTCATACCCAACCCTACTGGGGGGGGGGGGGGGGGGGGCCGCAACACTACGTCTAGCTCAATGAAACTAGTAGTGGGTGATAGTTTAACGAATTCCGGACATACAAGAGCTGCGACACGTAGACCAAGGAGGCATTCTGTATATAAAGCTCGATCCCCACAATAGACAAGTAAGTCAGAGACCGAATATAATCCGATAGTTACCACCAAACGATAAACGATTTTAGAACCTCCAGCAATAGTTAGTTAGCTAGAGTCATATTAGCTTAGCACCTACAGCAATTAAATAGTCAGTTAGCTAGAGCCATCACCTCCGAACATCCTTCCTTTGACAAAGTCATTTAGTATGTTGTCAGGATCTGGTTCAGATTAGACATAGATCCTATGAGTTGGGGAGTTAGCGCATGATGATAGAAACTCACTGTACGAATAGTTACAATTTTGCTACCGGCAATCGCCTATGATTGTAACTGGTAGGCCTAGATTAGAATGACCTCCGAACACATAGAAAGGAGAGCATGTAGCCACGAATAAGACAGATATTAGATATTGTAGAAAGACAACTACACCTGATAAGTCGGTGTTACGAAAGTTTGATGATCATTTCTAAACAGTCAATAAAAGTGTATAATGTGTAGGACCTGGTGTTGGTTAGTCATTTGTTGTGTTACCATGAAGAACTAACCATCAGTATCATCATCTCATCTACCTCACCTGATAACCAAAATCCGGCACTAACCCTAGACGACCTCTGACTCAAGACAATGTCTCTTCACTATAACAGATGGTTCTAAGACGAAATGATAGAATATATCATGTTGGCTTTTATTTCCTCTCACAAATGAATTTAATAGCCTATTGTTGTTTTCTCAACTTATAACGTGCAAAGAGAAATAATTTTACTTCATTTTTATCATCATAATCAAGTACCGTGCCTGCTGGCGTTGGTGATCATGTCTCTCCACAATTGTTGATCTCGACAGTTATTTATCTTTTGTGTTGTTGACCTTCTGCCAAGCCATCCTCTTAAGATGTCTGGTATTTTTGCTCTTTGCTTCCCTACATCTCTTCGTCCCTCAATTTTACCACTTGTTACAATATATTCCAGCTGTTCCTCTCTCATTACATGGCGAAAAAAGTATTATTGTTTCTTCCTAATATTGGAAATTAGCTTCCTTTTTGCTTTGGCCTGTTTCAGAATGTTTTCATTACTCTTTTTAGCTGTCCATAGTATTCTCAACATTCTTCTGTAAAACCACATTTCTATAGTCTCCAGTGATGTTCTTGTCCGTTGTCCTATTGTCCATGATTCACATCCATATTGTAAGACTGGCTCTACATAACATTTAAGAACTATTTTTCTTGTTTCTATTGTCACAAATGGATTGCACAATATTATTTTTTATAAAAATGACAAATTTGTAATTGATGAATTAGAATGACTTTGCTGTTCTTATTGCGTATAATTTATCATGTTGTTCTTCGTCTAATGCTTTAACTACCAATACCTTTATTGATTACAGTGCTGAACGATTTCACACAGTCCGTGTGCTTCACTGATCCCAATAAGATTTACGAATTGGAGGGATATGCCGAGTTATGTGCTCTTCAAGTCGTTGGAAATGCACCTGAAAATGAAATTAGAAATCAGGGATTACGCTGTCAGTAAGTAATTGGTCGGTTTTTAAATAAATTGCCAGTAAGTGAATTGTCTGTTCTGAAACAAGCTGTCAGTAAGTGAATTGTTTGTTCTGAAACAAGCTGTCAGTAAGTAAATTGTCTGTTCTGAAACAAACTGTCAGTAAGTGAATTGTCTGTTCTGAAACAAGCTGTCAATAAGTGAATTGTCTGTTCTGAAACAAACTGTCAATAAGTGAATGGTCTGTTCTGAAACAAGCCGTCAGTAAGTAATTGGTCGGTTTTTAAATAAATTGCCAGTAAGTGAATTGTCTGTTCTGAAACAAGCTCTCGGTAAGTAATTGGTCGGTTTTTAAATAAATTGCCAGTAAGTGAATTGTCTGTTCTGAAACAAGCTGTCAGTAAGTGAATGGTCTGTTTTGAAACAATCTGTCAGTAAGTGAATGGTCTGTTCTGAAACAAGATGTCAGGAAGTGAATTGTCTGTTCTGAAACAAGCTGTCAGTAAGTGAATTGTCTGTTCTGAAACAAGCTATCAGTAAGTGAATTATCTGTTCTGAAACAAGCTGTCAGTAAGTGAATTGTCTGTTCTGAAACAAGCTGTCGTTAAGGGAATTGTCTGTTCGTTCTCAAGCAAGCTGTCGGTAAGTGAATTGTCTGTTCTCAAACAAGCTGTCGGTAAGTGAATTGTCTGTTCTGAAACAAGCTGTCGGTTAGTGAATTGTCTGTTCTGAAACAAGATGTCGGCAAGTGAATTGTCTGCTCTGACGCAAGCTGTCAGAGAGTGAATATCTGTTTGTAGATCAATCATTTGTGCTGAATGGGTACCAGGGTATTACCCTGGGAAGGGATGACGTCATGGGACGCACCAAAATGGCAGCTTATTTATATTCGAGCTATGGACTAAGCAATGTTTACATTGAACAACACGATATATGTTATTGCAGCGAGTTGGCAGATTTTTGAAAATGTTTTCAAGGGTTTGAACATAAATGTTTTTTTCACAGTTCGTTTACCTTCGCTGTAGATAAAGTCGTTAATTCGATGGCTTCGTTTCAGACGTTTGTGACGTTGGTAGCTAAGGAACTTGTGCAAACGGATGGCATTGGCAAGGATCATTTTGAATCTATGAAGTGGGCTCATTCTGTGTTTAACTCAAAAGCATATGTGCTTTTTAACCAAAGACCTTTTTTTGGGGACTCAATGAAGATATTCCTTATGGAAGAATAAATTGTACTATTAGTCCCATAAATGATTCGCTTCCAGAGGTTTATGATGTAAACAAAGCAGTTTTGTCATTGCAAGTGAATAATGTCCACACCTATAATTGGTCAGGATTGTGTAGCAGCAGCAGCTTTATAGCGAACACAGAAAACATCATAGGATTGTGCTGTTCTGAAACATATATGCCATGCTATCCTAGAATTGCCTTTAATGGGATTACTGTGACCACAAACCACTCTCCATGTGTGTGCCACATATTTACACCCCAGAAAGAAATACTGAATATAACAACATCATGTGCCGTCTGTGATATTAATGACCACAGACCAGGAGCCTCCAGTATGATTGATACAACTGTTGCACCAATCATTTCATCAGCAGAGCCAGATCTATGGAATGTTAATCTGACATTGTTCTTGAATGATGTCCAAGTTAATGAGACATCAGAATCGTGTGGCAGCAGCTATAAGAAGGGAGCGGAGAACATCAAGTTCTGCTGCTATAAAGGAGACTTGCCTTGCTATCCCAGAATTGCCTTAAATGGGATCACTGTAGTTGAAAACTTCTCCTCTAGTGTAAACTACACATTCACATCTAAGAGTGAATCAGTGAAGGTCACAAAATCATATTCTCTCTGTGGTTTTACTAACTACCGGTCATGTGGCTTCTGTTGGATTGGAAATGATAACTTACCACCACTGTGTGTCTATATGTTTGGAATTGGAGTCATCAACGACGGCCTAACATCATCAAGTGCTATGACGATCATCATTTTCGGGAGGACGTGAACTCCCATGGTATATGGTGGATAGGCGGCAGGAACCATTGAAGGCTATGTCTGAAAAGTGTTCCTTCTTGCAGTTTCCTCATATTCCAAGTGCGGCTTGTTGCAGGAGCTACTGAGTTAAGTGCTCTGTGCACACCGTGAGCTGTGTGTCTCATCCGTTTTGATCCTGCTTCGATATCCCGCTTGTTTACGATGAATGATGATATCGTATGACAGCGAACAGTTGGCTGTGTTCACTTTCTGCGCGGTTTCACCTTATGTCTTTTGGCGTGTGCTGAGACTGCTACGATGGGGACTACAGTTACCTTTCTTTGTTTGGAAGATGAGTTAGTAATTTGGATGATTCCACTGGCACGGGCGGTTGAGCAATTATGGATTTTAATTCGTTTGCTGTGATACCGAGGCCTTCCATAACCAATAACCAGTAACAATAACAATACCCTGGGAAGGTAAGGAATGACGCCACGCTCGCATCGTGAGTTTCGATGCTTGAAGCGACACTATCCACAAATCTCTCAACGCTTCTGGATAGGCGGCCGAGCACATATGGGTGGAAACTCGCGTGCTAAGACGCCGGTTCAAGTCTCGTACTTTACCTTTACTTTTACTGCTATGTATATAATTAAGAATAGGTGACTTATTTGTTGTTTAGAAATTACGTTAAGTGAGTTGTTTTTTTTTATGTGGAAGTAACATTGGGTGTTTTGTTTGTTGTGTGGAAGTAATATTGGGTGTTTTGTGTGTGGTTTAGAAGTCAGGTCATAGTGAGTTGTTTGTTGTGTGGAAGTAATATTGGGTGTTTTGTTAGTGGTTTAGAAGTCAGGCCATAGTGAGTTGTTTGTTGTGTGGAAGTAATATTGTGTGTTTTGTTTGTGGTTTAGAAGTCAGGTCATAGTGAATTGTTTGTTGTGTGGAAGTAATATTGGGTGTTTTGTTTGTGGTTTAGAAGTCAGGTCATAGTGAGTTGTTTGTTGTGTGGAAGTAATATTGGGTGTTTTGTTTGTGGTTTAGAAGCCAGGTCATGGAGAGTTGTTTGTTGTGTGGAAGTCGCATTGAGTACATTTTATGCTAAACGAAATAGAAAATATGTGAATTTAATTTATTTTATTTTTATTTGATTCACATTCATTATCTTTTGTCATCACAATTCAATAAATATGAAAATAAAATTTCTTATCATTTTTTTAATAATTAAAGTTGTTCTTTCTATCGAAATCATCGCCGTTGCTATGGATCTCATGTCTTCTGTAGAGGTCTTCCTGTCTTAACAGTAAGGGGCCAGAAAAATGCTAGCAGGCAATATCGGGTTATAATAATGATGACGAGGATGAAAAGAAATCGAAACAAAATTAAATGAAAGAAAAGATGTCGAAACAAATGAAAATGACGCAAGAGAATGTTTCTTCTTGTTTCTTTTTATTAATTTTTATTTGAATTTCAGAATCGTAAGAGAGATATCGGACTGCACTGTGGAGAAGATAAGGGAGCAGTGTGGTGATAGAACTGGACAGCTGGCTTTAGAGCTCTCCAAGAGAGTAGTCCCGTTGGTAATAAAAAGGGCATGTTCCGAAGAGTCAGCCAGTGAGTAAATTGTATCATTTTATTCTTCAAAATCAGCATCTGTTTGTTAATTCTAAAAACGGTTCCACTCATGAACGAAATCTGCTTAAGTGTCTGCTCCTCTCCTAACTCAACAGAGAAAGCAATTTTATAAAATCAGTTTGTTAAAACTCATGTTTGTTAGCATCACGGTTAATACTTGTTTCCACTGCGTATACTGTGAGGTGTTGCAGATATTAGGTATGTGTAGCTATTTATGCATAGCTAATTATGTTGCATGAGTTGTCAGGTTATGTCAATGGGCGTGAGAAAGAGAGTTCACCGGTGTTATATAGAGTAAATTCTGATCAATGAAACGAGTCATAGACAGTAGATAAAATAAAATGAACTGACGATTAAATGCCAAAATGATGAGATTTCTAAAAGGATGTTGAGAGTTCCCTGGACAACTAAAGAAAGATCAACGAGGAAATTCTCAGAGACTAACACAAAAAGGGAGCTCATAAGAAACATCAGAAAGAAAAAAATCGACATTTTCTGACTCATCATGAGATGAGGAAATTTAGAATACTCTGTTAAAATAAGAAAAATGCAGGGAAGAAAGATCGCGAACCACAAAGAAAGAAGATACTGAGTAGTTTGGGGTCATGGCACGGACAACAGCCAACAACAAATTTGATACGATATTGTGAATAGAAAAAAATGTTAAAAGACAGCACATGGTGATGATGTGTCTGCGCCGCTCTAATTTACTGAAGTCCAGTCATGAGTTGATTGATTCCTCTAAGGAAACAAGGTGACGTCATGAGAACAAATATATTGACAAAGTTCGATGATCACATCTTTGATTCTTCATTATCTGCATCATTTTAATGTCCTCTGTTATTTGTTTGTTTGTGTTCGCCAACTTTATATCTCTAGCGAAGTCCCAAAGAACTGAATTTTACGTCAATATCACGTTTTCCTATTTGTCATGGCGGCAGTCGCATGCTCAGGCACCCCCAGCCGTGCAGGCTGATATTCTCCAAATTAAGAGCAACTCTAATCTTATATTCTCAAGAGTTTTCACGCTTTTTGGTATATTTTTTTCCTATCGATTTTGCACGAACAGCGGCCATTTTTGCTCTACTATTTTTCGATTTCCGTCTGATATGTGGTTCCTAAAGTGCACATAATGCACACGGGACAATCTTTTTTTTTTTTTGTTACCCGAGAGGGCTAGACATCGGATCTCACTTCCCAGAGAACTGGGGTTACTTTCCCAGATTTTACTTTCCCAGAAAAAAATCCGGTACGCATTTAAGGCTGGGTGAACCGGAATCCACCGGTTGGGATCGAACCCTACCCCTTGTCCTTTGTAGTTCATTTCATTAACCACTGAGCTATCGCGGCTCCCCTTATAGTATTGAATCACACATTACTCCCTCCAATTGTATGCCTTACCTTAATATATGCGACGAAGACTGATTCTAGCCCACATATTCTCTTATAATCTCAATTATAATTATGTCTCTTCATGTCACTCCACCATCACACCGGTAGGCGTAGGCGATCACGTCCTTCCATAATCCACAGGGCATCGTATCAATTCTGTTGTTGACCATTGTCCATGTCATGACACCAAGCTATCTAGTATCTTCATTCTCGTCGTTCCGGCTGCTTTATTTCAACAACTTTGCGCCCATTTACCTGAAATGTTTAATTTAAATCGACTATAGTTCAAACAGTTGGCATTCATCTATACCTGCACTATGACGAAAGACACAGCCTTTAAATGGAAGAAATGAGTGACAGCTAAAAAAAAATAATTAAAAAAACAAGCTACTGTTATTATGAATTCACTCACTCTTTGTGGATGTTTCCTAAAGCTGTTAAAACGTCCTTGTTGTAATGATAAAGTGGAACACTATATATATAGTTTATCATCAATCATAAAACGCAATGTGCAACTCTTTATTATCAAGTATATCATCAATCATAAAACGCAATATGCAACTCTCTATATATAGTATATCATCAATCATAAAACGCAATGTGCAACTCTTTATTATCAAGTATATCATCAATCATAAAACTCAATGTGCAACTCTTTATATATATTATATTATCAATTATAAAACGCAATGTGCAACTCTCTATATATAGTATATCATCAATCATAAAACTCAATGTGCAACTCTTTATATATAGTTTATCAATCATAAAACTCACAAGACAACTGCTGTTATTATGTGATGATAGTTACGAATCTGTTAATCTATGTACACACACTATTTCATATTTACAGTTCATTGTGTTAAATTAATATAAAAATACACAAAATAAATTGTATTTTGAAATTATACTAAATTGTTTGATTTATTGTTTAATTTTTATTATTATTATTTATTATTTGTTATTATTATTGTTACAGGTGAAGAGTTGAAGAAGCGATTTGGGTTAGGCTTCATTAAACGATGGTTTGATTAACCGGACATACAACAAGAAACAGGTAACTTGATGACTTAGACAGCTGACGACATAGAACAAACAACAAGAAACAGGTAACTTGATGTCTGAGACTGCTGATGACATAGAACAGACAACAAGAAACGGGTAACTTGATGACTTAGACTGCTGATGACATAGAACAGACAACAAGAAACAGGTAACTTGATGACTTAGACTGCTGATGACATAGCACAGACAACAAGAAACAGGTAACTTGATGACTTAGACTGCTGATGACATAGAACAGACAACAAGAAACGTGTAACTTGATGACTTCGACTGCTCATGACATAGAACAGACAACAAGAAACAGGTAACTTGATGACTTAGACTGCTGATGACATAGAACAGACAACAAGAAACATGTAACTTGATGACATAGACTGCTGATGACATAGCACAGACAACAAGAAACAGGTAACTTGATGACTTAGACTGCTGATGACATAGCACAGACAACAAGAAACAGGTAACTTGATGACTTAGACTGCTGATGACATAGCACAGACAAACAGGTAACTTGAGGAATTGCACTGCTGATGACATAGCACAGACAAACAGGTAACTTGAGGACTTAGACTGCTGATGGCATAGCACAGACAAAAAGGTAACTTGATGACTTAGACTGCTGATGGCATAGCACAGACAAACAGGTAACTTGAGGACTTAGACTGCTGATGGCATAGCACAGACAAACAGGTAACTTGATGACTTAGACTGCTGATGACATAGCACAGACAACAAGAAACAGGTAACTTCATGACTTAGACTGCTGATGACATAGCACAGACAAACAGGTAACTTGAGGACTTAGACTGCTGATGACATAGCACAGACAAACAGGTAACTTGATGATTGAGACTGCTGATGACATAGCACAGGCAAACAGATAACTTGATTACTTGCACTGCTGATGACATAGCACAGACAAACAGGTAACTTGATAACTTAGACTGCTGATGACATAGCTCTCTCCTCTTCTATCACATAATCAACAAACGCAAGATAAAATGAGCATACTTGATGTGAGATCACAACAGCTGGGACTAACAATAAATAGAGAAAAGTCTAAAATTATTATAATTAATGCAGTGGGCAATAAACAAATAAAAATAGGAGAAATACATACCTCTACTAGATGTACAATCTTACTTATCTGATCAGTAATACAGACAAAGAAGGAGGAACAGAAATGATACCAAAATAAGGATACAAAAAACAAGAGGTGGCTTCGATGCACTAGGAAGCATATGGAAATCTAAAGAAGTTAGGTTTAAAACAAAAATAAAAATGTTCAACTCCAATGTTAAATCAATATTATTATATAGCTATGAAACATGGAGAACAACAAAAATGACAATCACGAGGAGAAAGACCTTATTTATCGAATCCTTGCGCAGAATAAAAGGATGGAAATATCAGAACAAAATCACTAACAAAGAGCAATGTAGTGAAAGCACCAGTCAAATACCAGCGGATAAAGAGGTACAAGGAAGATGATGGCGCTGGATGGGACACACACTGCGGAAGCCAACTGTGAGTTTTACACGACTGGCCCTTTTTGGACTCTATCGGGGAAGACACGAGAGGACGACCAAAATATTCTTGGAGACGACAGATGGAAGTAGAGATGAAGATGATGGGGAAGCATGGAATGATCTTAAAAGAATGGCAAGAAACAGAACGGCTTGGAAAGTGTTTGTTGAAGACTAAGTTCCAAGAGGAATTGAAATGAATTAAAGATGTTAAATTATTATAGAAATACTGAAAATAAAATGTATTTTGAAATTATAATAAATTGTGTGGTTTATTTTTGCTATTATTAATATTAATATCATTATTAATATCATTATCATTATCATTATTATTATTATTATTATTATTATTATTATCATTATTATTATTATTATTATTATTATTACAGGTTAAGAGTTGAAGAAGCGGTTGACGTCAAAGTTTATTCAGCGAGAACCAGACAAGCAAAAGGAAACAACAAATCTAACTGGACTTCTTCAGACACAAAAGAAGAAATAAAGGCAACATTAACAAAACTTACTCTCCATGCTATGCTGGCATATTTACTTTTCTATATCATCTTCCTAGCCAGCACAATCTTAAACGAGTGAAGACTAAAAACAAATTCAAACTTTGGTAACGTTGACAAGATTTTATATTCAGTACCTATTTTTGCCTGTATTTAAACATTTCCGATTGACCTTACACAGTCTATTATGTAGACGCTTAAAAACTTCCTGAATCATCCTTAAATAAATGTATCGTAGATTAAGAGTTGTGATTTCTACATTCAAATATCTTCTACAATTTTGTTAAAAGGTCGAATCAAATATTAACATTCGTCAAATATTACAAAAATAATGTTAATTCCGGCCCTTCATTGCAATTAGCTTTCGTAATTAATGCAAGTATTTATCTCGTTAATAATGAATCATTTTTCAAGTAAACTGACTTTTTGATGTTTCATTCAAATACAAATTGCTATATATTGTGCTGTTAATTCTTGCTCGTTTTCTTTTTTCATCTGCTTCATAAAATACAAGAAAAAAAACATTAAAAGCATTGAAGAAAATAAATCAGTCTTATTTCATTTTTAAATTTTATGTCTGTTTAATTATTGTTTATAAATTATATATGATTAAATTAAGTTCACTAAAATAAGTACAAGGTTTAAGTAATTATTAAAACTGATACTTGCTCGAATTAAACCAAAAAAAAAACAATTATAAACAAACAAAAATATGAACACTTACTGTCTTTTAAAGTGAGCCAAAATTATCAGCTTGAAAATGATAATACATGATTTGTCAATAAGGATTTGGCACTACAGAGGTTTCTTGAGTTGTAACTACAAGGGTTCCTGAAGTTGAAACTATAAAGGTTCCTATAATTGAAACTACAAAGGTTCCTATAACTGAAATTACAAAGGTTCCTATAATTGAAACTACAAAGAATTCTCGAGGTGAAACTGTGAAAAGTTTCTGGAGTTGAGATTATAAAGGTTCCTGTTTAATGACATTAATGGGCCGTTACTGAATTTAAATTACAATAATGAGCCATTGCAGAGTTTAAATTTTTTTTTTATTCTGCGTTAATGGATGCTTACAAGTGGATAAAAAGATACAGCTAAGACGATGGCGCTGGATAGGACACACACTGCAGAAACCCACAGAGAGTATTACACAACAGGCCCATTTTTGGAATCCCCAGGGGAAAAGACAAAGAGGAAGTGCAAGGAATTCTTGGAGAAGACAGATAGAAGCAGAGATGAAGATGGTGGGTAAAGACATAGAACGATCTTAAAAGAATGGCACGAAATAGAACGACTTGAAAAGTTTTTTTTTTTTTGAAGACCTATGATCCACAGGTTGTTGAAAGGTAGAAGAAGAAGAAGCAGAGTTTAATTACGATAAACATTTGGTCATTACGCTGTTGGATTATAATAATGGCCAGTAAAGGTTTTAATACATTAACGAGCCATTGCAATGTTTGAGCCAAATAATGATTCTTCCGGTTTTCCATGAAAGTTAGTTTGCGTCAATTTCGGAGCGTGGATTAAAGGTTTACTACAGAGCGTTTTATAACGGATAGACAAGGTATTAATCGTGTAAAGTGTGATAATCAAGAGGATGAACAAGAGCAGATCAGTATTTTAAAATATAAACATCTAGAAACCTGATAAGCAAATTGGTCACAAACATCTAGCGACCATAAACGGGGGAGAATTTATCGGCCTGTCAATCCAACATCCCCCAACCCCCACCCCTTTTTTCAACACTTTCGAATTAAGCTAAGCCTTTATCTACACTAACTTAGCAGGTCGATAGGGGTTAATATATCTCTCAGAGAAATTACAAATCATGGAGATAGACAACAGATACAATGTAGCCACCATCAACATAGACGGATTAAAGAAATAGAACTTAATAGAAAAATGAATAAGAGGAAATGAAAATACCGAAGTTAGGGGACACTATAGTCCGTTTCATAACTCGTGCCCAACTTTTAAAATCGATAACTTTTTAACCGCTTTTTGTAAGTTCTTCAAAATTTGCATGTAAAAGTTATAATGATTAGAACACAACAGGGAATTAATTTCATTTTAAAAAAAACATGTGGTTATTATTGTTGCTTATTTGATTTATATAAATTTATAACGACCCATTGATGTAGTCAAAATTTAATGTTTACAGTATTTTAAGTTAAAAATAGCGAGTAAAAATCCATACACGGTCAAATTGACGTGTTTGCACGCTTTCAACGTGGGTTTTCTGACACAATTAGACACTTGTAAAAAACACGAGACATTGTGTGTTCCATTTCCGTTCATTCAGCGGCGAGGACGTGGAACGATAACATTTATCATGAGTCTTAAAATGAAATTCTGCTTCTTGGCGTGACGGGGCTCTTTACTTTACATTTTTATGTAATTACTGGCCAATAATTTCAACTTTTGCCACCTGAACAAGAATGATTCATTCTTAGCTGATTATTGGCTGCTTTCTTGAATTTGTTTTCATTTCTAGTGAAGTTTGTGAGATGAATTAAATTTAGTATACTACCATATAATCAATTTTTTGATAAATAACTGCGTAAAACTGATTTTAAAACTGGACATAATATAGGACATTTGAAGGCATATTTTAACTTTTTCAGTACAGAAGGTTTTATCAATGCAACGGAAGAAATTTCAGAGGTACATTTTTGTAATGGTTTTAAATATCAATCTACATGTTATATTTATCTAACACGTAATATATTACATATAAATTTGTATATAACTGAACAAGGAATGAGATTTTACCAATACCAAGTTGATACAAGACATGTTTTAAAAAATATGGTTTGATGACGGTTTACACCAGGGGTGGCCAAATGGCGGCCCGCGGGCCGGATCCGGCCCGCCAGCCTAGTTTTCTTGGCCCGCGAAGCTCCACGGACTTACTTCATTTTTTACCCCTAATAGCGGATTTCTCCTGGTTTTAATCCGTGTCGGAGTTAACTCTTCTATCGTTCAAGAATACACAATTTGAAAATCTCTGTCAATTTCTCGCAACAGCTAGATTGGCAACATAATTTCAAATAACACACACACACACACACACACACACACACACACAGACACACACACACACACACACACACACTGCACAACTAATGGTGCCGACAATATTCAAAGTCTTTGCTTCGAGTTGGTACCGCAAAGTTGCTTTATTGTCAGTGCGGTGATAGCGTCAGATCTTTGGCTCAACATTTGTCGTCTGGACTTGTGGTGGCTCTTTCATTTCGCGGTAAGGGGTTAATGAGGTTGGGAGGGACAGGGGTGAGGGGACTTCGTAGCTCTAATTCTGTCTTTGAAGTTACATTCAAAATGTTTCACTGTTCGCCTTCATTCCCTTTGATCCCATCGTCTTGTCTTGTCCATAAAATGACTGCAACATGTTTATTTGGTCACAATCTTTTGATTTCATTGTCAAACACAAGTCTGTGTATAACTGTCAAATCTGGACTTATTTTCGATAGTGGACCAACATTCTGTGACTTTTAACTTTGATGTGAGATTTTGTATTAAATCATGTTAAAACGTAGAAAAGTTGATTGTGAAAATCGCATATTTAAACCTGAATGGGAATTAGATTATTTGTTCATCTTCAATAAGGATAGTAAACCTCAGTGCTTAATTTGCGTTCAAGTGTTAGCCGTTTTTAAGGAATATAATTTAAAACGGCACTATGCCACACATCATCAAAACATGTATGAGAAACATAGCATTGAAGCTAGGAAGCTTTTGGTTGAACAGCTGAAGACAAAGTTGAATCAACAGCAAAGTATGTATACAAAGGGCAATAAAATTAAAGAGTCATCGATCATTGCATCATATACAGTTACCTATGAGCTTGCAAAATCTAAAAAACCCTTTACTGACGGAAATTTTGTGAAGAAATGTGCGATTCAAATGGCAAAGGCATTCGGTCAAGAAAAAATAGCCAAAGAATTTGAATCTGTGCCTCTTTCAAAACAAACTGTAGCCAGAAGAACAGAAGACATCAGTCTGCAACTGTCTCAAAGTTTAAAATCTTGTATTGAAAACTGCTCATATTTTTCGCTCGCGATTGATGAAAGTACTGACATCACTGACACTTGCCAGCTTCTTATTTTTGTTAAAGTTATCCAGGAGGATTTTACTGTTATTGAAGAATTGTTGAAAGTTTGCTCTTTGCATGACACTTGTAGAGGGACAGACATATTTTCTGCAGTTCATAGTGCCGTACTGTATACAGCTTTTATTGACCAAGAAAAGGCGTTCGATAGGGTGGACAGGGAACAACTATGGTCCGTATTGCCCTTGTACAGAGTGAGTCACCACCTAGTAGAGATATCTCTCTCTCTCTGCGTTCAGGACTCAATCAGAGTAAGGATTCCAGACTCTCATATGAAGTCAGCTGTCAGGCTAAGTGTGTTGATCGCCCCCACAGACAGAACATCACAATTAGAGTCTGTCAGATCCACTCTGACTGAACACCCGTTAATACGTTGCACTGTGTTCTGCGCCAGTGGCCCAGTGCATCCGATTTCAGCCAGCATTTTTTCAGGTTTGCTTTCCTGAGCCTTTGATTGTCTCCAATCTTCCTGCAAGGCAGCAGTTGATCTTTTCTGTCGGGGGATTCTGCCCTTAGATGGTCGGCCTTCCCAGGTTTACGAGCACCATCTGCCCGAGTCACTAGAGGTGACTAACACAGACATGCGACTTGTAATATGAGGAAACTGCAACAAGGAACACATTTCATGCATAGCCTTCATTTGTTCCCGCCGCCTATCCCCATATACCGGTAAGTCACGTCCTCTTGAAAATGATGATCATCGTAGCACTTGATGATGTTAGGCCATCGTTGATGACTCCAATTCCGAACATATAGACACACAGTCAGTCGTCAATTTATTCTTGTTGCACATCAAACAGCAGACCGTAAGATTTGCGCACGGCCGGTTTAGGGAACCAATACGATGACGTAGGACACAATGTCGCCAAACTCATAATCTCGATACCTTTAGACTTATGTCTGATTACTCAAGTGTAAACAGTCTACGACGAACAAAACACGAAGCAACTTCCCCAAAGAGACAAAACTGCGACTGACGAAGTAGTTTACATTAATGTGTAACGTGGAAATAACTTGCGTCAAAGAATCCCAATAACGGTCTTGAACAGCACTAATGTGACGTAAAGCACAGATCTAGTCTAGACGGAGGAATGTCTCACTCACAACACTTGATTCGTCAAAAAACGGACTGTTGTCGACCTACGACCTCGCCTTAGCGACACAGATGTATCAAGCATATCATCATTTTGACTTTTACGCAGAAAAGTGCAATGAAGATCCGAAATTAATCAGACCTTGGGTGCATTTTCTGCAGCGATCGAGAGGACGTGGACTAGATCCGCCATCTTGGAAACGGAAGATCTAGTAGAGATATGCAAGAGCCTCTATGAAAGTAGTCGCACTACAGTAAGATCTTCAGCAGGCTACTCTGAACACTTCACCATTAACTTCGGAGTAAGACAAGGCTGCGTGCTTTCCCCCTTACTTTTCATCACATATATGGACAATATAAGCAAATTAGCATGCCCAATCAAAGGAAACATACCAACACGGATGACAACAAACGATAACACAGAAGAGAACGAAATATACGTACCAGAAAACAACAGAAGAGAGGAAGAAATAAATGAAATACTATTTGCAGACGACCAAGTTCTGATACATGAAACAACTGAGGACCTACAAGAACATATCAACAGGCTAAACAACACTTGTAAACAATACAACATGAAGATCAACATAAGCAAAACCGAAGTAATGGCAATAGCGAGAAAGGAAGAAAAACTAAACATCATAATAGATAATACATCTTTGAAACAAGTAGACAATTTTAAATATCTGGGTAGCACGCTAACACAAGACAATAACAAAGAAACAGAGATAGATATAAGGTGTAACAAAGCATGCCAAGTTATAGGCCAAGTATCAACACTATTGAAAAACAAAGCAATAACTACGGAAGCAAAAAGGGCAATATACAAATCATTTTTTCTACCAACTCTGAGCTATCAGTGCCAGAATTGGACGCTGGACTCTAGAACAATAAGAAAGATAACGACCACAGAAATGAAATGTGTCAGAAGAATGACAGGAAACAGCTTAAGGGACAGAGTAAGAAACACTGACCTGAGGAAGAAACTCGAAATTGAACCAGCCATCGAATACATAAAGAAACAACAGATAAATTGGTTCGGCCACATAACAAGACAGAAAGAACTAACAATGAATCAAAGAGCCATAAACAAACGCTACGAAAACGTCAGATTAAGAGGAAGACCGAGAAAGAGATGGATAAATGGAATACTAGAGTCACTAGGAGGAATAACATCAGAAGATGCCAACAGAAGAGCAAAGAATCGCAGATTGTTTCTCCCCTCGACGCCAACGGCAACAGAGGAAGGATAGAAGAGGAAGAAGATAGTGCCGTAGATGAAGTAGGTGGTTTTGGAAAGTTGTCTGCAGTGTGTACTGATGGTTGCAAAGCTTTTATTGGTTCAAATACTGGTTTTGTTGGACTTCTAAAGCAAAACAAAATTAACGTACCTACATTGCATTGCATAATTCATCAAGAGGCCCTTTGTGCAAAGTCCATAAATCTAAAAGACACCATGGCTACTGTTGTGAAAATAACAAATTTGATAAGAGGAGGACACCAGTCTTTAAATCACAGGAAGTTTTTATCATTTTTAGAGGAAGTAGATTCTAGCTACGGTGATCTCCTGCTTTATACAGAAGTAAGATGGCTTAGTCGAGGGAAATGTTTAATAATATTTTTTGAACTGAAGAATGACATTTATGACTTCCTGCGAGAGAACTTACCATGCTCCATTGATCTTCAACATGCACTCAAAGACATTAATTTCCTTCATAATCTGGCATATCTCACAGACATCACACAACATTTGAACATATTGAATTTGCAGCTACAAGGGGAAAAGCAAACCATTTTTCAATTGATGGGATATGTTGATGGTTTTAAAAAGAAGCTGAATCTATTTAGACTTTCTTTGCAAAAAAATGATCTGTTCCATTTTTCAAGTTGTAAGCAGTTGTTGTCAGAGATAGAAAGTGCAAACTTCAGTAAGTACGCAGCTGACATTGAACATTTGATTTGTGAATTTGATCGACGATTTCAAGATTTTGAAATGTTTCGTCCGCAAACGGAACTTTTTAATAACCCAATTAAGTGCACAGTGGAGTGCCAGCCATCAGATCTTCAACTAGAGTTGTGTGACCTTCAGTGTGACCCCTTCCTCAGTACTGTAAAGGCATTAGGAGCTGACTTCTGGAAATTGCTACCAAATGAACGTTACCCGTGTCTGAGAAAATGGGCACTAAAGATGTGCTCTATATTCGGCAGCACATATCTCTGCGAGACAACATTCTCTTCCATGAAGCTAATTAAATCTAAGATAAGGAACAGAATGACCGATTCGACATTGTCCCATACTCTCCGAATCGCCACGTCAAAAATGGAAGTGGACTTCAAATCTGTGGTGGAAAGCTGTGACAAGTCACAATCGTCGCACTGAGACATTAAAGGTAATTTTAAAATGAATAATTAATGGATTTGTTACAAATCAAATATGTAGTCAAAGTGCAAGCATTATTTATATATTACTATATCGCATAGGTCCCTACAGTCATTTTTGACGATATTCTTAAGTGTGGCCCGCGGGTCTTGGCCTTGGCTTTAATCCGGCCCTCGGGCAACCTCAAGTTGGCCACCACTGGTTTACACTAATCAAATTGAGAGTGATGCACTCTGAGGTACAAAAGTACGCCAACGAAATCGCGTGACGTACGGTGCGTCGAAACGGATGGAAAGAGTTAATCAGTAGAAAATAATTCAGTATATATTTTGATTGAAGACATTAATTCTGGGATATAGTTTTAACTGCTCACATCAAATCTGTAAATTGATGTAGAAACAATTTGCTGGCAAATACAAAAAGCGACAAACGTTGTGGGACAATGGCGCAAGACGAGTTGGCTTTTAGGTGTCGATCTGATAGAAGTTACAACTGCTAGTTCTAGCTCTACTGGTACACTGCCATCGGGATCTCATGAGATGTAAGAAGATGTGTTTTATCGTACAGCATAGAAGGGACACAAACCCTTCTACTGATGATCTCCATAAGCGAACATGTTGACTAAAGAAAGGATTCAACTCGTAGGTTAAAAATATTGGTGGAAAAGAAAAATAAACAATGAACTTGATCATCTTTAGAAATGTTTCCTACAGGAAATATAGAAAAACCAATGAGTCAATTGTGAAAGAATATGTAACAGTTGCCGAAACACTAAGCTCAAACAGCTGGAATCAAACCATCCTAACCTGAAGAGAAATGAGGTCCTGTTCAAGAGAAAAGGGGGGGGGGTGTGTTAAAAGAGGGAGGGGGGTTAACTTGAGAATCTTTCTTTTCTATTCATGGAATCAGGTTCATTACAGTGGGGACATTCCCCATATCTGCTGCACCGTCCGTCCGGGAATTTCTTGAGTTGCATTTGTTCTTTATTGATATTGGTTGTCCCTCTTTGTCATTTATGGGCCCTGTAGGATCGTGGTTTTCTTTTCTCTCTCGTTGCTTTTACTGCTGTTTCGACATTTCTTGTGGCTGTCTTGAAGTCCCTCCCTTCTTTTATTTTGTCTGAATTCTGCTCATATATTATGATAGACATAATAGTAGAAGAAAGCAACAAGAAAGGTCTCAGTCTGAATAGTAAGAAAACAGAAGTAATGGTTATATCGAAGAAACAATCATCACCATCATAAAAAAAGTACCCCCCGTCACGCCAAATGGCGTATAGGGAAATATGGTGTTAGTGACCCTATATTTTACAGACCTTCAGCACATGATTTTTTTGGGGTAATGTGGTCGGTATTACGCCCGTGCTGCTTTTACTTTCCCAGAAAAAATCCGGTACCCATTTAAAGGCTGGGTGAACCCGGAGCCGTCGGTTGGGATCGAACCCTACCCCTTGTCCGTAGTAGTCCAGTTCACTAACCACTGAGCTTTCACCATCATGCAGCATAAAAAAAAACGAGACAAATCCGAAACAAGTGCAACGTTTCAAATACTTGGGCACAATAATAACATCAGATGGGAGATGCACCACAGAAATAAAAAGCAGAATAGCTCAGGCCAAAAAAGCATTTCAGAAAATGAAAAATATCTTATGCAACAAATCTATGTCAATAAAAATGAGAAAGAGAGTTCATCAATACTATATAGAACCAATTCTGACCTATGGAAGCGAATCATGGACAGTAGACAAACAAATGAAAAGACGATTAGAGGCCACAGAGATGGGATTTCTCAGAAGAATGTTGAAAGTTCCCTGGACAGATAAAAAGACCAATGAGGAAGTTCTCAAAGAGGCCAACACAAAAAGGGAGCTCTTAAAAAACATCAGAAAGAGGCAATCAACATTTTTTGGGCACATCATGAGAAGAGGAAAGTTGGAATACTTGGTTACAACTGGCAAAATAAAAGGAAAGAGAGATCGCGGACGACGAAGAGAGAAAATACTGGATAGCTTGGTGTCATGGCATGGAAAACAGTCAACAACAGAACTGATACGATGCACTGTAGATAGGATTGTGGAGGGACATGATCGCCTACGCCAGCCGGCAGGGTACATGATGATGATGAATTCTGCCCACTTGATTTGCTTAGCTTATTTGTTCAAAATATTAACTTTTTTCCCGAACTAAGGCATATTTTTAATGTCCTTCCTATTTCTTGTTCTCCCTATAACTTGTTAACAGTTTCTTCTTTTCTTTAATTATTTTTCTGATTGCTTCGTTCCACCACACGATGCTCTTTCTATTTTCGTGTGTCCTTAGTTTCGTTCCACACACTGTTATCTCACTTTTACCCTTACAATTCATCTATTCTCAATTCACCAACAACAAATTTCTTCACTATTTCACATCACAAAAATTCTCACACAGTTTCTCCCTCACATAAAAGTATTTATTTTCAAATTTCTCCTACATTATATTTACATATACATATACATAGTATTTTTCCTAACTTTTGTCTCACCAACATTTTCCTTCACTTGCATTTCACGCAATAATTTTTCTTACTTATCGCGCACACGTTAAATCCCCTCATTTATCACCCACACTTATCTCCTGTGCAATAATAGTTCACAATGATAGGGCTAACAATAAGTAATTACCTGTAACCCGCCACCGAAATGAACTCAACATTGAGACTTGTCTATTAACTAGACTATTACACTAAATGCACATCAGCATTTTCCTTACAATGTGTTTGACACAAATGATTCACATATTTGCTTCACCGATTCTCCTGAACTTTTAGAGTTACCTCTTCTTGCGAAGGGAGCCACGATAGCTCAGTGGTTAGTGAACTGGACTACAAAGGACAAGGGGTAGGGTTCGATCCCAACCGACGGCTTCCGGGTTCACCCAGCCTTAAATGGGTACCGGATTTTTCTGGGAAAGTAAAGCGGCACGGGCGTAATAGCGACCACATTACCCTGAAAATCATGTGCCGAAGGTCTGTAAAATGTATGGTCACTAACACCATATTCCCTATACGCCACTTGGCGTGACGGGATACTTTTTTTTTTTTTTTTTTTTTTACATTGGAGTTGACATTTTTTAAAATATTCTTTAATTTAATTTAATTTTTTTGGATGGATTTCCATATGTTTCCTAGTGTAACGAAGGTTCCTCTTACCTTCTGTATCCTTATTTTGGTATCATTCTCTGCTTTTCCTTCTTTGTCTATGATAATTCCCAAATATATGTAAGAATTTTCGTCTGGTAGAGGTATTTCTCCTATTGGTGTTAGGTTATTGCCAACTGCATTAATTCCCATAATTTTGGTCGTATCTCTATTTTCAGTCCAAAGTGTTCTGATCTCTCATGAAATATGTTCATTTTATCTTGCCATTGCTGCCTTCGTTACTCTTAGTGTCTCGTTGATCTATGTAGCTTCCAAAATATACAAAGTGATATACTTTTCCTACTGTTTTTCCTTCCATGTATGTCTTTTCTTCTGGTTGAATTTTGTTTTTAATTACTTTTGTCTTTTCTAGGTTGATCTCAAGTCCTATATTTTTTTAACATTGATGACAGGGCCTTTAACCTTTCTTACATCATTTTCACGTTTCTATTAATAAAAACTATGTCGTTCGCTAAATCAAGGTCCTCCAATTGAGATCCAAGATTCTATCCGATACCTTTCTTACCTGCACGGCTACAGTTTGCAATACTTCATTACCCACCGACAATCTCTATGGCAATAGCTTTACCTTTTACCCGTGAAGTTAAATAAACAACTTCAGAGACTGAAAGTTATGGAGAGACATAATCGCATACGCCAGCAGGAACAGTACATGATGATAATGCAGTAAATAATATGGAGTGAAGAGTGCAGCAAATATTGAGGAGAGTGTCATTGAAGACTAAATACCAGAAAATGTTAAAGTGGTGACTTTGTAATTTAGCGCAGGTGCACGTCCCACATAGCTTAGCTTGAGTCTCGCACTTTGGGCGTAGAACTTCATATGCCCCATTTGCGCTGACTGAATCAGCTATCCCAGCTGCTAAAAAAATTGGGGTTAAAGATGAGATATGACCTCCATAATGTAATATCCTAGAAAATACATGCAGGATATAAAGCATGACATTAGATGGCACAAATTACGATAGTTGACCGTTGTTGATCTTTCCGTAGACAGGCTGGAGCCAGCAATCAAATGTTATTAGATGGGAGACTTTAAAAGTGTGTTGTTGTTCTGACTGGAGACAGACAGAAGCTGAACTGTTGGGAGCAGGTATGAAACTTTTGAAATTATTGCATTGGTAATATTGTTTTTACTCAATCTAGTAACATTTGTTGCAGTTGGTATTTATATTTGTGCTTACAATAGTTAGGACTGATTTTTATCGAGAAATGATTGACACTAAGTATTCAGACATATAGAAATTGCATTTAACCATTTTGTCGTGTCTAATGTGCTATGAAGAGTTATTTTCAAGATAAATAACATTTGAAATATGTATCACTAGCAACAATTGCTTCAGTGTAGCAATAATTATTACAACAGCGCAGAAAACAATTGCATGTAACAACACTCGTACTAATGTTGCACGATAAACAATCGACCTAAAAATACAAGACTTGATTGATCAATTTTGCACAATAAACCATGATGTCATGACGATACTGGACATTATTCCACTGCAGGTGTAATCGGAACATTAGTGATGACTGTCTTCACATTTTAAATATTCATCATTCACTTCGCCTACAATAACTATAGGGTGTTGCATGGCATATGGTAATTGCGATATAAGGTAATTTATTAAAATTACTTAAAGTCTGCCCCCATATTCTGGGATTTTCTTGTTCGTGATCCACTGAATCAATAAATAATGAAGGACATTTATTACGTAATGAATGTTGTTGTTTAATTAATAGAATTAAGTGGTTTCTATAAGAATTACACTCTCATCACATTTTGCTAGAGCGGCCTCAGATATGGTGAATGAGTTCCGAAACAGCAGGGATCAGGCAAATAATTAGAGTACTGCAATAAAGATAGCAAGCAGTGAGCAAGTAGTGGGGTGTAGTATGAACCCCTTTAGAGTATCTTTGTTGTATTAGTTGAAGTTACTTCCTAACATGTAGTATAGCATATTCCCAGTGCTTTATCCTTTGGTTTTTGCTGTCCTTGTGTTCTGAGGTCGAAACAAGAGTCTCGAAAAGTCAGTAATCTGTAATGTCCTCTTTTGTGAAGCTGTCACAATGCTTTTTATGGGTTCATAGTACACATCACTACTTGTTATACTTTCTGGGGGTTCATAGTACACCTCACTACTTGTCAATACTTTCTAGGGGTTCATAGTACACCTCACTATTTGTCAATACTTTCTAGGGGTTCATAGTACACCTCACTATTTGTCAATACTTTCTAGGAGTTGATAGTACACCTCACTACTTGTCAATACTTTCTAGGGGTTGATAGTACACCTCACTGCATGTCAATACGAGCACTGGAGGTGTCCACTACAATAAGGCCTTTGATGCGTTCTGTGCTTGCCTGCTGAGAAGAATGGTTTTATGTTGACATCTTTAGGGTAGCCTCATTTAATCGTATTTTCTCATACACTGCAGTGACCCAAGCAATCGAGCTTTGCCACAATGAACTATTAACTGTGAACCTTTTATAGCCATCAAAACTGATACTTCTGTGTTCTAGTGACATCTGTATTGTCTCATTGAGTCTATTTTTTGTTTTGCCCACCAAATTACCAATCATCAAGTCGCATGTCCTTGAATGTCAGAATGTTGCACTCAACACAGCCCAAATGAAAGAATCTCTATCTCTAGCAAGATCCCCTACAAAACGTTGCATTTACAACAGCCCTAATGAAAGGATCTCTGTCTCTAGCACGATCCCCTACAAAACGTTGCATTTACAACAGCACGTATGAAAGAATCTCTGGCTCTAGCCAGATCCTACAGATCACATATATTAAAAGTTTGTTACAATTTCAAGTTCTTGATTGTTGATGATGAATTTAGGTTGGAATTTTGCTGTGTCAGTGGACATTATCCTGGTTTTCAAAGCAATGCAACACAAAATAGCGTCATTGGTATCATTTAAACTGTCACGCGGACAACTTGTTCGAGAATAATATATTTTAGGCTAAACTCTAAAATTCCCACAATATCGTGCTTCTTAAAAGGTCTACTATTTCTTCCAAAACCATTCGCTAGTGTTATACATTAAAGCAGAACACGAATATATGTGTTTCTTCTTTGTCCATGTCTTTGCCTTGTTCCATTACTGTAAAAAAGTAAACTGCACCGTCACGCCATGTGGCGTACAGGGAATATGGTTTTCTATCTATTGACCTTTCGAGCGGTAGCCGGCCCATAGGGCGTAGACCAAGATACTCCTTAACTTATCTTAATTTTTATTCTAGCAGTTTTCAGTTCTTTTAATGATATTTTAACAAATCTCGCCATTTGTCTCTGTGCTGTGCAAGCAGCTCTATCTCATTGAGGGAGCCGATTCCTGCTGCTCTTGCTTCTCTCATCAATGTTCTTCTCAGTGTCTCTCTGGGTCTTCCTCTTTTTCTCTTACCTGTTGTTTCCCACATGAGGGCTTGCTTTGTTATTCGGTTATTATCTCTTCTTATCACATGTCCAACATATGACCATCGTCTTTTCTTTATTACTGAAGATATTAGTGGTTGATTAGCGATTTCTCTAATTTCCTCGTTTGTTTTGAATTCGTTCCACGCTATACCAAGTATTTTCCTTAGACATTTATTTTCGAATGCATTCAACTTTGTTTCTATATCTCTTATTGTTTTCCAGCTTTCACGTGCATACGTAAGGGTTGATAGTACATTTGATTTGAATAGTCTAGGTTTTGTGTTTGTCCTGATGAGTTTTGATTTCCACAACTTTTCAAGGCTTCTGAAAGACATTGCTGCATTAGCTATTCTGATTCTAATTTCTTTGCTTGTATCCCCTTCTCCATCAATGTGACTTCCAAGATAGATAAAATGATCGATCTCTTCCACTGGTTTGTTTTCCATGTATATTTTGTCGTCTGTTGGAATTCAGCTTTTCATGACTTTAGTCTTTTCATGATTGATCTCAAGCCCAATTTTGCTGGCTATTGATGATAGTTCATTTGTGTTTTCTTGCATCGTTTTTATCTGACTGCTGATGAGAACTATGTCATCAGCAAAGTCGAGGTCCTCCAAATGGTCTCCCTGTATCCATTCGATGCCTTTACCACCAGTGCAGCATTTCATTATGAAGTCCATAACAATTCCAAATAACAAGGGCTATAAAATACATCCTTGTTTAACCCCAGTCTCTATTGGGAAACATTCGCTCAGTCCTTCCTCTGTTCGAACTGCACATGTGTAACCGTCATACATGTCTTTGATAATATTTATGATTTTTTATGGTAAGCCATATTGCTTCAGAATTTTCCACAAAGAATCTCTATGAATACTGTCAAATGCTTTTTTGAAGTCGATGAAGTTAAGTACAAAAGGTTTTTGCTTTTCAATGTGTTCCTCCAATATAAGTCGTAGAGTGAAAATGTGGTCAAGGCAGCTTCTCCCTTTTCTAAACCCAACCTGTTCTTCACGCATTACTGTATCTATTGAATCCTTTATTCTATTTAGGATGATTTTACAGAATAACTTTGAGGCAACTGACAAAAGTGTCACACCTCACCAGTTGTTAAAATCTCTAAGATTGCCCTTTTTGGAATCTTAACAATGATTTCTTTTTTCCATTTATGAGACGTCTTCTCTGCTTTCTAAATGATGCTGAACATTTTCTGGAGATGTTTTAAATTATGTTTATCAATTGCCTTGAGGATCTCAGCTGTTAACTTATCCTCTCCAGCAGCCTTGTTATTGGTCATAAGCTTTAAGGTGGTTTCTATTTCGCTCAAGGTGAAGTCATCTAAATTTACATCTAATTCTGCTGCTGGTGTTTCAGCTTCAAAATCTATTAAACTGTGGGGTAGTAGACGACTAAGAATTTCTTTGAAGTGTTCCGCCCAACGGGCTTTTATGTCTGCGCTTGTTGTTAGCATTAATCCAGATTTGTCTAGAATTGGTGTTCCACTGGATGTATAGGTGTTTGTCAGCATCTTTTGTACAGTATAAAGAGTTCTTCTGTCTCCTGTAATTGCAGCTGTCTCTGCTTTCTCAGCCAAATTGTCTATATAAGCTCTTGTATCTCTTCTTGCTGAACTTTTCACTTTATTGTCTAATTCTTTGTATGTAGCTTTTGCCAGAACCTTTCCAAGATCTGTCTTTACATTAGTCATGGCTCTCTTCGCTTCTCTTCTTTCTTTGATGTATTTCCATGTGGTGTCTGAAATCCAAGCTCGTTTTCCCATTTTCTTCAGTCCAGCACTTGCTTCTGCTGCTGTCATTAGTATTTTGCTGTGTGAGTCCCACATTTCATTGATATCTAAGTCTATTTCACCAAGTGCTGTATAACAATTACTTTGCTCTATGTTAAACTTTTTCTTTATGGCTTCATCTTTCAGTTTATGACTATCAATTTTATGTGTATTTGACTTCTTCTGTTGGCTTATAAATTTTAATCTTATTTTCCCAATGCACAAGTTGTGGTCACTATTAACATCAGCACCTCTGTATGCTCTTACATCTATTAATGATGATCTGAATTGTTGTTTAATACATAGGTGGTCTATTTGATTGGAGGTTCTATCATCAGGAGATATCCATGTTGTTTTGTGAATATTTTTGTGTGGAAATAATGTCCTACACCTATAACTAAATTTTCTATTAAACATAATTCTATTAATCTTTCTCCATTCTGACTTGTAGTATCACAGCCTTCTCTCCCCATTACATGTCCCACTCCTGCGTTGTCTTTTCCCACTTTGGCGTTGAAATCTCCCATTTCAATTAAAAGATCGTGTTTGGGTATTTTGTTTATAAGTTGTTGTAGTTGGTTATACAAATCGTCCTTAACTTCATCATCAGCTTCGTTTGTAGGCGCATAACATTGAACAATTGAAAGTCTTCCATATTTTGTTGTGGTAAAAAATATCGTTTTAGTGACAATAATTTTTACAGACCTTCAGCACATGATTTTGTTGGGTAATGTGGTCGGTTATAAGCGAGCCCGTGCTGCTTTACTTTCTCAGAAAAAAATCAGGTACCCATTCAAGGCTGGGTGAACCTGGAAGCCGTCGATCAGAATCGAACCCGACCTCTTGTCCTTAGTAGTTCAGTTCACTAACCACTGAGCTATCGCGGCTTTGATATAACTTGTGCTATTTCCTTTCTTGCATCGATATAGTAAGCTCTTTGTGGATTTGCTATCTCTCTCGCTTGTGACACTGGTTCTGTTATCACCTATAACTCCTGTTTAATCAATCATGACAGCTCTCACCTTATTTCTCTCACCTTCCAGACTTTTCAAATTTCAAGCAGACAGATCCCCAGATATTTCAACATGAAGACTCGTGCAGTACTGACTTCCCTAGCTATTGCTGTTCTCTTTGTGGCAGCAGCAGGTAATTACTACATTTGTCTGTCCACCATTTCATCCAAGTCATTTATATGTTTATAGACACATTAATTCACCCTTTCAGTTAAACATTCATTGATTCATTAACTATAAAAGTACACATTTTTTCTCCAAAACGTTCATCCTGTCTCATAAAGTAATATTACTGTTTCGTAATAAACAAATCCTCTGAAGCTCTGTCGTGCTTACGATTGTTGAATGAGCATAATATTTATCTCATTTTATTGGGGTATCATATTTATATGACCTTAATTATATTAGTATTCAAGACCAAGGAAAAGTAGTCAACCCAGTAAACAGAGAACAATTGTGGGAGATACTAACAACATATTGAGTATAGGCATTAAGCCAACATCTAAGCAACCTACTTAAAAGGCTTTACATCATCAACAGGACCAGAGTACGAACAGCAGCAGGCCAGACAGGCCACTTCGAAGTCAGATCAGGTATAAGACAGGGGTGCGTACTATCTCCTCTATTGTTTATTGCACACATGACCTACATATGCAATTTAGCCAACACATCGGAGACAGTGGAGATCAACGAGCGTCTATTTGCAGACGATCAGGCAAGAATACATGGTAAAATAGAACTACAAGAACATTAAAATAGACTTAACAGCACAGGCACTCAAAACAACATGAAAATCAATATCAACAAAACAGAAGTCATGAATATCGCAAAAGAGAAACAGAACATCAACATAACTATAGACGGCAGACAAGTAAAACCAGCAGACGAATTTAAATACCTAGGAAGCCTAGTGACAAACGACAATTCACAAACAGCAGAAATAGACTCAAGAAAAATAAAGCTTGTCAAATCATCGGACAACTATCACCACTGTTGTTCACCAAAAGAAATAATTTTTGAGACAAAAACGGCACTCTACAGTACAAACTTCGTTCCACCGTTGTGCTACCAATGCCAGTCCTGGATCCTACATACAAGAACAATAAGAAAAATAACCTATACCGAGATTAAATGTGTTAGACGAATGGTAGGAATCAGCCTGAGAGATAAGATCAGAAATGAAGAACTGAGAAAAATGCTAGCCATATAATAGCAACCCTCGCTATATAATATATAGAATATATAACAGGTAAAATGGTTTGGCTATATGATAAGGCAGAAAGATCAAAACAAACACAAAGAGCCTTCT
Source organism: Megaustenia siamemsis (assembly GCA_032433765.1). Classification (NCBI taxonomy): domain Eukaryota; kingdom Metazoa; phylum Mollusca; class Gastropoda; order Stylommatophora; family Ariophantidae; genus Megaustenia; species Megaustenia siamemsis. Next base: position 34,238,070 of record JAVIAB010000059.1, on the reverse strand, counting down.
ATAAACTTTGCGAGAACACCAGACCAAAGGGCCGACTACGAAAAAAAGATGGATTGACGTAATATTACAAACACTAGGAAATATAACAGCAGCAGACAACAAACTGTATCCGCCCTCGACTTTGAAAGACAAAATAGAAAGGAAAAAAGAAAAAAAACAAGAAGAAGAAGATTAATTAAATGGAAATTAAAAATGATATTGAGTTGTGAGGTTTCGGTGATCGCTGAAATCGGTAAATTTTACTTGAACCTGCTCGAGTTTGGAAAGGAAGTCCCAAAATCGGGCTACATTCTAGAACAATGAATGAGATATCCTTCTTCTTAATCCTCTAAACTCTGATCGGAGCATAGGGCAACTACAAGAGATCTCCATCCAGTCCGATCTGAATCAAACATAAACAACTCTCACCAAGACCTGCCAGCCTCTTTTATTTCATCATGTATGGTTCGATGGTATGTCCCCAATGTTCTGTTTCTTTTTCGTCAATCAATAATATAACTACCACGTAAATGAGATGTGTCAGATGTACGATGGTTTGAGAGACCCAACAAATGACGTAGAGAACAAAGGAGACTGGTATCAACCTCGAAGTAGATGACGTCAATAGGCAACGATTTAAATGGAGAGCGGGTGGTCGAACCGTTAACATGTGCTCCCAACTAGGAGAACACGAGTTCGAATCATGGGACAACAGTTCTTTTCTATTGGGGGTAAAATAAAAGTTTAGACCGGTGCACCTCGTGACGACTGCTCTGGAAAAATAGCCTTTATTCTATGTTCCAATAAAGGCCCCCCCCCCACCAACGTGCCCGCTTCGCCGCAAGATCCTGATTACAGAATTGGGAAAATGCTGTAAAGATTGTTTTTCCTTTATTCAAAACACAAACGAATTAAATGAATGTTCAAACAACAATAAAGGAACAACTAAACACATAAGCAAGTTAACACAGTTCACACAACAATAAAGAAGTATATAAACGCAGTCCACACAACTATAAAGGAACAATACAATTAAACGCGGTCTGCACAACAATAAAGTAACAACTAAACACAGTTCAAACAACAATAAAGAAGCAATTAAACACAATTCACACAACAATAAAGTAGCAATTAAACACAGTTCACACAACAATAATGAAGCATATAAACGCAGTCACACAACTATAAAGGAACAACTAAACACAATCCACACAACAATAGAGGAACAATTAAACGCGATCTACACAACAATAAAGTAACAACTAAACACAGTTCACACAACAATAAAGAAGCAATTAAACACAGTTCACACAACAATTAAGGAACAACTAAACACAATCCACACAACTATCAATAGACATTACGAAAAGAAGAGACTAAAGGGCCATTCCAAGAAAAAATATCGATTAACGAAATGCTAGAATAACTTTGAAACGTAACTGCAGAATATATAACTCGTCACTAATATATAAATATATACCTATATACATATATAAGACTCGCTTCCCGACTAACTTAGATATTCAGCATCATGCTTCACGTCCACCAGAATGTAGAAAGATGAAATTTTGAGAGTGTGTTCCTTCTAAAGCTTTGGCATCTAACTTGCAGGATTTTTTTTTCAAAATTGAAACCCTAAAGAAGACAAAATGAACACCATGCGTTTGCGACAGTTTGAGATATAGAAATGGTATTAGCGAATAGCTTCAAATATGAGCATAAATTCACATTTCTACAACCATACTTCCAGGCTTTTCCTTAATTAATCGCAACAAGGAGCAGGATATCCCATTCATGGGAGGTGACCGATGTCATCGATCCTGTTCACCCCGTGAATGTTCGAGAGCATATTTCATTTCTACAGACTTGTGCTATGAGCTAATCAACACTCCACATACATCGGTCGTTGATTTATTTCTAGAATTGCAAGGTGGTGCACCCCAACATGAGATAGGATGAGGACATGCGCAATAAATTTACATTTTCGATTTAATCAGAAGAAATTTTATTGCAGTCAAATTGGATTTAAAATTGATAAGTATCGTAGTGACGCATACGCGTGTGTATGTACACACATACACATACACACAATGATTATGTGTGTGTGTGTATATATATATATATATATTATAATAATAAACAAATGCATACTATGAAGATCTAAATAAAGTTAAGAAGCAAGTGAAATCTTCTGACGTCTTGATTGTAATAAGTGATATGAATGATAGAACAAGATAAGACCATTGTAGGAAATCATGGTTTAAGGAAAAAGAAATGAAAGTGCATAAAGATTAATGCAATTTTGTGAAGAAAACGGTCGGAGAATATGTAACACCTACTTTGAACATGAGAAAAGGAAACTATACACATAGAAAAGCCCTGGAGATGCAGAATAAAATCAATATAGAATAAATAGAAATTACAATTTGAATTTAAGAAAAAGCAGTGGAACAAAAGAAGTCATATTCTGCATCGGGATATCAATCGAAAAGTACACAGAAGTAAATAAACCAATATATGCCTGCCTCATAGACTACACCACAGCTTTTGATTGAATAGACCATAAATAACGTATCATCATCATCATGTACCATACCGGTTGGCGTAGGTGATCATGTCCCTCCACAATCTTCTATCTACAGTGCATCATATCAGTTCTGTTGTTGACTGTTTTCCATGCCATGACACCAAGCTATCCAGTATTTTCTCTCTTTGGCGCCCGCGATCTCTCTTTCCTTTTATTTTGCCTGTTGTAACCAAGTTATCCAACTTTCCTCTTCTCATGATGTGCCTGAAAAATGTTGATTGCTTCTTTCTGATGTTTTTTAAGAGCTTCCTTTTTGTGTTGTCTTTGAGAACTTCCTCATTGGTCTTTTTAGCTGTCCAGGGAACTTTCAATATTCTTCTGAGAAATCCCATCTCTGTGGCCTTTAATCGTCTTTTCATTTGTTTGTCTACTGTCCATAATTCGCTTCCATAGGTCAGAATTGGTTCTATATAGCACCGATGAACTCTCTTTCTCATTAAAATTGACATAGATTTGTTGCATAAGATATTTTTCATTTTCTGAAATGTCAATTTGGCCTGAGCTATTCTGCTTTTTATTTCTGTGGTGCATCTCCCATCTGATGTTATTATTGTGCCCAAGTATTTGAAACGTTGCACTTGTTTCGGATTTGTCTCGTTTATTTGTATGCTGCATGATGGTGGTGATTATTTTTTCGATATAACCATTACTTCTGTTTTCTTACTATTCAGACTGAGACCTTTCTTGTTGCTTTCTTTTACTATTGTGTCTATCATTTCTTGTAGTTCATTCTCTGTCTCTGCTATTAAGACTGTGTCATCCGCATATCGCAAATTATTTATGTTGTGACCGTTGACTCCAATTCCGTTTTTGTCTACTATTGATCTCATAATATATTAGCTGTAAAGTGAATACAAATCCGGCGACAGAACACAGCCTTGCCTGACTCCTTGTTTTATATATTGGAATTGTCCTGTTTGGTTGTTAATTCGTATAGCTGCTGTTTGTTGCCAGTACATGTTTTTTTATGATTCGCAGATCCTTACCGTCAATGTTTAATTTCTCCAGCGTATTGATTGTTTCCACATGCTTTACTTTGTCAAATGCTTTTGTGTAGTCTATAAAGCACATATATAGATCTTTCTTTACCTCTATAGATCTTTCTATCAATGTTCTTAAGATGTATATTGCATTACTGGCACCCTTTCCTTCCACAAATCCACATTGTTCTTAACTTATTTCTGGTTTTATTTTGTTCCTTACACGTCTCATGATTATTCTTAGTAATATTTTAGTCATATGGCTCATGAGACTAATAGTGCGATGGTCTTCACAATCACTGGCTCCTGACTTCTTCGGTATGGCTACAAAGATAGATTTTAGTAGATCTTCGGGTATGCGTCCAGTGTTATATATGTCATTGAGTAATTTTGTTATGACTTGTACTCCCAGCTCTCCTAATGCATTTATCTCTTCGATTGTTATATTGTCAGGACCTGGAGCTTTGCCTCTTTTCATGTGTTGAATTGCGTCCTCCACTTCACTCTGCATTATTGGTGGTCCCGTGTCTTCATTTGAATTGTTTAATTCTGTTCTTTCATCGTCATAGAGTTGACTGATATATTCTGTCCATCTTTCCATTGTCTTCTCCTGTCCTATTATTATATTTCCTTCCTTTGATTTCACACATCCTGAAACTTTGACTTCTTTTCTTCCTGTTAATTCATTTAACTGATTGTGCATAAATTTTGAGTCTTTCTATTGTTGTTTTTCCATTTCTTCACATTTCTGTTTAACCATCCTTCCTTTGCTTCACTGCACTTGTTTTGGATCTCTTTGTGCTATATTTTGTATGTCCGTTCTTCTTTCTTATGTTTTCTTCTTTCGTCCATTAGTTGTAATATTTCTTCTGTCATCCATTTCTTTTTGTTGATTCTTTTAGTCACTGGTACTACTTCTTTTGATGTTTGTTGAATCGATTGTTTGAGCATTTCCCACTGCTCCTGGATGTCCTGTATTTTCTCAATAGCATTATATCTATTTTATACTATCGTGTTGTACTTATCACTCATCTGTTTATCTACTCTTAGCATATCTAGTTCTAATTTTATATTTCTTGGTGATTTATGTGCCTTCCGCAGGTTTATTCTTATCTTTCCAACTACTGGTACATGGTCACTATTGCAATCTGCTCCTGGCCTTGTTTTAACCGATGTTAGCCCATTCTTGAATCTTCTCTGTTCTAGTATAAGATCAATTTGATTGTGTACTTTTTTGTCTGGGCTTTGCCATGTCCATAGTCGCCTAGGGTGTTGTTTGAACCAGGTGTTACCTATAATCATTTCATGTGTCTTTGCCCAATCTTTCAATCTATCCCCTCTATCATTCGTCTCTCCAAGGCCATGTCCCCAGTCACATTTTGCACTTTAGCTGTTCCTACCTTTGCTTTGAAATCCCCTAATATAATAGTTATTTCTTGGGGTACACTGTTCCGTGGTTGCCTCTAGCTCCTCGTAAAAAGTGTCAATGTCTTCTTCTTCGCTATTACTTGTTGGTGCATAAACTTGAATTATGTTAATATCCATTGGTCTACCTCTCAATTTTACTAGCAGAATTCTGTCTGATACTGGCCAAAATCCTTTCACTGTTTTGCTTCTTTCTCTATCTAACATGATGCCTACTCCTCTTTCGTGTGTGGTTCCCCCAGAGTAAATTATATTTCCACTGTCGCGTTGTAATAATCCTGCTCCTTTCCATCTCATTTCACATAGTCCCAAGATGTTCAACTTCATTCTCTTCATTTCTTGGCTGATGTTTTCTAGTTTTCCAGCCTGGAATGCTTATCTAATGTTCCAAGTTCCTATTGCTAGTGTCTCTTTATTTTTGATCTTGCATACAGTTGCTTGATGACGATCGGGTGTCACCTGTAGCACATGACGCTCCCTACCGGACGAGGTGGCTGTGAAGCCCCCATTGACGTCGTTAGCTGTAAATAGAAGGTTGTGATTTGTCATGATTATTCCAGGCAATTTAAGAAGGTAGTTTGCCATTCCTTTCCTTCTTGGCAGTGACTGTACTAGTCGGTGATCGCAGCCATTGTCTCTATACATGAGATCCTCTGCCTGCCATCGCGGTGTGGGGACCATAACCGGCACTACTTGTCGGCTGCTCCCACAACACCATCCACCACCAAATAACGTACAGACTGCCTAAAAGATATACATTTATATGACACAGACATACGACTAATATGTAATTTATGCTGCTAGAAAATAGCACCCAAAAAAATAAAATAAAGAGAACTCTACACCTATTGGTATAAAAAGAGACACTCGGTGATGATATATATACAAATTTACGCCGGTATTAAGAAGTTTGGGCATCTGAGCTGAAGTTATCCTCATTGTTATTGCTAGTGTATGGCGGGCATGCCTCACACTGGAGGAACGTGCTGAGGTAGGGAACTTAGCACTACGGCGTTGTCAGTTTTGAAATGAACATGATCTTTCGACTAAACTGAAGAAAAGAAAATAAATGAAGAAATAATCATAGAAAAGCAATTTTTTATTAAGAAAAGAAGAGAAAGAATGAATAGCATAATTAAAAATAAGAAAAATCAAAACTGTTCACAATAAATGAAGGAGAATATCCAGACAAAACACAGCGGCAGAAATTGAGAACCTTAGTGGCTGGCATCAGCAAAAGTAACAAACAACAAAACATGGAGGAATGTAGACATTTAGAAGCAGTTTTTTCTTTATCCCATGTCTGGGGTATGTCGAAGGTGACCTACAAGACCGGAGAATAAACTGGCCGTTTGTCCAGTGCAGTCGTCACGAGGTGTTGTGGTCTGAGTTTTAATTTTACCCACGAATACCAAAAAAAAAAAAAACTGTTGATCCTGCCATTATCCAAACCCACGTTTTCCTGGTGGGACGAATCCTATATTTTATCGAATTGGAATAGTAAAAGGTTCTCGAATCTTCCGAATCTCGAATATCCCGAATCTCTAATGTTCCAAATCTCTTATCCTTCATATAGTAATTAACAGTTTTAAAAAAGATGATTGAAAGACTTTCACTTCCTCTTGATGTGAAAATCATTGTTCCGCTGGCTGAAAAGTGGAAGTACGGTGTTCTAATTGAAGCAGAATTTGAAATGTGTGTTTAAGTGAAAAACAAATTAAAGAATATAAGTTATTTTTAATATACCTATAATTATTAAGAAGATTCACATACAAGATTACACTTAATAAATGAAGTCAGTAATATAAACTTAAAACTGTTGTATCTTGAGGTTTATTTCCATTTCCATGACATGATCTTAAGATAAAATGTTTAAGCGACAATGTTGTGGCTTTACAAAAGTGCTCTGAATGTTCATCAGTACTCTACTATGCTGATATTACTTCCTTAGCTTCACTCTTGTTTAGTGAGCCGAGTCTGAGAACAGAGTGAAAAGAATGAACCAAACATAGCAACATATAGCTGTATAGGAACATACATGGAATCATGGACATCCTCGCAAACAGCAAGGAAGAAAATCGATTCACTCGAAACAAAATGCTACTGAAGTATCCTTAAGATACATTGAATAATAAAGAAGAACAAGAAAGACATATTTAAAAATTTTAATATAAAAAAAAATAACTGGCTTAAGATCACCATTCAATAGAGGACATTAAAATACTATGGCCACGTCAAAAGATACAGCGGGCTGGAAGGAACAATATTTGAAGGCATGGTTCATGGCGGCGCATTAGGGGCAGACCAAGAAGAAAGTGGTTTCACAACATCAAGGAGACCTCGAACATGACAACAAAAGAAATGAAATAGACATTCTTTCATCCGGGTTGTGGCGAATACAACGTTCTGTAAAGGAAATGCGACCTGGTGATGATGATGATGATCGCAAGTGATCAATTGAGTGTACTGCGTTCTAAAGTTGCAACCATGTTAGGTCAATTGTTTCTTGTGTGTGTTCTCTATTTTTTTAAGTATGTGATTTTGCAGCCGCAGATTATCTCATGTTCCTCAGCCCTTTTTTAAACAACTACCTCTTCCACATCATCACCAACTCTGTAACTATTTCCAGAATGCCTTGTTGGACGAAATCAACCTCTGGGATCCAATACCTGTGCTCGAAGACTTGATGAGTGCACCATTCCTTTCCAGCGTCTCGTGCATTCCAAGGCATCTAACTCCGATTATCGAGCTGTCTTAGGGCACATTGACGAAATCTGTGTGTAAGTAAAATAGTAAAACGTCACGAATTAAAACACTGTGATTATTTCCCCTTTTCAGAGAAAGACAATACATCTGTTTAATTTCTTACTTCCCCTTTAATGTAATGATCTTCAGTATCCTCTACTATTAACTCACAGTGTAAAAGATCATCACACATTTGAAGATGTTTGTCTTTACCTTCACTTCAGCTTCAGTCAACTTAGTTCTAAATGTTTGCGTTTACAGTCAACTTAGTTATACATGTGTGTGTGTTTACAATCAATTTAATTCTACATGTATGAGTTCACAATCAACTTAGTTCTACACGTGTGTGTTCACAATCAACTTAGTTCTACATGTGTGAGTTCACAATCAACTTAGTTCTACATGTGTGAGTTCACAAACAACTTAGTTCTACACGTGTGTGTTCACAATCAACTTAGTTCTACATGTGTGTGTGCATAATCAACTTAGTTCTACATGTGTGTGTTCACTATCCACTTAGTTCCACATGTGTGTGTTCACAAACAACTTAGTTGTACCTGTGTGTGTGTTTACAGTCAACTTAGTTCTACATGTGTGTGTGTGTGTGTATAATCAACTTATTTCTACATGTGTGTGTTCATAATTAACATAGTTCTACATGTGTGTGTTCACAAACAACTTAGTTCTACATGTGTGTGTTCCCAATCAAATTAGTTCTACATGTGTGTGTTCACAGTCCACTTAGTTGTACATGTGTGTGTACACAATCACCTTAGTTCTACATGATGTGTGTGTTCACAATCAACTTAGTTCTACATGTGTGTGTTCACAGTCAACTTAGTTCTACATGTGTGTGTTCACAATCAACTTAGTTCTACATGTGTGTGTTTACAGTCAACTTAGTTCTACATGTGTGTGTTCACGTTGAACTTAATTCTACATGTGTGTGTTCACAGTCAACTTAGTTCTACATGTGTGTGTTCACTATCAATTTAGTTCTATATGTATGTGTTTACAATCAACTTAGTTCTACATTTGTATGTCCACAATCAACTTAGTTCTATATGTGTGTATTCCCAATCAAATTAGTTCTACATGTGTGTCTTCACAGTCCACTTAGTTGTGCATGTGTGTGTACACAATCAACTTAGTTCTACATGATGTGTGTGTTCACAATCAACTTAGTTCTACATGTGTGTGTTCACAGTCAACTTAGTTCTACATGTGTGTGCTCACAATCAACTTCGTTCTACATGTGTGTGTTTACAGTCAACTTAGTTCTACATGTGTGTGTTCACAGTCGACTTAGTTCTGCATGTGTGTGTTCACAATCAACTTAGTTCTACATGTGTGTGTTTACAATCTACTTAGTTCTACATGTGTGTGTTTACAATCAACTTTGTTCTACATGTGTGTGTTTACAATCAACTTAGTTCTACATGTGTGTATTCACAATCAACTTAGTTCTACATGTGTGTGTTTACAATCAACTTTGTTCTACATGTGTGTGTTTACAATCAACTTAGTTCTACATGTGTGTATTCACAATCAACTTAGTTCAATGTAGCAAGTAAGAAAGAGGATGACTTGACTAATAACGAATAACTTCTATTCTATTCTTGTATGAAAGAATTTAACGTGAAAATCGTCCTATCTATGGTCCTTTAATGGCAGCCGCGACAGCTCAGTGGTTAGTGAATTGGACTACAAAGGACAAGAGGTAGGGTTCGATCCCAACCGACGGCTTCCGGGTTCACCCAGCCTTAAATGGTTACTGGATTTTTCTTGGAAAGTAATGCAGCACGGACGTAATACCGACCACATTGCCCCAAAAATTATGTGTTGAAGGTCTGTAAAAATGTATGGTCACTAACACCATATTCCCTATACGCCACTTGGTGTGACAGAGCTCTTTAACTTTTTTTTATGGTCCTTTAATCAGTCCATTTGTATAATGTACAAAAGCATGCAGTTTTATACTCTCTGTCACACAAAAAGCATTGTAATCAAACAATTCTAAATAATATTGTCCATGAGTACTCCTATTTCAATATCTATGTCAACATATGACCTTCTCTCTATTTATCTAAGACCATAAAAATACTTCTGTCTATTATTACTGACCATCCATCTTATAAGTTCATTGAAACACTAGTGCTGGCTATTCGAAAATCTGCAACTCTTCCAAAATATTATAAATCAGTTGCTATTTCTCTTCAATTTCTAACACATACGTTTAAGTCTTATAAACACCTTTAACCAAAACATATGTCTAGGTTCCGTTGTATTTGACGACCCACATCTGTCTTTATTAGTGACTGCGTTATAAGATTACCTGCCAAGATAAGATAAAACAGTGCACAGCCATTCTCTTACATTAGTAGCCGATGTACTACATCTGAGATCTACACTGTTACATGTCTACATGTTAATATTTACTAACAAATTATCTCTAAATATGTGTTTACAGTCAACTTAGTTCTACATGTATGTGTTTATAGTCAACTTAGTTATACATGTGTGTGTTTACATTCAACTTAGTTATACATGTGTGTGTTTACATTCAACTTAGTTATACATGTGTGTGTTTACATTCAACTTAGTTATACATGTGTGTGTTTATAGTCAACTTAGTTCTACATGTATGTGTTTATAGTCAACTTAGTTCTACATGTATGTGTTTATAGTCAACTTAGTTATACATGTGTGTGTTTACATTCAACTTAGTTATACATGTGTGTGTTTACATTCAACTTAGTTATACATGTGTGTGTTTACATTCAACTTAGTTATACATGTGTGTGTTTACATTCAACTTAGTTATACATGTGTGTGTTTATAGTCAACTTAGTTCTACATGTATGTGTTGATGGTCAACTTAGTTCTACATGTATGTGTTTATAGTCAACTTAGTTATACATGTGTGTGTTTACATTCAACTTAGTTATACATGTATGTGTTTATAGTCAACTTAGTTCTACATGTATGTGTTTATAGTCAACTTAGTTATACATGTATGTGTTTATAGTCAACTTAGTTATACATGTATTTTTTTATAGTCAACTTAGTTCTACATGTATGTGTTTATAGTCAACTTAGTTATACATGTGTGTGTTTACATTCAATTTAGTTATACATGTGTGTGTTTACATTCAACTTAGTTATACATGTATGTGTTTATAGTCAACTTAGTTCTACATGTATGTGTTTATAGTCAACTTAGTTATATTTGTATGTGTTTATAGTCAACTTAGTTCTACATGTATGTGTTTATAGTCAACTTAGTTCTACATGTATGTGTTTATAGTCAACTTAGTTATACATGTGTGTGTTTACATTCAACTTAGTAATACATGTATGTGTTTATAGTCAACTTAGTTCTACATGTATGTGTTTATAGTCAACTTAGTTATACATGTGTGTGTTTACATTCAACTTAGTTATACATATGTGTGTTTACTGTCAACTTAGTTCTACATGTATGTGTTTATAGTCAACTTAATTATACATGTGTGTGTTTACATTCAACTTAGTTATACATGTGTGTGTTCACAGTCAACTTAATTCTGCATGTGTGTGTTTACAGTCAACTTAGTTCTACATGTATGTGTTTACAGTCACCAAAGTTCTACATGTATGTGTTTACAATCAACTTAGTTCTACATGTATGTATTTACAATCTACTTAGTTCTACATGAATGTGTTTACAATCAACTTGGTTCTAAATGTATGTGTTTACAGTCAACTTAGTTCTACATGTATGTGTTTACAATCAACTTAGTTCTACATGTATGTGTTTACAGTCAACTTAGCTCTTCGGGTTTCTGTTCATCGTCATCTTGGTGAAGGGTATGTGCCTTCACCGTACATTCGTCCGGACTGTATTCTTGGTTCTAGACATTTCTCCGGCCTATCATCTTGGTTCTAGACATTTCTCCTGGCTGTCATCTTGGTTCTAGGCATTTCTACTGGCTGTCATCCTGGTTCTAGACGTTTCTACTGGCTGTTATCTTGGTTCTCGACATTTCTCCTGACTGATATCTTCGTTCTAGACATTTCTCCTGACATTCATCTTGGTTCTAGACATTTCTCCTGACTGTTATCGTGGTTCTAGACATTTTTCCTGGCTGTTATCTTAGTTCTCGACATTTCTCCTGGCTGTTATCTTGGTTCTAGACATTTCTCCTGACTGTTGTCTTGGTTCTAGACATTTCTCCTGGCTGTTATCTTGGTTCTAGACATTTCTCCTGACTGTTATCTTGGTTCTAGACATTTCTCCTGAATTTCATCTTGGTTCTAAACTTTTTTCCTGACTTTCATTATGGTTCTAGACATTTCTCCTGACTGTTATCTTGGTTCTAGCCATTTCCCCAGCTTTTCATCTTGGTTTTAAACATTTCTCCTGACTTTCATCTTGGTTTTAGACATTTCTCCTGACTTTCATCTTGGTTCTAGACATTTCTCTGACTTTCATCTTGGTTCTAGACATTTCTCCTGACTTTCATCTTGGTTATAAACATTTCTCCTGACTTTCATCTTGGTTCTAGACATTTCTCCTGACTTTCATCTTGTTTCTAGACATTTCTCCTGTCTGTTATCTTGGTTCTAGACATTTCTCCTGACTTTCATCTTGGTTCTAGACATTTCTCCTGACTTTCATCTTGGTTTTAGACATTTCTCCTGACTTTCTTCTTGGTTCTAGACATTTCTCATGACTGTTATCTTGGTTCTAAATATTTCTCCTGACTTTCATCTTGGTTCTAGACATTTCTCCTGACTTTCATCTTGGTTCTAGACATTTCTCCTGAGTTTCATCTTGGTTCTAAACATTTCTCCTGACTTTCATCTTGGTTCTAGACATTTCTCCTGACTTTCATCTTAGTTCTAGACATTTCTCCTGACTTTCATCTTGGTTCTAGACATTTCTCTTGACTTTCATCTTGGTTCTAGACATTTCTCCTGACTTTCATCTTGGTTCTAGACATTTCTCCTGACTTTCATCTTGGTTCTAGACATTTCTCCTGACTTCCATCTTGGTTCTAGGCATTTCTCCTGACTTTCATTTTGGTTCTAGACATTTCTCCTGACTTTCATCTTGGTTCTAGACATTTCTCCTGACTTTCATCTTGGTTCTAGACATTTCTCCTGACTTTCATCTTAGTTCTAGACATTTCTCCTGACTTTCATTTTGGTTTTAGACATTTCTCTTGACTGTCATCTTGGTTCTATACCTTTCTCCTGATTGTCATCTTAGTTCTAGACATTTCTCCTGATTGTCATCTTAGTTCCAGACATTTTTTCTTACTGTAGTCTTAGTTTCAGACATTTGTCTTTACCGTCATCTTGGTTCCAAACAATAGTTCTTACTGTCATCATGTTTCCAGACATTTGTTCTTACTGTTATCTTGGTTCCAGACAAGATTAAGTACTGTAATTTTGGTTCCATTAATTTTTTTCTTACCGTAATCTTGTTTCCAGATATTTGTTCTTACTGTCATATTGATTGTAGTCATTTCTCCTTATTGTCAACTTGAATCTATACATTTGTCCTGACTTTGATCTTGGTTCCAGGCTAAGTTGACTGTAAACACACACATTAGAACTCATCATCAAGTACTGGGCCTACTAACGTAGGTGATCATGTCTCTCCACATCTTTCGATCTCGGCAGCTATTTATCATTTCTGTTGTTGACTTTCTGCCAAGCCATTCTCTTAAGCTGTCTGTTATTTTTTCTCTTTGTTTCCCTCTATCTCTTCGACCATCAATTTTTCCAGTTGTTACAATATATTCCAGTTGTTCTCTTCTCATTACATGGCCAAAACATGATGATTGTTTCTTCCTAATATTGGAAATTAGCTCTCTTTTTGCTTCGACCTCTCTCAGAGTAATCTTCATTACTCTTCTTAGCTGTCCATGGTACTCTCAACATTCTTCTTTAAAACCACATTACTACAGACTCCAGTGATGTTCTTGTCTGTTGTGCTATTGTCCATGATTCTCATCCATATGTTAAGTCTGACTCTACATAACATTTAAGAATTCTTTTCCTTGTTTCTATTGTCAAAAATGGATTGCATAGTATCTTCCTCATTTTTTGGAAAGCTGCTTTTGCCTGAGCCATTCTGCATCTCACCTCTTTTGTACATCTTCCGTCTGATGTTAACAAAGTTCCAAAACATTTAAATTCATTTTTCTGTTTTAATATTGTTCCACTTGTCTTTATTTTGCACTGAGGTGATGTATTTTTCTTTGTTTTTACCATTACCTCTGTCTTTTTGCTATTAAGGCTGAGTCCTTTATTTTTGCTCTCTTTCACTATAATGTCCAACATTTCTTGTAACTCATTTTCACTCTTAGCGATTAAGACTGTATCATCAGCATACCTTAGATTATTTATATTGTGACCTCCAATTGTTATTCCAGACATGACCCTTATGGATCTTAAAATAATCTCACTATAAATATTAAACAAATACGGTAACACCACACAACCTTGTCTAACACCCTGTTTTATTTGTTGAAACATTCCCAATTGGTTTCCAGTTCTTATTGCTGCTGTTTGTTGCCAGTACATGTTCTTTATTATTCTTAGATCTTTGCTGTCTACGTTTATGCTTTCTAAAATGTTGATTATTTCTTGGTGCTTTACTTTGTCAAATGCCTTGGTGTATACAATGAAACATAGGTATAGATCTGTTTTCACCTCTAAGACATTTTATACTAAAGATCTTATGATATAAATGGCATTGCTTGTTCCTTTATCTCTAACAAAACCACACTGTTCATCCCAAATTTCTGGACTGATTTTGTTTCGCACTCTTCGCATGATGATTCTTAGTAATATCTTAGTCACATGACTCATAAGGCTTATTGTGCGATGATCATCGCATTCAATCGCACCCGATTTCTTTTAAATTAGAACTAAGTTGACTGTAAAAACACACCTGCAGAACTAAGTCGATTGTAAATACACACATGTAGAACTATGTTGACTGTAAACACACACATTAGAACTAAGTTAACTGTAAACACACATGTAGAACTAGGTTTACTGTAAACACACACATGTAGTACTAAGTTGACTGTAAATACACACATGTAGAACTAAGTTAACTGTAAACACACATGTAGAACTAGGTATACTGTAAACACACACACGTAGAACTAATTTGTTTGGAAATATTAACATATATACTCCTGTAACAGTGTATGTCTCAGATGTGGAATATCGTCTACTAAAGTAAGAGGGGCTGTGTAGTGAACTGCCTTTTTCTTTGTCACTAACCAGAACCAAAATAAGTGAAAGAACAAATGTCAAGAAGCAAGATTACAGTGAAATATTAAATTTGTTCTTACTGTCATATTGGTTCCATACATTTTTATTTCTGTCATATCTATATTCCAGACATGTTTTCTTACTGTCATCTTGGTTCTAGACTTTTGCCCCGTCTGTCATCTTGGTTCCGGACATTTATCTTGTCTGTCATCTTGGTTTCAGACATTTGTACTTACTGTCGACTTGATTCTAGACATTTGTACTTACTGCCATTTTGGTTCCAGGCATTCATTCTTACTGCCATTTTGGTTCTAGACATTCATTCTTACTGACATCTTGGTTCTGGACATTTTGTCTTACTGACATCTTGGTTCTGGACATTTTGTCTTACTACCATCTTGGTTCTGGACATTTTGTCTTACTGTCATCTTGGTCTAGTAATTTTTTTTACTGTCATCTTAATTTCAGGAATTTGCCCTGACTATCATTTTGTTTCCAGACATCTTGTCCTGACTGTCATTTTGTTTCCAGACATCTTGTCCTGACTGTCATTTTGGTTACATATATTTGTCCTTACTAGTATCTTAGTTCCAGTCTTTTGTCCTTACTTTCACCTTTGTTCTAGACATTTATCCTGACTGTCATTTTGTTTCCAGACATCTTGTCCTGACAGTCATTTTGGTTACATATATTTGTCCTTACCAGTATCTTAGTTCCAGTCTTTTGTCCTTACTTTCGCCTTTGTTCTAGACATTTATCCTGACTGTTCTTAATGTCATCTTGGTTCTTGTCATTTGTCCTTACTGTCATCTTGGTCAAACATTTGTTCTGTCTGTCATCTTGGTCAAACATTTGTTCTGTCTGTCATCTTGGTCAAACATTTGTTCTGTCTGTCATCTTGGTCAAACATTTGTTCTGTCTGTCATCTTGGTCAAACATTTGTTCTGTCTGTCATCTTGGTCAAACATTTGTTCTTACTGTCATCTTGGTCAAACATTTGTTCTTTCTGTCATCTTGGTTCTAATCACTTGTCTTGACTTTCTTCTTGGTTCTAATCACTTGTCTTGACTTTCTTCTTGGTTCTAATCACTTGTCTTGACTTTCTTCTTGGGTCTAATCACTTGTCTTGACTTTCTTCTTGGTTCTAATCACTTGTCTTGACTTTCTTCTTGGTTCTAATCACTTGTCTTGACTTTCTTCTTGGTTCTAATCACTTGTCTTGACTTTCTTCTTGGTTCTAATCACTTGTCTTGACTTTCTTCTTGGTTCTAATCACTTGTCTTGACTTTCTTCTTGGTTCTAATCACTTGTCTTGACTTTCTTCTTGGTTCTAATCACTTGTCTTGACTTTCTTCTTGGTTCTAATCACTTGTCTTGACTTTCTTCTTGGTTCTAATCACTTGTCTTGACTTTCTTCTTGGTTCTAATCACTTGTCTTGACTTTCTTCTTGGTTCTAATCACTTGTCTTGACTTTCTTCTTGGTTCTAATCACTTGTCTTGACTTTCTTCTTGGTTCTAATCACTTGTCTTGACTTTCTTCTTGGTTCTAATCACTTGTCTTGACTTTCTTCTTGGTTCCAGACAATGTTCCTTATTATCATCTTTATTTCTAGATATCTGCCCATAAGTTCAACTTCTTTATTTTATATTCCGCATATGTTGATGGTTGCTACATTATATTTGTCTGTCTCAATTTTCTGCGATTTCTCTGAGCATAAAACATTTAACCCTTACCGACATGTTGAGTCAGTCGTAAGTTAAGAGCTTAACATTAAAAACGCACGTTGGGGGGTTTAGCCTGACTGATGTTTCCCCCACGTGTTTTATCGCTAAGGTCTCACATGCATCTTTTACGGTCTAACTATAAATAATTTTTAGCTGTTTACATTTAAAAAGTACTTATCTGATTTTATCCTCCTCTTTGTATAGAAAACTTTACACAACTTTAAAAATATATATCCAATGGAAACACTTTTTCAATTACTTTAATTACATAAACTACACACCGATATGAAAACAACAGCCATCTTGGTCAACCGGAAACGAACTAACTACTCTCTATACAATGTACTCTGTAAAACGCACTCCCTATACAATGTACTCTGTAAAACGCACTCCCTAGACAATGCACTCTGTAAAACGCACTCCCTATACACTGTACTCTGTAAAACGCATTCCCTATACAATGTACTCTGTAAAACGCACTCCCTATACAATGTACTCTGTAAAACGCACTCCCTATACAATGTACTCTGTAAACACACTCCCTATACAATGTACTCTGTAAAACGAACTCTCATTAAAATATAATTTCCTTGCAACAAAGGAAACTTCAAACACCTTGCCTACAACCTTACCGTACGTTGACCATGATGTAAGAAAGTTGTGCCTGTTAAATGAAAAATTGTTATTTATGGTGTACATTTACAGATTCTACCAGACAACATCAGATTGCGTCAGGTCAAGTCAACATTTGTGTGATGACCCCGAAATCCGTGAGAGAATAAACACCGTGTTGTCTACCGGAGACTTCCTGTGCAGTGATGAAGGCAAATCTTGTGGGTACCACCACTTTAATAAGTAGTTTTTGATTGATCCAATAAATATATGTTTTTGGTCTAAGGAGCATACGTTAGTCGTTTATAAAGCAAGAAAGGTCATAATCAAGAAGAGCAATGAAAAACCAACTAAAATCTAAGAATAAATCAAGGCAGCAAATGTGAAACAAGAAGGTATTAAAATATAGTTCCAACAGAAAATATAGCCTGTATTTCAACAACTAACGCCAGAATTGGGAAGAACTAAGAAAGTATTCGATGAATACAGAATCACTTTGCTCAACATCGTAGAAGAATTATATGGAAGACGAAAGAGTGAAACAAGAGAAATGCCAACGCACACTCCTTGGTGGGGTAAAGAGGTTAAAGGCAAAGTAAAGAAGAACAAAGATAAATAAATATTGGATAAAATAAAAGAGAGAAGAAGACCATATCAGCTATAAAAATACAATACAGAGAACCAACAGGAAGATCAAGAAAGGAAAACAAGAATCGAGAGATCATGTTGAGGGTTATTGGTAGAAGACAACATAACAGTTTCAATAACATTTGACAAAATAGCCAAGAGAAGACACAAAGACATTTAATGAGAACTACAAGCCCCACAGAAATAATCCATGACAAACAAGATAGTCAGACTCAGAACAAGTCACATGTGGCCTCATAAGACACCTATACAAGATAGGACACGATGAGTTTGTAACATGTGACTACAAAGCATCCAAACACCAGAGCATACACTTCGGGACTGCAGCGCTCTCAATACACTTAGAACACAAATATGACCCACAGAAACAACCCTGAATGACAAATTATGGAAAACGGGTGATGACCTCAAACGCACCGTCTGGAGGCAAAGTTACTTACCAGCAGACCTGGATGTTATCAAGGACCCACAGATGATAGTCTGCAACAGAATCGTTGAACTACAACTATCCAGACCATACTCCACTCTCCGTGGTGCCTCTAGTAGCAGACTAACCTGTCTAGTCTGGCCAAGCGAATAGAAATCAAAGAGGGAAGACAACACAGTACTCAAAAATAACATGCTGACGTCGGATGTGTTGGACCGAAAGGCGCAAATATCACAATTTTACTGCAAACCACAACACAACGCAGACACGCCCACTTAACGTCCTCTTAAGGGCGGATGATGAGAAGGTGTAGTCCTTTAGTCACCGGGCAAACGCAAACAAACCCACCGTCTTTTTTTTTATCCATTCTGGTCTAAATATTTAAACGCATAACTGTAGCTGATGCCTAAAGAAGATTCAATGACAAAAGCTGGATCACTAATAGATGAATCAGAAGTAACAGAAAGATTGAGGAGTAACTCCGAGGAGCTCTTCAAACTTCTGAGTGACCAAAAGAACACACCAACACATGGCGACAAAGAAGCTGTGCTAGAATAGAAAAATGAAATGAAGAAGTAGAAAAGGGTGCCAGGGAGGAGCCTAAATATGAAGCCCCAGGAGTTGATGGGTGACTAGCAGAAATATTCCAAACAGCAACGGAAAGCTGCATGAGGAGTCTTCATAGTGACTCTAAATAATGCAATAAACTACGGAGCAAGTAAAATAAATACCACTAGGGAAAAAGAACCAGTTCAAATTAAAATTCTCATAATATTGAAAATACTCACTTCTGAGCAACGAACGAAAATACATGTTAATGGAAAAAAGAAGGGGACAACTGTAGAACCACATTTGGTAGAAGAGCAGATGGGATTTAGAAGAAACAAAATTTGTACAGACGTAATCTTTACACTTATACAGCTCATAGAAAGATCGGAAGTACTCATATTTTTTTCCTTTGATGAGTAATTGACATTTCAAGCCGGGCCTCACTGCTGAGAGCATGGGGGCTTGACGCAGAGAGAAATCATAAATAAAAATCCCAAATAATGCAGCCGGGATTTGGACTCACAACCTCTCTGTCTCGAGACCGACGTCTTGCGGACGTGAGAAATGAAAGAAACAGACTACAGAAATGAAAGGTTTGATTAAAAACTGCAGAAGTGACAAGAAGAGACAAAATGCAAAAACAGTGTTGCAAGTGATAAAGTTGGTATAGAACCACTTTTGAATTACAAACAAAGAAAAGAAATCAACTGGTTTGCCGACCTCTGGAGAAATCTTAGTGATGACTTACCATACAAGAGAGCATTTACAAAAAGAAGATAAGAACACACAGAGCGAGGCAGACTCAGGCTATTTTGGAGGAACAACAAACCAACACCAGAGAAACTCTACAGCAGCATCAAGTATCAACAACGTTTTAGCTGACAGAAGAGCAATATTCGAAGTGGCAAAAGAGGAAGTAGAGGAAAGAAAAGAAGAAGAAGACCGAACGTTCGTCGACCATATTTGTCGGAGGGAGTCAGTGTCTTTAATCGACTTTCTCATCACAGAGTCACGATAACATAATTTTGATTTGTGATCCACTGGCAATTGTCGTCAAGATGAGTTCCAATCCTTGAGTTATTTAGTTATTGAGTTATTTGCGGGTCATCATCATTGCACTCCGAACATGTCCATAGGTGCTCAGATCCCCTCCTCAGCAATTACCTCAGTGCCCAGCGACTGACGACACCAGTTCTATGTTGGTTGATAAGTCTTCTTACACGGCCACCAAGTTTCTCATTTCTGGCCGTGCCCATCTTAACTCCCATTTCCATCATCCGAAGAAGCGACGTTGATCTGTGTTTGTTGAAGTCCTGTGCTCTTCCAACATCTCGAAGGGCATTGATGATGTCCGCCCGATCCATCGGTTGCCCGTCCTCAACGACAGCGCAGCTAGCCAACCTGTCCGCTCTCTCATTTCCCCGTACTCCCGCATGTCCAGGGACATAGACAAAGGTGACCTTACGTATTTTGGATTTCTGCAACGACTCTACCCATTGCATGCGTACAAAGCCCGCCTCCACTTTTTTTATCATGCTCATCGAATCACTCAGTATACATGCGTGGATGTAGTCTTGTGACTCTAACCATTTGAATGCCTTGGTCACTGCCATCATCTCCATTGTCATGCTACTCGTGGTCATGGCGTATGCACCACTGTCTTCCTTGGCTATTCTGCCTGCTGAGCCTGCTGTAAATGCCCATGCACTTCTTTCGTGTCGTCTTACAGATCCGTCTGTATAGATGACTGCATCTTTCTCATCGGTATTATCGCAGATGAGACCGTTGACCTCAGCATTAACCACGACCGGGTTCTGTTCCCTACTTTCCTGTCGAGTGTGACAATACATGAGAAAGTTCCCTTGAATGACGTAGGCAACGGTATCCACTCCTCACCAACGCTGATATTGGTAAGCCCACAGACCTGTTCGATGACATCTTCTGCCCGGCCCACCCATGATTTGCCTCTTTTTAGCCTGGTACCTTTCTCTGTGTTGAGCACGTGGTGCAATGGATGCTCTGTATCCGTACTAATCTTCAGGTATGCTCGTGCTCTCCAGATCTTGATTCTGTCATCCATGGTTGGAAAGTCAAGAAGATACCTCATTGCTACACAGGGAGTGCCCCTTGTACATCCCAGGATAATGCGCATGGCTTCATTTTGTATTTTCTCCAGCCTATCAATTTGAGTCGTACTGACAGTAAGAATGGCCAGGGCATACTCGATTGGTGCCAATCCTTCTTTTAAATGAACACTGAACTGTAAATCATTGGTCTCTTATTTGAGGCATTGTTCAAATTAGCACCAAAATAGAAATTGTTAGAAGAAGAAAAGTATGATGATGATATGATGATGATGATGATGATGATGATGATGATGATGATGAAAAGAAAGAAAAGTTTATACAATCTTTACAATAATTAACCAGCCGTTCCTCTAAATTACCCAGGGTGCCCTAGCTTGTGGTATTGAGTTCGGGCACTGTGATGTTTGTTACCTCTCATCATCATCATGTGCCATATTGAGAATTTCCTCATTGGTCTTTAGTTGTCCAGGAAACTTTCAACATTCTTCTGAAAATCTATGTGGCCTCTAATCGTCTTTTCATTTGTTTGTCTACTGTCCGTGATTGGCTTCCATAGATCAGAACTGGTTCTATGTAACACCGATGAACTCTCATTCTCACTTCTATTGACATAGATTTGTTGTATAAGATATTTTTCATTTTCTGAAATGCTATTTTGGCCTGAGCTATCCTGCTTTCTATTTATGTGGTGCATCCTCCATCTGATGTTATTATTGTGCCCAAGTATTTGAAACGTTGCACTTGTTTCAGATTTGTCCTGTTTATTTTTATGCTGCATGATGGTGATGATTGTTTCTTCGATATGATCATTACTTCTATTTTCTTACTATTCAGATTGTTAAATTTAGCTACCTGTAATGACATGGAAATGCTCAAGGTCATTGTCCGGGTAAAGTGAAGATGTGTATTAGGAAAGTACAATTGGAGAGACACACTTACTTTAGGGGATAGTGGCAGAGAAGGGAGGGGGTGTGTGTTTAAGAGGGAGATTGCTCAAATGAACACAAGCTTGACGCGTGCTGTCGGTGGACCAGATCGTACGTGGGTACAGTGAGCAAATGTTTGACACCTTTGACGTGTCCTAAAACTCTTAGTAAATCAGTGTTTCTAAAACTGTGGTCCGCGGCCCCCGGGGATCAATGCGACTACGAAATGTAGTTATTGGGAACCCGTGATAAAGGAAAGTTGGGGAAACCCTGAGGTAGATGCTTCTCGATCAAGTTGCGTGATTCTTGCACTGGGGTGGGGGGGGGCGGACAAACACTACACTGACTCCATGTAAATAGTAGTGGTTGATAGTTTAACGATTTCTTGACATACAAGAGCTGCGACACGTAGACCAAAGAAGCATCATGTATATAGAGCTAGTTCCCCACAACAAACAAGTCATTCAGAGATCGAATCCAATACGATAGTTACCACCAAACGATATATTATCTTAGAACCTGCAGCAATTATATAGTCAGTTACCTATAGATTGTTTCATAACTCGTGCCCAACTTTTAAAATCGATAGCTTTTTAACCACTTGTTGTAAGTTGTTCAAAATTTGCATGTAAAGTTATAATGATTAGAACCCAACAGGGAATTAATTTCATTAAATAAAAACATTTCGTTATTATTGTTGTTTATTTGATTTATATAAATTTATAACGACCCCTTGATGTAGTCAAAACTTAATGTTTACAGTATTTTAAGTTAAAAATAGCGAGTAAAAATCCATACACGGTAAAATTGACGTGTTTTCACGCTTTCACCGTGGTTTTTTTGACACAATTAGACACTTGAGAAATTGTGTGTTCCATTTCCGTTCATTCATAGGTGTAGACGTGAAATTCGCAAAATGTTGGGTATGAATGAAACTGTTACAATAAGAAAATTAAAAGTTTCGCTGAAAAAGAACAACAGAATTGAAATTTCAAAGTCTACATTATGGAGGAATGTGAGAGCTGCAGGCTTTACATTCAGAAAGTATTCCAATGGACGAGACATCATCTGTGAGAAGCCACATATAGTAGTCATGTGAAGCAAGTACTTACGTGAAGTAAAAGAGGTGCGCAAGCAAGGTTATGATATTGTGTACTTGAATGAAACATGGATCAATGCTCACCACACTAACCAAAGGGAATGACAGTCATCAGATGGAAAGATTAAGAGATTAATACCTAGCAGCAAAGGACAGCGCTTGATAATTGCTCATGCAGGTAGTCGACAACATGGACTAATACAGAATGCAGAGCTCATTTTTCTTTCAAAATCCATAGACAATCGGGATTATCACTCTAAGATGAATGGTCACATATTTAGACATTGGATTGAAAATTATGTTCTCCCATCAGTAGATCGACCATCTTGCCTAATAATGGACAATGCAGCGTACCACAACATTGTTGCACTTGAAGATAAAGTCCCGACGTCATCCAGTACAAAAGATGCTATTAAGATATGGCTCACAAAGGAGCACATACAATTTAATAACATGTACTTAAAACCTGAATTACTATCTCTAGTAAAGTAAAAACAAAGGACAAAGATTTTTCAAATAGATAAGATTATCCAAAAGCACGGTCATATAAGTTTGAGGCTGCCACCTTACCATGCTCATTTAAATCCAATAGAACTAATCTGGGCAAAATTAAAAGGACAAGTGGCAGATGAAAATACAACATTCAAAATATGCGATGTAAAGACTCTTGCTAATCTCGCTTTATTAAATATAGACAAAGATTATTGGGCTGAATGTGAAGACCGCGTCTTAAAACAGGAAGAAGAATATTGGAAAAATGATGGTTTGTGGAATGTTCAACCCCAAACAGTTATTAATCTTTTAGACTCGTCTGATTCAGAATGAAAGTATATAGCCCCCACAATGTTGGCCCCTATATTACCTTAAATTAGTTCAACAAACGGTCCTTTTCAGGACCACACAACTATGAAAATTGGACATACAGGTATACCTTGATATTATCGTCCGTCCTCGAACTGAGAAGACAATAATTCTCCTGGTATTTCCCCATTACGGCCACGCCTTTACCTAGTGAAAATTAATCATAGACCAGCAACTACGGTAATTTCTATTATTTAGGGGTTCACAATTTACAATTTTGACAAACATCAAAGAAATTCGCCGCTTTAAGAAAACTGCAGCTGCAAGATATTTGTTAAATATACATTTAAAGGGTCTTTTGCATTCTAATAACATTTGGAAAATTTCAACAGTTTTTAACGAACGGTTACTGAACAATAGCGTTTTGAAGTTGGGCAAGTGATTTGAAACGAGCTATAGAGTCATCACCAGGGGAATTCCATCCTTTGACAAAGTCATATAATATGTTGTCAAGATCTGGTTCAGGTTAGACATAGATCGTATGAGCTGGAGTCAGTGCATCCTGAAAGGAACCCACTGTACACTGGGAACCCGTGGTAAAGGAAAGTTAGGGAATCCCTGCGGTAGATGTTTTTTTCGAGCAGGTTGCGTGATTCATGCCCAACCCCTGGGAGATAGGGGTGTGGGGGGGGGGGGCGCAACACTACGTCTGACTCAATGAAAATAATAGTGAGTGACACGCAGACCAAAGAGGCATTCTGTATATAAAGCTCGATACCCACAACAGACAAGTCAATCAGAAGCCGAATCCAATACAAAAGTTACCATCAAACGATATATTAGCTTAGAACCTCCAGCAATAGTCAGTTAACTAGAGTCATATTAGCTTAGAACCTCCAGCAATAGTCAGTTATAATCCGTTTCATAAGACGTGCCCAACTTTTAAAATCGATATCTTTTAAACAGCTTTTTATAAGCTTTTCAAAATTTGCATGTAAAGTTATAATGATTAGAACCCAACAGGGAATTAATTTCATAAAAAAACAACATTTGGTTATTATTGTTGCTTATTTGATTTATATAAATGTATAACGACCCATTGATGTAGTCAAAACTTAATGTTTACAGTATTTAAGTTAAAAATAGCGATTAAAAATCCATACACGGTCAAATTGACGATTTTGCACGCTTTCAACGTGGGTTTTCTGACACAATTAGATACTTGTAGAAAACACGAGGCATTGTGTGTTCCATTTCCGTTCATTCAGCGGCGAAGCCGTCCTCGAACTGAGCAGACAATAATTCTCCTGGTGTTTTGTCTTATCCAATTATTTCCCCATTACGGCCACGCCTTTACCTAGTGAAAATTAATCATAGACCAGCAACTACGGTAATTTCTATTCTTTAGGGCTTCACAATTTACAATTGTGACAAACATCAAAGAAATTCGCCGCTTTAAGAAAACTGCAGCTGCAAGATATTTGTTAAATATACATTTAAAGGGTCTTTTGCATTCTAATAACATTTGGAAAATTTCAACAGTCTTTAACAAAATGTTTACTGCGTAATAGCGTTTTGAAGTTGGGCACATGATTTGAAACGAACTATAGCTAGAGTCATATTAGCTTAGAACCTCCAGCAATTAAATAGATAACTAGAGTCATATTAGTTTAGAACCTCCAGCAATTAAATAGTTAACTAGAGTCATATTAGCTTAGAACCTCCAGCAATTAAATAGATAACTAGAGTCATATTAGTTTAGAACCTCCAGCAATTAAATAGTTAACTAGAGTCATATTAGCTTAGAACCTCCAGCAATTAAATAGTCAGTTAGCTAGAGTCATATTAGATTAGAACCTCCAACAATTAAATCGTTAGCTAGAGTCATATTAGTTTAGAACCTCCAGCAATAGTCAGTTAGCTAGAGTCATATTGATTTAGAACCTACAGAAATTAAATAGTTAACTAGAGTCATATTAGTTTAGAACCTCCAGCAATTAAATAGTTAACTAGAGTCATATTAGTTTAGAACCTCCAGCAATTAAATAGTTAACCTCCAGCAATTAAATAGTTAACTAGAGTTATATTAGTTTAGAACCTCCAGCAATTAAATAGTTAACTAGAGTCATATTAGTTTAGAACCTCCAGCAATTAAATAGTTAACTAGAGTCATATTAGTTTAGAACCTCCAGCAATTAAATAGTTAACTAGAGTCATATTAGCTTAGAACCTCCAGCAATTAAATAGTTAACTAGAGTCATATTAGTTTAGAACCTCCAGCAATTAAATAGTTAACTAGAGTCATATTAGTTTAGAACCTCCAGCAATTAAATAGTTAACTAGAGTCATATTAGCTTAGAACCTCCAGCAATTAAATAGTTAACTAGAGTCATATTAGCTTAGAACCTCCAGCAATTAAATAGTCAGTTAGCTAGAGTCATATTAGATTAGAACCTCCAATAATTAAATAGTTAGCTAGAGTCATATTAGATTAGAACTTCCAAAAATAGTCAGTTAGCTAGAGTCATCACCTCAGGACATCATTCCTTTGACAAAATCATATAGTATGTTGTCAAGATATGATTCAGATTAGACATAGATCCTATGAGCTGGAGTTAGTGCATCCAGAAAGGAACTCATTATACAAATAGTTACAATTTTGCTACCGGCAATCGCCTATGATTGTAACTGGTAGGCCTAGATTAGAGTGACCTCCGAACACATAGAAAGGAGAACCTGTAGCCACGAATAAGATAGAGATTAGATATTGTAGAACGACAACTAAACCTGATAAGTCGGTATTATGTGATATGAAAGTTTGATGATCATTTCTAAACTGTCAATAAAAGTGTATAATGTGTAGGACCTGGTGTTGGTCAGTCATTTGTTGTGTTACCATGAAGAACTAACCACGAGTAACATCATCTTCAACTACCTCACCTGATAACCAAAATCCGGCACTAACCCTAGACGACCTCTGACTCAAAACAATGTCTCTTCACTATAACAGATGGTTCTAAGACGGAATGATAGAATATATCATGTTGGCTTTTATTTCCTCTCACGAATGAATTTAATTGCCTATTGTTGTTTCCTCAACTTATAACGTGCAAAGAGAAAAAATTTTACTTCATTTTTATCATCATCATCAAGTACCATGCCTGCTGGCGTTGGTGATCATGTCTCTCCACAATTGTTGATCTCGACAGTTATTTATCTTTATCATTTCTGTTGTTGACCTTCTGTCAAGCCATTTTCTTAAGCTGTCTGGTATCTTTCCTCTTTGCTTCCCTCCATCTCTTCGTTCCACTATTTTCCCACTTGTTACAATATATTCCGGCTGTTCATTTCTCATTGCATGGCCAAAGAATGATGATTATTTCTTCCTAATATTGAAAATTAGCTTCCTTTTTGCTTTGGCCTCTTTCAGAATGTTTTCATTACTCTTCTTAGCTGTCCATAGTATTCTCAATATTCTTCTGTAAAACCACATTTTTATAGTCTCCAGTGATTTTCGTGTCTGTTGTCCTATTGTCCATGATTTACATCCATATGCTAAGACTGGCTCTACATAACATTTAAGAACTCTTTTCCTTTTCTTATTGTCAAAATTGGATTGCACAGTATCATTTTTATAAAAATGGCAAATTTTCCATGACGACTTAGAAAGACTTTGCTATTCTTATTGCGTATAATTTATCATGTTGTTCTTCGGCTATATGCTTTAACTATCAACATCTTTATTGATTTCAGTGCTGAACGATTTCACACAGTCCGTGTGCTACACTGATCCTGATAAGATTTACGAATTGGAGGTATATACCGAGTCATGTGCTCTTCAAGTCGTTAGCAATGCACCTAAAACTGAAATTGAAAATCAGGAAGTACGCTGTCAGTAAGTGAATGGTCTGTTTTTAGATAAATTGCCAGTGAGTGAATGGTCTGTTTTGCAACAAGCTGTCAGTAAGTCAATAGTTTGTTCTGAAACAAGCTGTCAGTAAGTGAATGGTCTGTTTTTAAAAAAATTGCCAGTGAGTGAATGGTCTGTTCTGAAACATGCTGTCAGTAAGCGAATGGTTTGTTCTCAAACAAGCTTTCAGTAAGTGAATGGTCTGTTCTGAAACAAGCTGTCAGTAAGTGAATGGTCTGTTCAGAAACAAACTGTCAGTAAGTGAATGGTCTGTTCTGAAATAAGCTGTCAGTAAGTGAATGGTCTGTTCTGAAAAAAGCTGTCAGTAAGTGAATGGTCTGTTCTGAAAAAAGCTGTCAGTAAGGGAATGGTCTGTTCAGAAACAAGCTGTCAGTAAGTGAATGATCTGTTCTGAAACAAGCTGTCAAAAAGTGAATGGTCGGTTTTAAAATAAATTGCCAGTGAGTGAATGGTCTGTTCAGAAACAAGCTGTCAGTAAGTGAATGGTCTGTTCTGAAACAAGCTGTCAGTAAGTGAATGGTCTGTTCTGAAACAAGCTGTCAGTAAGTGAATGGTCTGTTCTGAAACAAGCTGTCAGTAAGTGAATGGTCTGTTCTGAAACAAGCTGTCAGTAAGTGAATGGTCTGTTCTGAAACAAGTTGTCAGTAAGTGAATGGTCTGTTCTGAAACAAGCTGTCAGTAAGTGAATTGTCTGTTCTGAAACAAGCTGTCAGTAAGTGAATGGTCTGTTCTGAAACAAACTGTCAGTAAGTGAATGATCTGTTCTGAAACAAACTGTCAGTAAGTGAATGGTCTGTTCTGAAACAAGCTGTCAGTAAGTGAATGGTCTGTTCTGAAACAAGCTGTCAATAAGTGAATGGTCTGTTCTGAAACAAGCTGTCAGTAAGTGAATGGTCTGTTCTGAAACAAACTGTCAGTAAGTGAATGATCTGTTCTGAAACAAACTGTCTGTAAGTGAATAGTCTGTTCTGAAACAAGCTGTCAGTAAGTGAATGGTTTGTTTTTAAATAAATTGCCAGTGAGTGAATGGTCTGTTCTGAAACAAGCTGTCAGTAAGTGAATTGTCTGTTCTGAAACAAACTGTCAGTAAGTGAATGGTCTGTTCTGAAACAAGCTGTCAGTAAGTGAATGGTCTGTTATGAAACAAGCTGTCAGTAAGCGAATGGTTTGTTTTTAAATAAATTGCCAGTGAGTGAATTTTCTGTTCTGAAACAAGCTGACGGTAATTGAATGGTCTGTTCTGAAACAAGCTGTCAGAAAGTGAATGATCTCTTCTGAAACAAACTGTCAGTAAGTGAATGGTTTGTTTTTAAATAAATTGCCAGTGAGTGAATGGTCTGTTGTGAAACAAGCTGTCAGTAAGTGAATGGTCTGTTCTCAAACAAGCTGTCAGTAAGTGAATGGTCTGTTCTGAAACAAGCTGTCAGTAAGTGAATGGTTTGTTTTTAAATAAATTGCCAGTGAGTAAATGGTCTGTTCTGAAATAAGCTGTCAGTATATGAATGGTCTGTTCTGAAACAAGCTGTCAGTAAGTGAATGGTCTGTTCTGAAAGAAGCTGTCAGTAAGTGAATGATCTCTTCTGAAACAAGCTGGCAGTAAGTGAATGGTTTGCTTTTAAATGAATTGCCAGTAAGTGAATGGTCTGTTCTGAAACAAGCTGGCTGTAAGTGAATGGTCTGTTCCGAAACAAGCTGTCAGTAAGTGAATGGTTTGTTCTGAAACAAACATTCTAAGCTAACAACAGCTAAGAAGAGTAATGAAAACATGTTGAAAGGCTAAAGCAAAAGGAAAGCTAATATCCAGTATAAGGATGAAACAATCTTAACATTAAGTGATTTGTTTGTTGTGTGCAGATAACATTAAGTGATTTGTTTGTTGTGTGGGGATAACTTAAGTGATTTGTTTGTTGTGTGGAGATAACATTAAGTGATTTATTTGTTGTGTGGAGATAACATTAAGTGATTTGTTTGTTGTGTGGAGATAACATTAAGTGATTTGTTTGTTGTGTGGAGATAACATTAAGTGACTTTTTTGTTTTGTGGAGGTAACATTAAGTGATTTGTTTGTTGTGTGGAGATAACAGTAAGTGATTTGTTTGTTGTGTGGAGATAACGTTAAGTGATTTGTTTGTTGTGTGGAGATAACATTAAGTGATTTGTTTGTTGTGTGGAGATAACATTAAGTGATTTGTTTGTTGTGTGGATATAACATTACGTGATTTGTTTGTTGTGTGGATGTAACTTAGAGTAATTTGTTTGTTGTGTGGAGGTAACATTAAGTGATTTTTTTGTTGTGTGGATGTAACATTAAGTGATTTGTTTGTTGTGTGGATGTAACTTAGTGTGATTTGTTTGTTGTGTGTAGATAACATTAAGTGATTTGTTTGTTGTGTGGAGGTAACATTAAGTGATGTGGTGGAGATAACATTAAGTGATTTGTTTGTTGTGTGGAGATAACATTAAGTGATGTGGTGGAGATAACATTAAGTGATTTGTTTGTTGTGTGGAGATAACATTAAGTGATTTGTTTATTGTGTGAAGAAAACATTAAGTGATTTGTTTGTTGTGTGGATGTAACTTAGAGTGATTTGTTTGTTGTATGGAGGTAACATTAAGTGATTTGTTTGTTGTGTGGAGATAACATTAAGTGATTTGTTTATTGTGTGAAGAAAACATTAAGTGATTTGTTTGTTGTGTGGAGATAACATTAAGTGATTTGTTTGTTGTGTGGAGAAAACATTAAGTGATTTGTTTGTTGTGTGGAGATAACATTAAGTGATTTGTTTATTGTGTGAAGGTAACATTAAGTGATGTGGTGGAAAAACATTAAGTGATTTGTTTGTTGTGTGGAGATAACATTAAGTAATGTGGTGGAGATAACATTAAGTGATTTGTTTGTTGTGTGGAGGTAACATTAAGTGATGTGGTGGAGATAACATTAAGTGATTTGTTTGTTGCGTGGAGGTAGCATTAAGTGATTTGTTTATTGTGTGGAGAAAACATTAAGTGATTTGTTTGTTCTTTGGAGGTAACATTAAGTGATTTGTTTGTTGTGTAGAAGTTACATTAATTTACCTTACTGTTATGTATATAATTAAGAATAGGTGACTTATTTGTTGTTTAGAAATTACGTCAAGTGAATTGTTTTTTGTGTGGAAGTAGCATTGGGTGTTTTGTTTGTTGTGTGGAAGTAACATTGGGTGTTTTGTTTGTTGTGTGGAAGTTATATTGGGTGTTTTGTTTGTTGTGTGGAAGTAATATTGGGTGTTTTGATTGTTGTGTGGAATTAATATTGCGTGTTTTGTTTGTTGTGTGGAAGTAATATTGGGCGTTTTGTTTGTTGTGTGGAATTAATATTGCGTGTTTTGTTTGTTGTGTGGAAGTAATATTGGGTGTTTTGTTTGTTGTTTGGAAGTTATATTGGGTGTTTTGTTTGTTGTGTGGAAGTAATATTGGGTGTATTGTTTGTTGTGTGGAAGTAATATTGTGTGTTTTGTTTGTTGTGTGGAAGTAATATTGGGTGTTTTGTTTGTTGTGTGGAAGTAATATTGGGTGTTTTGTTTGTTGTGTGGAAGTAATATTGGGTGTTTTGTTTGTTGTATGGAAGTAATATTGGGTGTTTTGTTTGTTGTGTGGAAGTAATATTGGGTGTTTTGTTTGTTGTGTGGAAGCAATATTGGGTGTTTTGTTTGTTGTGTGGAAGCAATATTGGGTGTTTTGTTTGTTGTGTGGAAGCAATATTGGGTGTTTTGTTTGTTGTGTGGAAGTAATATTGGGTGTTTTGTTTGTTGTGTGGAAGCAATATTGGGTGTTTTGTTTGTTGTGTGGAAGTAATATTGGGTGTTTTGTTTGTTGTGTGGAAGCAATATTGGGTGTTTTGTTTGTTGTGTGGAAGTAATATTGGGTGTTTTGTTTGTTGTGTGGAAGCAATATTGGGTGTTTTGTTTGTTGTGTGGAAGTAATATTGGGTGTTTTGTTTGTTGTGTGGAAGCAATATTGGGTGTTTTGTTTGTTGTGTGGAAGTAATATTGGGTGTTTTGTTTGTTGTGTGGAAGCAATATTGGGTGTTTTGTTTGTTGTGTGGAAGTAATATTGGGTGTTTTGTTTGTTGTGTGGAAGTTATATTGTGTGTTTTGTTAGTGGTTTAGAAGCCAGGTCATAGTGAGTTGTTTGTTGCGTGCAAGTAATATTGGGTGTTTTGTTTGTGGTTTAGAAGTCAGGTCATAGTGAGTTGTTTGTTGTGTGGAAGTAATATTGGGTGTTTTGTTTGTGGTTTAGAAGTCAGGTCATAGTGAGTTGTTTGTTGTGTGGAAGTAATATTGGGTGTTTTGTTTGTGGTTTAGAAGTCAGGTCATAGTGAGTTGTTTGTTGTGTGGAAGTAATATTGGGTGTTTTGTTTGTGGTTTAGAAGTCAGGTCATAGTGAGTTGTTTGTTGTGTGGAAGTAATATTATGTGTTTTGTTTGTGGTTTAGAAGTCAGGTCATAGTGAGTTGTTTGTTGTGTGGAAGTAATAGTGGGTGTTTTGTTTGTGGTTTAGAAGTCAGGTCATAGTGAGTTGTTTGTTGAAATTAAGTAATATTGGGTGTTTTGTTTGTGGTTTAGAAGTCAGGTCATAGTGAGTTGTTTGTTGTGTGGAAGTAATAGTGGGTGTTTTGTTTGTGGTTTAGAAGTCAGGTCATAGTGAGTTGTTTGTTGTGTGGAAGTAGCATTGAGTACATTTTATGCTAAGCGAAATAGAAACTATGTGAATTTAATTTATTTTATATTGTTATTTGATTCACATTCATTATCTTTTGTCATCACAATTCAATAAATATGTAAATAAATTTCCTATCAATTTTTTTTTATAATTACAGTTGTTCTTTCTATCGAAATCATCGCCGGTGCTACGGAGCTCGTGTCTTCTGTAGAGGTCTTCCTGTCTTGACAGTAAGGGGCCAGAAAAATGCTAGCAGGCAATATCGGGTTATAATAATGATGACGAGGATGCAAAGAAATCGAAACAAAATTAAATGAAAGAAAAGAAGTCGGAACAAATGAAAATGACGCAAGAGAATGTTTGTTCTTGTTACTTTTTAATAATTTTTATTTCAATTTCAGAATCATGAGAGAGATATTGGACTGCACAGTGGAGAAGATAAGAGAGGAGTGTGGTGATAGTGCTGGACAACTCGCTGTAGAGCTCTCCAACCGAGTAGTCCCTGTGGAAATACAAAGGGCATGTCCCGTAGAGTCAGTCAGTGAGTAAATTGTATCATTTTATTCTTCAATATCAGCATCTGTTTGTTAATTCTAAAAACGGTTCCATTCATGAAGGAAATCTGCTTAAGCGTCTGACTCCTCTAATTTCCAATATTAGGAAGAAACAATGTGTCTGCACAGCTCTAATTTGCTGAAGTCCAGTCATGAGTTGATTGATTCCTCTAAGGAAAAAAGGTGACGTCATGAGAACAAATATATTGACAAAGTTCGATGATCACATCTTTGATTCTTCATTATCTGCATCATTTTAATGTCCTCTGTTATTTGTTTGTTTGTGTTCGTCAACTTTATATCTCTAGCGAAGTCCCGAAGGACTGAATTTTACGTCAATACATGTATCACGTTTTCCTATTTGTCATGCCGGCAGTCGCATGCTCAGGTACCCCCAGGCGTGCAGGCAGATATTCTTCAAATTAAGAGGTACTCTAATCTTTATATTGTCAAGAGTTTTCACGTTTTTTGGTAGATTTTTTTTCTATCGATTTTCCACGAGTAGCGGCCATTTTTGCTCTACTTTTTTTCAAATTTCCGTCTGATATGTGGTTCCTAAAGTGCGCAGAATGTACACGGGACAATCTGTTTTTTCGTTACCCGAGAGGGCTAGACATCGGATCTCACTTCCCAGAGAACTGCGGAGTGTGAAGTGACGAAGATCATATTTTATTTTAAATTTCTACCGCATGTTGTGTGAATGGAACCCGGGATGTTCTTGTACATAGCCACCATCTTACCTTTAGACCACTCAGCTGCCTTATGGTATAAAAAAAAAAGTAAAGAGCCCCGTCACGCCAAGTGGCGTATAGGGAATATAGTGTTAGTGACCATAAATTTCACAGACCTTCAACACATGATTTTTGGGGTAAAGTGGTCGATAGTGGACTATTTTCCATGTCATGACACAAAGCTATCTAGTATCTTCTTTCTCGTCACTCAGGCTGCTTTATTTCAACAACTTTGCACCCATTTACCTGAAATGTTTAATTTAAATCTACAATAGTCCAAACTAAGTTAAAGAGTTGGCATTCATCTATACCTGCACTACAACGAAAGACATAACCTTTAAATGGAAGAGATGAGTGACAGCTAAAAAAAAATAATTTAAAAAACAAGCTACTGTTGTTATGACTTCACTCACTCTTTGTGGATGTTTCCTAAAGCTGTTAAAACATCCTTGTTTTAATGATAAAGTGGAACTTTATATATAGTTTATCATCAATCATAAAATTCCATGTGCAACTCTTTATACATAGTATATCATCAATCAGACATGCGGAGAAACACTAGGGAAAAGAGAACGCCAGAATAAGGCATGGATGACAGCAGAGACCCTGGACAGAATTAAAGAAAGAAAGAACAAGAAAGCAGACATAAATAAAAGCAAAACGAGAAGTAATAAAGCCAAGACACAGGAAGCTTACACAGAGGTGAACAAAGAAGTGAGAAAATGCATTAAAAGGGATAAGAGGAAATATACAGATGAACTAGCTAAAGAGGCAGAAGAAGCAGCAAATAAAGGGAATATGAAAGAACTGTACAACAGCACAAAGAAATTAAGTGGAAAATACAAACAGATCAATGCCTTTATTAAAGATAAGAAAGGAAATCTGCTTAGTAATAGAAGGGAACAAATGGAGAGATGGAAAGAGCACTTTGAAGAGCTTTTCAATAGACCCGGCTCAAATAATCCTCCAGATATACTACCAGCAGAAGAAGAGTTACACGTTAACTGTGGAAAATCAAGCATAGAAGAAATAATGAAAGCCATCGAACTATTAAAAAAGGGTAAAGCCACAGGACCAGATGAAATTCCTTCGGAAGCCATCAAAGCAGATATTAACACCTCTACCAAGATGCTACATAATCTATTAGATAAAATTTGGGAGAGGAAGAAATACCTAAAGACTGGAAAGAAGGGTATATGATCAAACTACCAAAGAAAGGAAGTTTATAGAAGTGCACAAATTATAGGGGAATTATGCTACTATCAGTGCCAGGAAAAATATTAAGCAGAATCATTCTGGAGAGACTAAAAGAGGCCATAGAGAAACATTTGAGAGATGAACAAGCAGGTTTTAGGAAGAACAGATCATGTGCTGATCAAATAACTACTCTGCGTATAATAGTTGAACAAAGTTTAGAATTAAAATCCCCACTTTATATTGGATTCATAGATTACGAAAAGGCATTTGATAGTTTAGACAGAAGAATGCTTTGGAAGTTGTTGAGTCATTACGGAATCCCCATAAAGTTTATTAACCTGATAAAAACAATGTATGAAGGAATGCAATGTAGTGTGGTGCATGAAGGACAGATTACAGAAGCATTTGAAATAAGAACAGGAGTAAGGCAGGGATGCCTTCTGTCTCCATTTCTCTTTCTACTGGCCATAGACTGGATTATGAAAATAACTCAAAACAACAGAAATGGAATCCAGTGGTCACTGACCAAACAACTTGATGATTTAGACTTTGCTGATGACATAGCTCTCCTATCACACAGCCATCAACAGATGCAGGATAAAATGAGCATACTTGATGAGAGATCACAACAGCTAGGACTGAAGATTAATAGAGATAAGACCAACATTATGAGAATTAATACAGTTGGCAATAACCAAATAAAACTAGGAGAATTACCTCTATTAGATGTACAATCTTACATATATCTGGGCAGTAATATAGATAAAGAGGGAGGAACAGAAAACGATACCAAAATAAGAATATCAAAAGCAAGAGGAGCTTTCATTGCACTGGGAAACATATGGAAATCCAAAGAAATTAGGTTAAATACAAAAATAAAAATTTTCAACTCAAATGTTAAGGCGGTCCTATTATATGGCTGTGAAACATGGAGAACAACAAAATTGACAATCACGAAGATACAGACTTTCATTAATGGATGCTTACGCAGGATAAAAGGATGGAAATGGCAGGACAAAATCACTAACATAGAATTATGGAAATGTACCAGTCAAACACCAGTGGATAAAGAGATACAGCGAAGACGATGGCGCTGGATAGGACACACACTACGGAAGCCAACTGAGAGTATTACACAACAGGCCCTTTTTTGGAATCCCCAGGGGAAAAGACAAAGAGGAAGACCAAGGAATTCTTGGAGAAGAGAGATAGAAGCAGAGATGAAGATGATGGGGAAGACATGGAATGATCTTAAAAGAATGGCAAGAGACAAAACGACTTGGAAAGTGTTTGTTGAAGACCTATGCTCCACTGGGAGCTAAAAAGGTAGAAGAAGAAGATATCATCAATCATAAAACGCAATGTGCAACTCTTTATATATAGTATATCAATCATAAAACTCATAAGACAACGGCTGTTATTATATGATGATTATTACGAATCTGTTAATCTATGTACACACACTATTTCATATTTACAGTTCATTGTGTTAAATTAATATAAAAATACACAAAATAAATTGTATTTTGGAATTATACAAAATTGTTTGATTTATTCTTTTATTTTTATTATTATTATTTATTATTATTTATTATTTGTTATTGTTATTGTTACAGGTGAAGAGTTGAAGAAGCGATTAGCATTAGGCTTCATTAAACGATGGTTTGATTAACCGGACATACAACAAGAAACAGGTAACTTGATGACTTAGACAGCTGATGACATAGCACAAACAACAAGAAACATGTAACCTGATGACTTATACAGCTGTCGACATAGCACAGACAACAAGAAACAGGTGACTTGATAATTTATAAAGCTGATGACATAGCACAGACAACAAGAAACAGGTAACTTGATAATTTAGACAGCTGATGACATAGCACAGACAACAAGAATCAGGTTACTTAATAACTTAGACAGCTAACAACATAGCACAGACAACAAGAAACAGGTAACTTGATAATATATAAAGCTGATGACATAGCACAGACAACAAGAAACAGGTTACTTAATAACTTAGACAGCTAACGACATAGCACAGACAACAAGAAACAGGTAACGTGATAACTTAGACAGCTGACGACATAGCACAAACAACAAGAAACAGGTAACTTGATAATTTAGACAGCTGACGACATAGCACAGACAGCAAGAAACACGTAACTTGATAAATTAGATAGCTAACGACATAGCTCAGACAACAAGAAACAGGTAACTTGATAACTTAGACAGCTCAAGGCATAGCACAGACAACAAGAAACAGGTAACTTGATGACTTAAACTTCTGACGACATAGCACAAACTACAAGATACAGGTAACTTGGTAACTTAGACAGCTGACGACATAGCACAGACAACAAGAAACATGTAACTTGATGACTGAGACTGCTGATGGCATAGCTCTCCTCTCTTATCACATAATCAACAAACGCAAGATGAAATAAGCATACTTGATGTGAGATCACAACAGCTGGGACTAACAATAAATATAGAAAAGTCCAAAATTATGGGAAGTAATGCAGTGGGCAATAAACAAATAAAAATAGGAGAAATACATACCTGTACTAGACGGACAATCTTTCTTATCTGATCAGTAATACAGACAAAGAAGGGGAAACAGAGATGATACCAAAATAAGGATACAAAAAGCAAGTGGTGGCTTCCATGCACTAGGAAACATGGAAATCTAAAGAAGTTAGCTTTAATACAAAAATGAAAATGTTCGACTCCAATGTTAGCAAAAGTAAAGTACCCCCGTCACGCCAAGTGGCGTATAGGGAAATATGGTGTTAGTGACCCTATATTTTACAGACCTTCAGCGCATGATTTTTGGGGTAATGTGGTCGGTATTACGCCCGTGCTGGTTTACTTTCCCAGAAAAAATCCGGTACCCATTTAAGGCTGGGTGTACCCGGAAGCCATCGGTTGGGATCAAACCTTACCCCTTGTCCTGTGTAGTCTAGTTCACTAACCACTGAGCTATCGCGGCTCCCTAACTTCAGTGTTAAATCAATATTATTATATAGCTATGAAACATGGAGAACAACAAAAATGAAAATCACGAAGAGAAAGACCTTCATTATCGAATCCTTGCGCAGAATAAAAGGATGGAAATATCAGAACAAAATCACTAACAAAGAGCTATGTAGTGAAAGTACCAATCAAATACCAGTGGATAAAGAGATACAGTGAAGACGATGACGCTGGATAGGACACACACTACGGAAGCCAACTGAGAGTATTACACAACAGGCCCTTTTTTGGAATCCCCAGGGGAAAAGACAAAGAGGAAGACCAAGGAATTCTTGGAGAAGAGAGATAGAAGCAGAGATGAAGATGATGGGGAAGACATGGAATGATCTTAAAAGAATGGCAAGAAACAAAAAGGCTTGGAAAGTATTTGTTGAAGACTAAGTTCCACAGGGAGTAGAAATGAATTAAAGATGTTAAATTAATATAGAAATACTGAAAATAAAATGTATTTTGAAATTATAATAAAATGTTTGGTTAATTGTTGCTATTATTATTATTATTATTATTATTATTATTATTATTGTTACAGGTTAAGAGTTGAAGAAGCGGTTGTCGTCAAAGTTTATTAAGCGAGAGTTTTCACCAGACAAGCAAAAGGAAACAACAAATCTAACTGGACTTCTTCAGACACAAAAGAAGAAATAAAAGTATCATTAACAAAACTTACTCTCCATGCTATGCTGGCATATTTACTTTTCTATATCATCTTCCTAGCCAGCACAATCTTAAACGAATGAAGACTAAATACAAATTCAAACTTTGGTAACGTTGACAAGATTTTATATTCAGTACCTATTTTTGCCTGCAATTCAACATTTCCGATTGACCTTACACAGTCTATTATGTAGACGCTTAAAAACTTCCAGAATCATCCTTAAATATATGTATCGTAGATTAAGGGTTGTGATTTCTACATTCAAATATCTTCTACAATTTTGTTAAAAGGTCGAATCAAATATGAAAATTCGTCATATATTACAAAAATAATGTTAATTCCAGCCCTTCATTTCAATTAGCTTTCGTAATTAATGCAAGT
Organism: Megaustenia siamemsis; assembly: GCA_032433765.1. Classification (NCBI taxonomy): domain Eukaryota; kingdom Metazoa; phylum Mollusca; class Gastropoda; order Stylommatophora; family Ariophantidae; genus Megaustenia; species Megaustenia siamemsis. The sequence goes on along the minus strand of JAVIAB010000059.1, from coordinate 34,199,016 downwards.
ATTTATCCCGTTTATAATGAATTATTTTCCAAGTAAACTGACTTTTCGATGTTTCATTCGGCTACAAATTGCTCTATATTGTGCTGTTAATTTTTGCTCGTTTTCTTTTCATCTGCTTCATAAAATACGAAAAAAAACACATTAAAAGCATTGAAGAAAATAAATCAGTCTTATTTCATTTTTAAACTTTCTGCCTGTTTAATTAATGTTTATATAATTATATAATTAAATTAAGTCCACTAAAATAAGTACAAAATATGAGGTAATTATACAAACCGCTACTTGTTCAAATAAAAAAAAAACAATTATAAGCAAAACCTATGAACACTTACTATCTTTTAAGTGAGACAAAATTATCCTCTTGAAAATGATAATATTCTCAATATGGAGTTGATACTACAAAGGTTTCTTGAGTTGAAACTACAACACGTTTCTTGAGTTGAAACTACAAAAAGTTTCTTAAGTTGAAACTACAAAGGTTCCTGAAGTTGAAACTACAAAGGTTTCTTGAGTTGAAACTACAAAACGTTTCTTGAGTTGAAACTACAGAGGATCCTGAAGTTGAAACTACAAAAAGTTTCTTGAGTTGATACTACAAAACGTTTCTTGAGTTGAAACTACAAAATTGTTCGTGAGTTGAAACTACAAAGGTTTCTGGGGTTGAAATTACAAAGGTTTCTCGAGTAGAAACTACAAAGGTTCCTGAATTTGAAACTACAAAAGTTTATCGAGTTCAAACTACAAAGGTTTATGAAGTTGAAACTACAAAAGTTCCTGAAGTTGAAACTACAAAGGTTCCTGGAGTTGAAACTACAGAGGTTCCTGAAGTTAAAACTACAAAGGTTCCTGAAGTTGAAACTACAGAGGTTCCTGAAGTTAAAACTACAAAGGTTCCTGGAGTTGAAACTACAGAAGTTCCTGAAGTTAAAACTACAAAGGTTCCTGAAGTTGAAACTACAAAAGTTCCTGAAGTTGAAACTACAAAGGTTTCTTGAGTTGAAACTACAAAGGTTACTGGAGTTGAAACTACAAAGGTTTCTGGAGTGTTGAAACTACAAAGGTTTCTGGAGTTGAAACTACAAAGGTTTCTTGAGTTTAAAAAAAGAGATTTCTGTGGTTGGAACTGCAAAGGTTTCTCGAGTTGAAACTAAAAAGGTTTCTCGATGTGAAATAATAAAGTTTTCTAGAGTTCAAACTACACAGGTTTCTGGAGTTGAAACTACAAAGGTTCCTGAAGTTGAAACTACAAGAGTTTATTGAGTTGAAACTACAAACAGTTTCTTGAATTTGAAACTACAAAGGTTCCTAAAGTTGAAACTAAAAAAGTTTCTTGAGTTGATACTAAACAAAGTTTATTGAGTTGAAACTACAAAAAGTTTCTTGAGTTGAAACTACAAAGGTTCCTGAAGTTGAAACTACCAAGGTGTCTAGAGTTAAAACTAAAAAGATTTCTGTGGTTGAAACTACAAAGGTTTCTCGAGTTGAAACTACAAAGGTTCCTGAATTTGAAACTACAAATTTTTTTCGAGTTGAAATTACAAAGGTTTCTGGAGTTGAAACTACAGAGGTTCCTGAAGTTGAAACTACAAAGGTTTCTGTAATTGAAACTACAAAGGTTTCTGGATTTGAAACTACAAAGGTTCCTCGAGTTGAAACTACAAATGTTTCTGGAGTTAAAACTACAAAGGTTTCTTGAGCTGAAACTACAAAGATTTCTTGAGTTGAAACTACAAAGGTTTCTGGAGTTGAAACTACAAAGGTTCCTGGAGTTAAAACTACAAGGTTTCTGGAGTTAAAACTACAAGGTTTCTGGAGTTGAAACTACAAAGGTTTCTAGAGTTGAAACTACAAAGGTTTCTGAAGTTGAAACTACAAAGATTTCTGGAGTTGAAACTACAGAGGTTTCTCGAGTTGAAATTGCAAAGGTTTCTGGAGTTGAAACTACAAAGGTTTCTGGAGTTGAAACTACAAAGTTTTCTCGAGTTGAAAGTACAAATATTTCTGGAGTTGAAACTACAGAGGTTTCTCGAGTTGAAATTACAAAGGTTTCTGGAGTTGAAACTACAAAGGTTTGTCGAGTTGAAATTACATAGGTTCCTCGAGTTGAAACTACAGATGCTTCTGGGGTTGAAACTATAAAGGTTTCTCGAGTTGAAACTAGGTAGGTTTCTGGGATTGAATTATTGTACTCACTGGACTGTGACTTCCCCATTCAATCTTCTCTTCTTTCCTTCCCCATTTGTGCTTCAGCGTCGCGGGGGTATTGTTATGTTATTGTTATTATTATTATTATTATTATTATTTTGTTTAACTCTATCTCTGCAGCTTTTCAAAGTCCAATGAAAATGAAGCGTTAGTGTCAATGATCTGTAGTATGTTTTATGCGTGGTACTTTATCATTCTCGTGTCCGTTATTTCATTTATCCTTCACCTTCTAGATCTATTCTAGATCTTTCTTTTCCTACTAGCTGCTGTCTGTGAGTATTGAATCTCTCTGAGAAATGCGGTCGTGTCTGATAATGATCGTGTTAAGGTATCCACATCATGTGATTAATTGTTTAATAATATGATCTTGCATTCATCCCCCCTCACCCCCCCACCCCCCCCCCACCCCCAAAAAAAAATTATTTTTACAAAATTCTTTGCAAATATCCCCAGGCCTCATTCTCTCCTTTCTTATTCCATTCTGTATTCTTCTTAGGCATCTAATTTTCGTTGTGACAATTTATCTTTTTTTATTATTTGTGTACACGATTGGCGCTAGTAGCACTGTATTGGGATGAATGGTATGTTATAAAGTGTCCTCTTTGTTTTTTGTTTATTTTGCAGGTCGGTTCTGTACTGCTGAAAACAATTGTCAATTCATTTGATATGTTTTGTTGCACTTGCTGCCAATCTGTTTGTATTTTTCCATTCGATGAAATGACACTCCCTGATATTGAAAGTAAATAACACCAGGGCTAAAACTAAGAATAGCAAAATGTTATGTCTTCTCAACATTCCTATATGGTGCAGAAACATGGACATTAGACAAGAAAACAGAACAAAGAATTGAAGAATTTGAAATGTGGATATATAGAAGAATAGGTAGAATTGGATGGAAGGAAAAGAAAACAAACGATGAAGTCTTAAAACAACTAAAAATGAAAAGAGGACTACTATACACAATTAAAACAAGACAAATGTGATTGTTTGGGGCCATGTTAAAAGACAACAGTCTACTAAAAGTAATCCTGCAGGGGAAAATACAAGGTAAAAGAGGCAGAGGCAGACCAAGACTAACATTGACGAGTAACATCAAAAGATGGACAAACCAACCTATGACAGCCTGCACCGTCAAAGCAAGAAACCGGGCAGAATGGCGCTCTATGGTAGCCTTCGTTGCGGAGATGGCACTCGATGATGAGGATGATGATGATGATGATATTGAAAGTCCATCGTTTGCTTTAATGTGTTCTTGTTTATAGCACCTACTTTAGCTCCAGGCAGCCGCGACAGTTCGCTGGTTAGTTAACTGGACTACAAGAAGACAAGAGCCTGGGTTCACCCAGCCTTAAATGGGCACCGGATTTTTTTCTGGGAAAGTAAAGCGGCATGGGCGTAATACTGACCAAATTATCCCAAAAACAATGTGCCAAAGGTGTATAAAAAAGTATGATCACTAACACTTACATGACGGGGCTCTTTACTTTTTTCTTTACATACTTTAGTTTCAGAACTTCGTTTTTACATGAAATTGTGTCTTTGTGTGACTCTACCATTCTTTTTCACCCAAAACCCCGTGTCACTAGGTCTCCAAGAATTTGACTGAAAGATTTTGTTTTAAAGAAACATGGTTGATGACTCCATGCCACAACTCTCAGACATTTTGGATAAAATATTCAGACTTGAAATGTGTGGCTACCGGCACCCTAACCACTGTCAATAAAGAAAATAGAGCCAGACTTGTCACGCATGTCGTAAAAGACAACTAATGCATTTGGGGTCGAGTCCATTGCCAGTACTAAGGACGAACACGGGAAGAGAGAATCTGAGCAATTTAGAGTTATCCCTTATGTAATACGATAATCTGTCGACTAAAGTAAATCTTGTGACCAAGGTCCTGGTCACTTCCACTTCCTGTCATTCCTCCACAAGGCGCTTTTCAGATAGATAAGTACTTGCCTTTTGTGTGTGTGTGTGTGTGTGTGTGTGCGTGCGTGCGTGCGTGAATGCGTGTGTGTGTGAGTGTGTGTGTGTGTGTGAGTGTGTGTGTGTGATTTTATTTATATATGTTATAATAGGACAACAGACCCCAAAAAATCACAGGAGGCTGTACAAATGTGGTTTCACAGAAGAGTATTGAGAATACCATGGACAGCTAAGAAGAGTATTAAAAACGTTCTGAAGACCAAAGCAAATAATAGCGTTAATTTTTTTTTTTTTAATTAGAAGAAACAATTATTATTTCTTGGCCATGCAATGAAAATGGAACAGGTGGAATATATTATGACAACTGGGAATATTGAGGGAAGAAGAGGTAGAGGAAAGCAAAGAGAGAATAAACCAGACAGCTTAGGAGAATAGCTTGGTCTCAGAAGGTCAGCAACAAAATTATTAAAAAATTGTCCAGATCGAAAATTGTGGAGAGACATGATCACCTACGCCAGCAGGCCCGGTACTTCATAATAATATGTTATAATGTACATGATGGGGTGTCCGGTTAGCGCAATCGATAGGCGGTTGGCTTACCACGGCAACAGCCGGGGTTCGTACCCTGGCGAGGACACCTGGGTTTTACTAATTCCCTAAAAATTAGTGGGAGCCGCGATAGCTCAGTGGTTAGTGAACTGGACTACTACGGACAAGGGGTAGGGTTCGATCCCAACCGACGGCTCCGGGTTCACCCAGCCTTAAATGGGTACCGGATTGTTTCTGGGAAAGTAAAGCAGCACGGGCGTAATACCGACCACATTACCCCAAAAAATCATGTGCTGAAGGTCTGTAAAATATAGGGTCACTAACACCATATTTCCCTATACGCCACTTGGCGTGACGGGGGGTACCAAAAAAAAAATGTACATGATGAAGGCTTTTGCCGAAACGCCGTAGTTTGTCTCGTCTCACCTTAGGTTCAGCTGCTTAATACCATTTTATATATATTTTATTTTATATATTTTCTGCATCTCTACCCACAGTTTCGCAGAATATTTAATGTATTGTATGCAATTATGTATATATGTTTGTACTTATCTATAAACTAAACTATTTTGACTAAAGAGCTCTCATTCAAGGAATCTACTCAACGACTTCATAGTGCGACTTCGAAAAAAAAAAAAAACGACTTTGGCTCTAAGGTTTAGGTTCCCTTGGACTTTGACTTTACAATTCTGGCATTATTTCTCGAACTCAGTGAGGGTATTGCTTGTTGTTTACCCTCGACGCTGTCCTCGGTTTTCGACATGAGACCAGACAATCGAGTACAACACACATATACACTTCTATAGCAATGATTGCGCATGTTTTTCATCAGAAACGCCAAGCGTGATATTAATTTCATCGCAATGGATCATCCGATAATCCTAACTTGAGTTATCCAGTGACAGGTGTTTTATATGGCGTGTCACTGTATTCAGCGTTTCTCAAACTTATTGAGGGATGGGCACGTCATGAAACGAGGAAATGTTGAGGGTTCTTACGAAGATAAAGACCGCGGGATGGAGGGGGTTGGCAGGGAGAAACCGCGGCAAACAAATTAATCGACAATAATACAGAATGGAGGATGAGCATATGTATATATATATATATATATATATATATATATATATATATATATATATATATATATCCCCAAGACTACAGTAGAGCTGACAGTGGAGAAAATAGAATTTAAAATGTTGTGAAAATAGCATGGTTACAGACTTCGGGTGATTAGAGAAGCCACTAAAGGTTTCACCGTTACGACCTAAAAACTGCAATTCTGCTTAGATTAAACAAACAGCAAATAAACAAATTATATTTTATTTATTGCATCAATGGAACGAGCTTCATTGCAGTCACGAATTACTCATATTCACTCCACCACTGCACATCATTTTCCAAAATGAGAGAGAGAGAGAGAGAGAGACTATGTAAAAGTAATTAAAATGTCCCGTCACGCCAAATGGCTTATAGGGAATATGGTGTTAGTGGCCATAAATTGTACAAACCATCGGCACATTATTTTGGAGTAATGTGGTTAGTATTAGGCCCGTTATTAATATAAATAATCTAAGGTATGTTATACAGTCTTAATCGCTAAGAGTGAAAATGAGTTACAAGAAATTTTGGACATTATAGTGAAAGAAAGCAAAAATAAAGGACTCAGCCTTAATAGTAAAAAGACAGAAGTAATGGTAACAACAAAGAAAAAGACATCATCTCAGTGCAAAATAAAGACAAGTTGAAGAATATTAAAACAGGTAAATGAATTTAAATATTTGGGAACTGTGTTAACCTCAGACGGAAGATGTACAAAAGAGGTGAGATGAAGAATGGCTCAGGCAAAAGCAGCTTTAAAAAAAAATGAGGAAAATATTATGCAATCCATTTTTGACAATAGAAACAAGAAAAAGAGTTCTTAAATGTTATGTAGAGCAAGTTTTAATATATGGATGTGAATCATGGAAAATAGGACAACAGACAAGAAAATCACTGGAGTCTGTAGAAATGTGATTTTACAGAAGAATGTTGAGAATATCATGGACAGCTAAGAAGAGTAATGAACATGTTCTGAAAGAGGTTAAAGCAAAAAGAGAGCTAATTTCCAATATTAGGAAGAAACAATCATCATTTTTTGGCCATGTAATGAGAAGAGAACAACTGGAATATATTGTAACAACTGGAAAAATTGAGGGACGAAGTGATAGAGGGAAGAAAAGAGAAAAAATACCAGACAGCTTAAGAAAATGGCTTGGCAGAAGGTCAACAACAGAAATGATAAATAGCTGCAGAGATCGAAAGTTGTGGAGAGACATGATCACCTACGCCAGCAGGCCTGGTACTTGATGATGATTAGGCCCGTGCAAAGATTAATGTACTTAAGTACTGTCATCGAAGTTTGAAAGACATTTCATGTTTTGGGAAATGCGCACGCTATCGATAATCAGGACCAAAAAAGCTGAGAAATCTTACAGGCTAGTAGTATATCAGGGTCCATTTGGACCGAATTTAGGCGTAAATTAACAAAGCTATATAGTAGGCGCATTTCGCGCCTAATGTACACGAGAGACAAGGGGAGTTAATCGGTCGTGCGACGGCGTGACCCCTCGTGCGGCGGGCGCGTGGTGACCTCGCGGCGCTCCGCGTGCCCCTCGTGATCGGTGACGCGTAGTTGTTGTTTCATGTGTTTATTGTTGAGGAATGTCGGTGTTCAATGGTTGACTGATCGTCTCGTGATGTATCGCTTATTGTTGTCAAGAATGTGGACTAATGTATTGAAAGTGGTTAAAATGTTTATGACGTGTCGATGTGGTAATTGTTGATGGTCATTGTTAGGAAAACAGCGTGGGGTATCGCTTATTGTTGTGAAGTTAATCGCTTATTGTTGTCAAGAATGTGGTATTTTTAAAATGTTGAATGAAAATAATTAAAGGAGGTTATTTTAAATGTTGGAAAACCGCGTGTTACAGTAAAGATAAATAGTAATAAAACTGAATTTACATTAAAAAATACGAAATGTTTCAAAACGTTAAGAAATATAGTTAAATGTGATAAAACTGATTTTTAAAAAATGCGAAATAATAAAAACTATGAAAAAATAAGTTAACTGTAAATGCTGACGGAAAACTGTATGTTAAGTAAAGAAATTGGAATGACATGGCAGCTTTTGTTGACTGGGCGGCTAGTGGTACTTGACGATGGCTATTGTTAGGAAAAATCGCTTATTATTGTCAAGGAATCGTGGTGGTATTGTTGTCGACGAATATTGGTCATTGCTAGGAAAAATATGCTGACGGTCATTGTTAGGCATGTGACTGAAACTGCGTGTTTAGACTTAAAGTTAGGTAGAGGCATGTGACTAGGGGTGGTATTGTTGTTATTTTAAATACTGGTAATGTAACTAAAGAATTTGGTTAAATGATGGTGTATTGTTGTTCAGTTGATAGTCGCGCTGGACTACGGTATTGTTGTCAAGAATATGCTGACTGAAAATATAGTAAAGTTAGGTCACGCGGTTACTTTAAATGTTGGAAAACCACGTGTTATAATAAAGTTAAATAGTAATAAAACTGCATTCACATTAAAATATACGAAAATTTTCATTTTCAAAAATGAAATGCTCGCGGTATAATAAAATATTACTCTAAATTAAATCTGAATGAACGCGAAATAATAAAATATTATACTTAAAAAACGTTAAGAAATTATGTTTCAAAACGAAAAAATTAAAGTTGAATGAGTGCGAAATAATAAAATATTCTTAAATAAAAAAGAAATGTTAAGAAATTATATTTCAAAACGATAAAATTAAAGTTTATGTTAAATACTTAAATGAAGGGGAAATTTATTTACATTTAAAATGAACGCGAAACTTATTTTAAATGAAAGAACATTAAAAATATAGGTGAAACGATACGAATTATAATAAAATTAAACGTATAAGAAAATTTGCGAAATATTAATTTTAAAAATCGCAAATATTTAATGTTAAATACTTAAATAAAGGGAAATTTAAAAATATAGGCGAATGTATTGATTTTTTTAAAAATTGTTTCAAAACGTTAAGAAGTTAAATGTGATAAAACTGATTTTCAAAAAATACGAAATAAAAAAACTATGAAAAAAATTAAAGGTGAATGAACGTGAAATAATAATATATTCTTAAATAAACAGGGCGGGGATTAAAGGACGACACGTAAATGCTGACGCTATCTTGTTAGTGAATGTTATTTTAAAAGTTTGTTTATTATAAAAAATGTAGGTCATTGTTAGGCATGTGACACCACGTGCTCAGTTTATTTTAAAGGCTGATAGAAAACCGCATACTAAAGTTTGGGTTATATTACGGTATAATAAAATATTTGAGAAACATTAAGAAATACGTAAAGTTAAATTAGCGCGAATTAATAAAACTAAAATTTATTTACAAAAAAAAAATAATAATACAACAAAAATACGAATTTATTTACATTAAAAAATAATAAAACTAAAATTGGAATTTATTTACACTAAAAATACGAAAATGTGTCAAAACCACAAAATTAAATGTGGATGAACGCGAAATATTATTCTTAAGAATTACTTAAAGTCAAAAGGTTCGCGAATTAATCTCTCTCTCTCTCTCTCTCTCTCTCTCTCTCTCTCGCTCTTTCACATTCAAGGTAAATCAAGTCAAATAAAAAACAAATTTCATAAAACTTAGTTCGATAGTCAAAAAGTTAGTACCATAATCAAAACAGTTAGAGCCAACTTTCTTTTCTCTTCCTTTCTTATAATCTGGAGTCCCGTTTGCTTTATGTTAAGGGACACAACACCCTCTATATTTTATCGACTTTTTTCTAACACAGTTTCCTAGGTTTCTGACCTTGCCTCCTAGGTTTCTGTCTTTGCCTCTTAGCTTTCTGCCCTTACCTCCTAGGTTTCTGTCCCTACCTCGTAGGTTTCTGACCTTCCCTTCTTGTTTTCTAACACAGCTTCAGCCCTTGCTTCCTAGTTTTCTGTCCTTGCCTCTTGGGTTTCTGCCCTTGCCTCCTAGGTTTCTGCCCTTGCCTCCTAGGTTTCTGACCTTGCCTCCTAAGTTTCTGCCCTTGCCTCCTAGGTTTCTGCCCTTGCCTCCTAGGTTTCTGTCCTTGCCTCTTAGGTTTCTGCCCTTGCCTCCTAGGTTTCTGCCCTTGCCTCCTAGGTTTCTGACCTTGTCTCCTAAGTTTCTGCCCTACCTCCTAAGTTTCTGCCCTTACCTCCTAAGTTTCTGCCCTTGCCTCCTAGGTTTCTGTCCTTGCCTCTTAGGTTTCTGCCCTTCCCTCTTTGGTTTCTGACCTTCCCTCTTTGGTTTCTGCCCTTGCCTCTTAGGTTTCTGCCCTTGCCTCCTAGGTTTCTGCCCTTGCCTCCTAGGTTTCTGACCTTGCCTCCTAGGAGATTCACAAACTAGCGAAATTAGGCTACAAAAATAACACATGGAGACTTAAAAAAAAGCAACTTATCGAAAATAGGTTACTAATGTAACATACTATAAAATTAAAGAACTAAGATTACACTTACTTTTTATGTGTCTGAAGGCGCGAGACACAACCGTCCTCAACAACTGTAAGTGTGATCTTAGTTCTTTAATATTATAGTATGTTACTTTAGTAACCTATTTTCGATAAGTTGCTTTTTTTCGTATCCATGTGTTATTTTTGTAACCTAATTTCGCTAGTTTGTGAATCTCATTGTTTACTTTTATTATTTTCTTATCTTGTAATGTTTACTGTTCTTTATTCTTTAGTTGTAATGTTTCAATTTCTTTTCTACAGATGTCTAACACTTGTCATCTTTTCTACAGATGTCTAACACTTGTCATCTCTGCTCCAAAACTTTCACGCGGAGCCGGGACATAAAACGACACTTTGCTAGTGTACATGTGCGTCGGGAATACAAATGTGCTGTTTGTGAACGAGTTTATAATAGAGCAGACAATCTTACCAAACATATTAAGACAGAGCATTCTGCATCTCTTGTATCAGTAGTTCCTGCATCCCCAGCATGTCCACAACTATCGACAACCTCACGCAAGCGGGCAGTAAAGAGTTCGACTCAAGAGCCCTCAAAGAGACCAAGACTTATTAATGAAATAGACTCTTTAAATAAGTTACCCGAAGATATTAGGAAGATATATAAGAACAACTGGTTAGCAATTAGAACACATGAACGTAGGAACAAATACATGGACACGTACACTATATTTCATCAGCCTGATACTCCTATAGATTGGAAGACTCTTGTAAACCCAATCTTCCAAGGCCAGAAAAAGCGTTTCAATGTGAATTATAGTCATCATCTAGTTTTAAGACATAGAGAGACACAGGGGCTGCGTTACTTTCACGCAAGCTCAAATAACGCGACAGGGTTAGATAAACCCTTGTTAGTTAACAACAGAAATGACTTTGAAATATTTGTTACTAGATTAAATGAAAGTGATATATTAGGGTATGCAAATAAAAACAGGGAGACAACCAAATATACCTTAGAAGCCTTAGTCAGTACGAGTGTTTATATTTATAAACTTCAAGATTATCCTATAGGGTGTCTGTTAGATATCCAACCCTATATTACATCAAATCATGGTATTAATACCCTTCAAATCGATTCCCGTTCTAAAGTTTACAATGATAATCTCTGCTTCTTCCGTTGTCTAGTTGTCCATCGTGGCACTTCAAATACTGATGTTAGGAAGGCTTCGAGAATACTTTTCAAACAGTTTAACCCGTCTCTAATGTTAAGTAGCTTTCACGGTGTAACTCTTGCCGAAATGCCTCTCTTAGAAAATTGTTTTTCAATAAACATAGATATTTTTGAGTTTGATTCTGACCAAGCCTTGAGTATTGTCCTGAGAAGCGGTAGTAGTTATAATGAAACTCTCCGTCTTTTACTTTACAAAAACCATTTCTTTTATATAAACGATCTTTCCAGGGCTAGTAAAAGCTTTTCTTGTGGAAAATGTGGGAAACTGTGGAAAAAGTTTGGGCGTATGGATAGGCACGAAAAAACTTGCAATGGGGATATGACTGTAGAGACATATAAAGGTGGTGTTTACTCTTCACCTGAAAGTATATGGGACGCGATCAGCGCTGAAGGGATAAGTACTCCAGAGTGTTTTATTTACCCATTCAGGGCGACATTCGATTATGAATATTACTTTGATAGTAGGAATGTTCCCCAAGAGACGCACTCGACTACCTTTGTAGCTAAACATGTGCCCCTCTCCTGCTCTATAGCGTCAAATGTCCCCGGGTGGGAGGCCCCAAAATGCTTCATAACCAAGGGTGACCCGCAGGTTTTAGTTAGTCAAATGCTTGATTATCTCACTGGTATAGCTGGTAAGGCATATTCGTTGTTGCGAGATCGGTTTGAAAGTATTTTTACTCAACTCCATGATCTGAATAAAGACAAGCTAATAGCTAAGTTTGATGAGTATTTAAAAGAGCTTCCGGTGATAGGGTTTAACTCGGGGAAATATGACGTCAACGTCATTAAACCATATTTAATAAAGCACTTCATGGATGTCACTGCCCAAGTGGGTGAAGAAGGTAATAGTATGGAAGAAGAAGAAGCTGATGTTATCGAAGAAGAGGAAGATACAATGGAAGTAAACTACAAAGTAGCAAAACCGTTCAAATTTATAGTTAAAAGAAACAATAACTTTATGTGTATTGCAACACAGAATCTAAAATTCTTAGATATAGTAAACTATCTAGCCCCCGGTTTCAGCTACAGCAAGTACTTGGCAGCTTATAAAGTAGAGGAGACAAAGGGTGTTTTCTGTTACGAGTACCTAACGGATTTAAACAAGTTGAATGAGACGGAACTACCCCCACACGAAGCATTTCATTCGTCGTTAAAAAATTCCAACATTTCCAAGGAGGAGTACGCTCTGTGTAAAAAGGTCTGGAAGGATAATAACAGGACCACCCTTAGAGACTTTTTGGTGTGGTATAATAACAAAGATGTAGTCCCATTCTTAGAAGCCTTGGAGCAGCAGGTTCGCTTTTATGGGGAGCGGGGTGTGGACTGTTTTAAAGACGCCATTTCGGTTCCGGGTGTTTGTTTAAAGTATCTTTTTAAGACCGTTAATAGGGGTGTAATGTTTAGTTTATGTTCGAGCAAACAGGCGAGTCTACACACAATGATTAGAGATAATATCGTCGGGGGTCCCTCTATAATTTTCCATAGGTATCACGAGGTAGGCAAAACGCTTATTAGGGGTGGAAAGGTAGTCAAATCCATCCAAGGTTACGATGCCAATGCGTTGTATCTTTGGGCTCTGATGAACCCAATGCCAACAGATTATCCAATTATTAGAAGAATGGAGGCCGGGTTTAGGGTCGAAAAAGATAACTATTATGTCCAACAAAGTAGAGAGTGGCTAATGTGGGTCGCCCACCAAAAAGGGGTGGAGTTGAAAACTCAGTTTAACGGGAGGGAGTTTCGGTTAGGTAATAGAAACATCCCCGTGGATGGGTGGGACAAATCCAATAGAATAGGCTACAATTTTCATGGTTGTCTGTACCATGGTCACAAAGAATGTCCCCTCACCAAAGATAAAGATAGAAACCCTGTTAATAATGAGCCCTTGTTCGAGCTGTTTGAAAAAATATGTGAGATACACACCTACCTAACCGAGGAGGTCAAAGTCCCAGTAGAAGTTATGTGGGAATGTGAGTGGCAGGCTCTGAAAAAGTCTGACCCAACCATTAGGGCTTTCCTTTCTAAAGCCATCCCTCGAGCTAGACCCTCTTACTCTAAAGAAGGGCTCCCTCTTAGTGATAAACAAATTCTGAGTTCTATTTCATATGGGACATGTTTTGGTTTAGTGGAATGTGATCTACACGTCCCCGACCGCCTGAAGGGACATTTCAGTGAGATGACTCCAATTTTCAAAAATATTGACGTCACGCGTGATGATATTGGACCGTTTATGGGTGAATATGCCCTCAAACATAACTTGTTGTCAACCCCTCGTCGCACCCTAATCGGTAGTTATATCGGGGAAAAAATTTTGTTGGCAACACCACTGTTAAAATGGTATTTAGACCACGGCTTGGATGTAACAAAAATTTATCAAGTGATAGAATATCAACCGTCTAGTTGTTTTAAAAAGTTTGGTGAAATGGTTTCTGACGCTAGGAGGGCTGGTGATCTAGACGAAAGTCAATCTATAGTAAGCGATACGATGAAGCTCTTAGGAAACTCAGCCTACGGAAAGACTCTAACCAATAAGGCCAATCATAGCGCTGTCTCGTACGTTCAGGGGGATGAGATATCGAAAATGATTAATAGTTCCCGGTTTAAAAAGATGACTGAAATAGGGGAGGATCTTTTTGAAATATAGATGGAGAAAAAGAAAACTGTTTGGGACTTGCTGATGATAACGTCTCGACTACACCTCTAGATATTTAACTCTTTACACTACCAGCTTAGACTAACCAGTAATCTCTAACTGTTTCACCCCTTATGATTCATGTATGACATAGAACTAAGCAGACACCCAACTACATAGCTATAAATAATTTGTTATCCTTGTACTATATATTTACTCAGGGTACTGATATTTTTTTGTAATTTTATATACTATACACTGTATGTTATACACCTATTGAGATAATAAAAGAATAAAATATATCTTTGTCTTCTGTTTTATATTGAGCGTTTTTCATTGATGTAATCTACTAACCTATCACTATCGATCAAGTACATCAAGAACTCCAAAGTCAGCACACACCAGACATAAACACGTCCCTTCCGGGGTCACCACGCCGACCGGGGTCAACACGACGACCGCCGGAGCGCCGCGAGGTCACCACGCGCCAGCCGCACGAGGGGTCACGCCGTCGCACGACCGATTAACTCCCCTTGTCTCTCGTGTACATTAGGCGCGAATTGCGCCTACTATATAGCTTTGTTAATTTACGCCTAAATTCGGTCCAAATGGACCCTGATATACTACTCAGGCTTGATTTGAAGGCACGTCTTGTCAGGTAATGTTATGTTTTACAAGTGTGATTTACCGGTCTTTCATTTAGCTTTCATTTGAGCACAACACGACGATAGATGTAGAAACTATTCACTGAGACTCCGAGAACTGGAATTCAGTCTTGGCACGTGTAATATTGGAGGACTGACGGGGATAATTATGTGTGTGTATGTCTGTGTTTATGCCTCACAAGCTGCAATTGCTTGTTCTTCCTCTCCTTCCTTTTTTCCCAACTATCATTACTCTTCTCATTGTCCACCTCTAAGGGACGTTAAAGTTAAGATGACCAGACCTCCCGATTTTTCCGGGACTGTCCCGATTTTTTACTGTTTTTTCAACCCTTGTCCCGGATTTGTTACTGTTCCGAATTTGTCTCGAATTTGGTAGATTTTTTAGCTTTTGTCCCGGATTTGTTAAAATACATTAGGGACACAAACATTTACCAATTTTGCCAATATGGTAAACGTCTCTTCGACTTAAAAATATACATGATTCCGTTGTTGTGTAGAAAATGTTTAAAAAGTTGAACTGGCTGTTCATTTGGCGAAACAGTAACAGTAAAATGCGCTCCAAGTTTTAAATCTTATATACTGAAACTGAAACTCAATAACGTTTAATTCAATAACTCCTGATAACGTTTTGTAAGCCTATATTGTTAGGTGTTTTAATTAATTTTAAATATATGTATTATTCGCTTGAAAAAGACGGAAGAAATTTCATTTTGTTGATGGAAAATTTAAGTCAAATTTATTCATCCCGGATTAGGGTTTCAAAAATATTGTCACCTTAGTTAATTAAATTAAAGTGCATAATAGTGTTGTGTGTCGTTGCTTACAACAAGCTGTGATATCTAGACTAGGGTGACCATTCGTCCCCGATTTCCGGGGACAGTCCCCGGAATGTAGAAGTTGTCCCCGAAAGAAATTTGTCCCCGATTTTGTCCCCGATTTCAGTGAATAAATAAATGTTCATACATGGAATCGGCCCTCTTTTAAAGTAATCACTAGGACTCAGGACGTTACTGAGTTGTGTTTCTTTATCCCAGACTGAGCGGCATTAGCAAGAAGATAAAAGAGAAGACTTGGACGCGTTGTGTCGGAGATAGCTCTTTGAACTCTTGAAGCGCTGTGCTACGTCACCTCTATTCCCACCACTCACTTCTATTGGGATAGGTTTAATTTTTTTAAAAAGCAGACACTCTCTCTCCCCCACCCCTGCCTTTCCTGACATCTCCCGCCAAAGTATCTCGCCAAAGTCGCCAACAGTAAAAACTAACATTAATTTATCGTGTGAAAGCTTCAGTGAAAAACTTGCTTCAAATAATGAGATCTTGAGAAAGATACACTCAAAAAACAAGTACCACGCCGAGGCAACTTAAGGTACTGTAAACATTACTTTAATACTGCAATTGATATCTATATGTTGTTTACATTTTTTTTATTTTAAATATTTTTTTTTTATTGAGAAACACAACTAGCTATTGTAATGTCATTAAGTGCGTGTATCGCATAAGTACCGTGAATATTAACAAAAATAAAATCAAACAACAAATGAACAGTTATTATGAAATTTAAAGTTATCTTTTTTTTGCATCTACAAAATTTATTGCGCACACACAGTCACACACCCACCCAAACATATTATAAATATATATATAAATAAATATATATATTTATACACACACACACACACACACACACACACACACACATATATATATATATATATATATATATATATATATATATATATATCGTTCGTCCCCGATTTTGTGGGACAGTCTCAGAAATAAGCAAAAAAATCCTCTGAAATGTAAAAAAATATGACAAATGTCCCCGGAAACAATAGGAAAAAATGGTCACCCTAATCTAGACCCTTTGGCTTAACATATCCGATATCAGAACGATATTATTCATATTCACTTTACCTCACTGTATGTGCTAAACCAATAGACAACACAATTGTAAACATCAGTAAATGATTCTTTCTTATAATCAAAACAGTTGCTCATTAAACTCTCTTTTTACATGTACGTTCACCGTGTGGCCTATACGATTCACATTCTTAGAAACACTGTTTAAGACAACGTCATCAAAACAGAAAATAAATATATAGAGTTAACAGATTATCATTTATGTGTAATTACCTAACGTTTGCTTGCTTGCGTTCTCCCGATGACTAAAGTATTCTAGAGTATTCGTAGACTATAGAATTCCTCTTCATCATCCGCCCTTAAAAGGCCGTTAAGTGGACCTACCGTTTGATGTTAAAGCGTGGACCTATATGTATCCTTTGGAGCAAAAGTTTGGAGGTATTCTCTTTTCCTCTTCACTTGTTTCATTTTTTTTCTTACCTTTCTTTTGTTTTACTCGCAGTACGTTTTTTTGTGTACTGTTTAAATTTGTATTTTAAATTACTTGCTACTGTTTCTTCTATCTATCTATCTATTGACCTTTCGAGCCGTAGCCGGCCCGTAAGGCGTAGACCAAGATACTCTTTCTCTTATCTGAATTTTTGTTCTAGCAGTTATCAATTATTTTAAAGATATTTTATCAAATCTCGCCATTTGTCTCTGTTCTGTGCAAGCAGCTCTATCTCATTGAGGGAGCCGATTCCTGCTGCTTTTGCTTCTCTCAGCAATGTTCTTTTCAGTGTCTCTCTGGGTCTTCCTCTTTTTCTCTTACCTGATGTTTCCCACATGAGGGCTTGCTTTGCTATTTGGTTATTATCTCTTCTCATCACATGTCCAACATATGACAATCGTCTTTTCTTTATTACTGAAGATATTAGTGTTTGATTGGCGATTTCTCTAATTTCCTCGTTTGTTTTGAATTCGTTCCACGCTATACCAAGTATTTTCCTTAGATATTTATTTTCGAATGCGTTAAACTATGTTTCTATATCTCTTGTTGTTTTCCAGCTTTCACACGCATACGTAACGGTTGATAGTACATTTAATTTAAATAGTCTAAGTTTTGTGTTTGTGCTGATGATACTGTTTCTAACTGTTTAAATATTTATTTTAAATTACTTGCTACTGTTTCTCTAACGAGGGAAAGGTTAAAAGTATCGCTCGCTAGTGGTCAGAAGGTTTCGGGCTCAACTGTGGTAGGTTATTTTTTTGACAGACCCGGCTAATGGCTTTATCTATTCTCTAATACTGGTACCAGAGATTTTTTTTCTTGAAAAATAGGACAACCTGGCGTAAATCGACAGCACTGTCCGTAAAATATGTCATTGATCATTGAAAAGCATAGACGATAAAAACATCTTCTAATACATTTTTAAAACAAGGAAGGAATTATTACTTTTACTTACTTTACATAATAATATTCTAATTAAGTGAAGGTAAATTCGTACACAATGTATCTATCTATCTATCTATCTATCTATCTATCTATCTATCTATCTATCTATCTATCTATCTATCTATCTATCTATCTATCTATCTATCTATCTATCTATCTATCTATCTATCTATCTATCTATCTATCTATCTATCTATCTATCTATCTATCTATCTATCTATCTATCTATCTATCTATCTATCTATCTATCTATCTATCTATCTATCTATCTATCTATCTATCTATCTATCT